>CM070555.1:71669821-71989821 GCA_036346405.1 Phyllostachys edulis | reverse complement strand
CAAAACTTAATGCTATCAGACTACTGCTATGTTCTTTTAGGTGCACCATAGTTCACGATTGATTGCATAGCAGATCATTTTTTGGGGGGTTAAAAATAGAAAGATGTTGTACGACTGTTTGGAGAAGAGGGACTTCAAGGGCAAGCTGATGGAGCTCAGGGGACTGACCAACGAACGAGATAATAAGTGGTTGGATGATGTCTTGCAGCACAAGATGAAACGGGTACATGCATATGACGAAGGTAGATGTAGGTATGGCATGATGACCACGAACATCTCAGAGGTGTTCAACAACGTTACGAAGGGCATCTGTGCAATGTCAGTATCGGCCATCGTGGAGTACTAATTTAGGAAGACCAACTCATACTTTGTTGATCGGTGGACCTGTGCAAGGGATGCATACAATACCGAGAAGCATTGGGGTGTGGCTACTACCAAACACCTTGCTCTGGTGGAGGAGGAGTCGTGCAATCAGGAGGCGAAGGGTTACGATCCGACTTTGCGTATCTACGTCGTCAGGGTAGCGGGGGGCACATCGATAGGGGGTAAGTGTCATGGGGGCCGAAACCATAGAGTGAATCTGACTTCGGGAGATTGTACTTGCATGGTCCCAGCTTTGCTACATGTCCCATGCTCGGTACATCGTCACCGCATGTCGTGTGTGCTGTGTAAGTCACCTTTCGAGCACCTTCATTACAGAGGAATTCTCAAATCTAGCCACAATGAGGACTTGAAAAAAGAGGTTCGAACCTTACCTTGATCCCTCCCATTGGCCACCCTATGCTGGGGAAGAATACATTCCCGACAAAGAAATGGTGAACAAGCGACGCGGTAGGAGGAAGAGGAAAAGACTTCATAATGAAATGGACCGCTCGCAGCAAGCTAGTAAAGACATGTATAGCCTAGGGGGCTTCAACGACGCCACCATAACCAACAGGTGCTCGAAATGTCATGATCCTGGCGTGGTGGCATGGTACTATCACGCTAGTGCCCATAATGTGACAGACTGGTACTGTCACACCAGAAGCCATGGCGTGATAGGACTTAGCACTAGAAGCGGGGACCTAGCTTGCAAAGTCTCTGGAATTGCCCACGCACTAGCGTGGCGGCACGATACTATCACACCAATTCCCATGGTGTGATAGACTTACTGTCACGCTAGGAGTCCTAACGTGACAGGATTGGTTAGGCCACGCCAGGAGCATGGCGTGACAGGACCCACCCCCAGAAAAGACTGAAACACTCCCTCGCCAGCTTTTCAGACAGACAAGACCATACTATGCCGCGCAAGCTACTCACATGGAAATAACCACACTCCGCCGCCAGCTTTTCAGATCGACATAACAACACTCTACATCGCCAGCTTTTCAGACCGAAAAAGATCAGACTCTGCCGCACAAACTTTTCAGAGTGACATGACAACACTTTGCCACACCAACTTTTCAAACAAAAAAGACAACACAATTGGAATCAAACTGGTCAGACATAAATGACCACACTTGGACTCAAACCAAAGATGCAATGCAACTTCTTCTAATGGATCGACGGACCGGACATGCATGATAGGGCGTTCATCTAGTAGAAGTACATGTTGAACTATGCGATCCAAGCCAAGACCTTCAGACGTTGAACACCTTACGTACCCAACCCAACTGAAAAGGCATCGGATAAGCCCAAGAAAGTAGATGAGTATGACGGGGCCAAGTGGGCGGCGAATAAAGGGAAGGCTCCTGCAAGTGAGACTGTCGGTCGTACTTGTGCTCCCCGTCGCCCGGGCGCACTTCGGATCGAAGAGGTAAGTTATATTTAATATGCATCATAATTATTAATTTGGTCCGATGTTGTGTTATGCTAACATCATTCAAGCGTCCAACCCATCTCGCAGACATGGTGACTTGAGACTAGTCATGCCATGCCATGCAGCAAAGAAGGAACAAGGAAAGGAAAGCGATGTGCCATCAAAACTAATGATCTTTGTTCCAATCGACTCTATTTCCATTCCAAAAAGGTGTATATGTATCGTATGTGTATTTCGGTTTGTTGACTCGTGCATGATGACGATGAGCACCACCTATCATTGCAATAGGATGCGGTGTGCCTACCTATTCATCCATCTCTTCATTCAAACTAAGAACATCACAGGTTCGAAAAAAGATCTACTACATAGGATTCTGCATTCAGTTAGTACCGTTCAATACTTGCTATCTCAAATCAGGTTTAAAATTTTTGGACCAGATGTCCGTGCAAAATCAAATGCTAAGAACAATGTACATGGCCACATAAAATAGTGAACTTGTGCATTAAAATGTCATCTTTCCTGTCAAATGGTCAACATATCTTTTGCAACAATCGTAATATTTCTTTATCTAGGAACCCTTTCAAAAAATAGCCATCACGGCCACGCCATGTGAGTTAGCGTGACAAGGCACGACGTGCAGACAACGGCTTGCGTGGTAGGTTTGGCTACGTCGAGTACAGTGGCGTGACAGAATGGATTGACCACGCCACGTGTTATGGCGTGATCAAAAGGATCAGAATTGAAAATAAAGTTAGTGATCAGTTAACTTTAAAATACTATTTAAAAAGGATTAAATAAAAAAAATTCTATCATCTTATCTCGTGGATAAAACCCTAGCAAATAATCCATCCCGCCCGGCCGGGGACACATGCATGGTCTACCGAGACCACCTGCCATGAGCCCATGACTGATTAGCCAATAACAATCTCTCTCCCCCCCTAGCTAAGCTAGCTTGATTATCATTATGGACAGGCCGTACGGCGCACGGCTGGTCATGCGTTGCAGGGTCGCTCGCTCATCACTGGTCAGGTCAGTCACCCATCCAAAACCAGCGGCGTCACAACTCACAACTGCGGCATGATCCGGCTCGTCGCTCTGTACGTACAACAACAACAACAAAAAAGTTTGTACAAGTGCCCGGGCCCACCAAAGCAGCCAGCCGATCGATGTTGATCTCCTGCGGCGGCCACAAGGACGGCCACAGAGACCCGCCCGCAGCGCGATCCCGTTGATCGGCGATGCGGCTTTACGCGCGCTCTTAACCCCCTTAAACCCAGACTAAACCTCTCACTGGCATCTGGGCCCAGACTCCCCTGGCGCTCACGCCGAACCGCTCCAGCACGCACTGACAGGTGGCCACCCACGACTCTCCGGACCCACATGTCATCGCCCCAGCAGGCGCGCGGCGCAAGAAGCCAAACGCCATAAAGCCGTTCAAAAAAATGGAAAAACCACGGGGACCTACCCGTACCGCTCCCCACCGGGCCCACTATCTGACGAGGTGCGCCCCGCATCGTTAGCCTATCGCCCCTCCTCTCTCTTGCCACCCACACCACCTCTCTCTCTCTCCTCGCTCCTCTGCAGAGCAGCGGCTGCCCCCCGAAAGCAACAACAGTCACGTCGCTATCGCGACCACCACCACAAAACTTCACACGCCGACCCCGTCACCTTCCTACTACCCATCAGATGCCATGGTGGTAGTGTGGTAACTTGCTCGGGGCCATCACCACCAGAAAACTTCACACGTCGAACCCCTTTCCTTCCTACTACCCATCGGATGTCATGGTGGTAGTGTGGTAACTTGCTCGGGGGCGGGTTGATTCACTAGCAAGTGTGGGGGTGGTGAAAGGAAGGAAGTATAGGTGGTGGCATTGGGTTGGGAGAGTGTTGGTTGTTGCTTCTTGGAATGGCGGGGAGGGTGCCGTTGCCGTGGTGGTGGGCGGCGGCGGCGGTTGTGGTGGTTCTTGGGGTGGCGGTGGAGGGGGGAGGAGGAGGAGGGGAGGGGAAGGCGCTAATGGCGGTCAAGGCGGGCTTCGGCAACGCGGCGAACGCGCTCGTGGACTGGGACGGCGGCCGCGACCACTGCGCCTGGCGGGGGGTCGTCTGCGACAACGCCTCCTTCGCCGTCGTCGCCCTGTGCGTACTCTCATCTGATTCTCCTTGCTGTGCCTGCCTGGCTGGTTTGGTTTGGTGGCTGCGTGTGCTTGAAATCTTATTTTCCTAACTTTTCCTTGTTTGCATTTTGTGCTTCGTGTGATTTTTTTGCCGTGTTCTAGCATATATTGCTACATTAGTACTCGTTCTTTCCTCTCTTTTTTTTTCATATTTATACCGCGAGCTTTTCGATGCTTTGATCAGGAACAAATCGCTTGACCAGTTCTGTTTCACTGTTGCATCTTTACTTTTTTTGTACAAATTAAGCTCTATTGATCTATTCGTGCCTTTCTGTGAGGGTTTGTTATTCTAATCTTGTTTCTTGCTGTAGCATATCTAGAAAAGAAAAGGATTTTCTTAGGGGATTGTTTTGTTTTCCTTGCACATATTACTGGGAATAAAGGATCCCCTGTTTGTTCTGCTAAAAAGATTCTTTCTGATGAGAGTGTTTTCTGTGAAAAAACAGGAACCTGTCAAATCTAAACCTCGGAGGGGAGATCTCGCCGGCTATAGGAGAGCTCAAGAACCTACAGTTCGTGTGAGTACTGAAACTACTGATGAGTAGGACTACTATTTCCTCTTCCTTTGCATCTGCTTATGTTTTTGTGCATTTGACTACACACCTGCATTTCTCTCTCTTTTTAATCCTACATTTCTACATATGATTTGATTTGACCCCTAATGCCATGATGTGACACAGTTCTTTAGTATTTTACTTTAAGCCACCACTCCCCTGGATTTGCTTCCTGATTAGTCTATTTGTGCCCTAATGATTTGCTTGTGCAGGGATCTCAAGGGGAACAAGCTCACAGGCCAAATCCCAGACGAGATTGGGGACTGTGTCTCCTTAAAATATTTGTACTTCCCCTAATCTAAGTCTTCTTTTATTGTGTTAACTTTTTGTTGTGGAGGGTTCTTGTTGTTTTTTTAATTGGGCTCTGCTTCTTCTTGTCTTTGCAGGGATTTGTCTGGCAACTTGCTGTATGGAGACATCCCATTCTCCATCTCCAAGCTCAAGCAGCTTGAGGAGCTGTAAGCACTGCATTCTTGTTCCTTGCCTGCCTTTTAGCAAGAGCTATAGCTTTTTTGAGATATGATCACTTTTTATCCTTCTCTCGGATATTTTTGGGTTATAGTAATAAATGAGAGGCTATTTGCATTTATTTAAGTTTAGGATTCTCTTGTGTAGATTTTCGTCTATGATACAGGCGACATACCAAGCTTAGGTTATGATATTTCTTTTTCTCTCTTTTCTGGATGCAGGATTTTGAAGAACAACCAGCTCACGGGACCCATCCCTTCCACATTGTCCCAAATTCCAAATCTCAAGACCTTGTGAGCTTCTTAGTACCTTTCTTTATCCGTGACTCTTTACTTCTTTTGGGATTCTTGGACAACCTTGGTTATCTGAGTTTTGTTTGTTTTACCTACCCTTTTGTGTTACAACGTTTTTTTTTCTTTGTGGCATTTTTTTTTACCTTATGTAGTTCTTAGTAATGAAGTGTCCATGTATGCTCTTGGAATAGGGATCTGGCGCAGAACCAGCTTACAGGCGACATACCAAGGCTCATCTACTGGAATGAAGTTCTGCAATACCTGTAAGAACCCTACAACATGCCATTTTGCTTACTAATTCACTTGGTGTTGAAAGAAGACATTCTCATATATTTACATTTTTGTTCTCTTGATCTTCAGAGGCTTGAGAGGTAACTCGCTGACTGGAACTTTGTCGCCTGACATGTGCCAACTGACTGGCCTGTGGTACTTGTAAGTCTTCTGCTCCCTTGGAGATGCTGCTTCACATCATGCAGCTTGATCTTCTTGACATTGATTTTTCTTCTCCAAATCTGCAGTGATGTAAGGGGTAACAATCTCACAGGAACCATTCCAGAGAGCATAGGGAACTGCACTAGCTTTGAGATTCTGTATGTTGCTTGCTAGGATTCTTTTGATATTTTGGTGCTCATGTGTTTCGGGTACTATGATGCGAGCTTCTTATATGGAATACAGGGACATTTCATATAACCAAATCTCTGGAGAAATACCTTACAACATAGGTTTCCTTCAAGTAGCCACACTGTAAGTCTTCGTGATTTCACTCAAATCTTCTATACTGAGTTTATTCATACTCTTGCAATATACTGTTCCATTCACAATCAGCTCTTCAGTTGACATATCTTCTCATGCATATAGATGCTTACTTCCAGCCCTTATGTTTCATAGATCACTTCAAGGAAATAGACTGACTGGGAAAATTCCAGATGTGATTGGCCTCATGCAGGCTCTTGCTGTTCTGTGAGTAAAACATAAAAACTTCCATCCACATAGTTGCTAATTGCTGTATTATTTGATAATGATTTTTTGTGTCCAAATTTTGTTTCTCAGTGACCTGAGCGAAAATGAACTGGTAGGGCCCATTCCTCCGATACTTGGCAACCTATCCTACACTGGCAAACTGTTAGTATCATCTGCAAGATCTGTTTTTTCACTGAAACAATATTCTTTTCTTGTCTTAACACTTTCTGGGGCCTTTTCTTTCAGATACTTACATGGCAACAAACTTACTGGACACGTACCGCCAGAACTTGGGAACATGACTAAACTTAGCTACCTGTAAGTGACTGTTCTTTTATGTACAGAATCTGTACTCCAGTTAATGTGAAACACTACATGAGGTTCATAACTTGTTCCTTCTAGGCAACTTAATGACAATGAATTAGTGGGCACAATTCCATCTGAGCTTGGCAAACTTGAAGAGCTATTTGAATTGTAAGGACTGGTCATTTCTGCAAATTAATGTTTGTTTTGATCTGTGCAATTCTTGACAAGTTGTATTTTTTACTAGAAATCTTGCCAACAACAATCTTGAGGGTCCTATTCCTGCAAACATCAGTTCTTGCACTGCTCTAAACAAATTGTAAGTTTGTGAACACGTATTCATCTTAGTGTTTAAGAGAACAATTTTGCACTCCCCATGCTTAATCATGTTTCTGTCATTCCCAGCAATGTTTATGGCAATAGACTGAACGGTTCTATCCCTGCTGGTTTCCAGAAGTTGGAGAGTTTGACTTACTTGTGAGTATTTGCGTTTGTAGCAGTTTGCTTACATTTATTGCTTAATTCACATTACAGGTTTGAGCAGAATTTAGTGCGTTATTCTTATTTTTAAATATATAAAATTACAGGAACCTGTCTTCAAACAATTTCAAAGGTCAAATTCCCTCTGAGCTTGGTCGCATCATCAACTTGGACACACTGTAAGGAGACCCTTCTAGCTAAATTTAGTTACCTGCTGCTATGAATTCTCTGAGATATAGTTGTCACATTGCAGCCACTTTATTTTGATAACTTAAACCTTGTTCCTTCATTTTGGCTTAGGGATCTTTCCTACAATGAATTCTCTGGACCAGTTCCTGCTACTATTGGTGATCTTGAGCATCTTCTTCAATTGTACGTTGAGAACCAGCCTCTTAAAATTCATATTTACATTCTTATGGCCATTATTGCCTAATGTTCAAAATTGTGAATGTAGGAATTTGAGTAAAAACCATCTCAATGGATCTGTGCCTGCTGAGTTCGGAAACTTGAGAAGCGTTCAAGTAATGTAAGTGGACACCCTTGTGATGTGTGTATTTGCATTCTGTTAGTAGTCACCTTGTGATCATGATTTATCTGAATTCATCTTTAAATGCACAGTGATATATCCAGCAATAACTTGTCTGGTTATCTCCCTGAAGAACTAGGACAATTGCAGAACCTTGATAGTTTGTGAGTTCTCTTTCATCATACTATTAGTATGAACTTTGAAAACCACTAAGTATTTTACCGAGCTGCGGTTTTATCATGTAGGATTCTTAACAACAACAATTTGGTTGGGGAGATCCCTGCTCAGTTGGCTAACTGCTTCAGCTTAAATACCTTGTAAGTTTTTTGTGCCAGCTCTGCCCTTAAGCATTGGTGATGACTTCGCCAGCATTATTTAATGCACGATTTTCATTTCAGGAATTTGTCATACAACAACTTTTCTGGACATGTCCCATTGGCAAAGAACTTCTCAAAATTCCCAATGGAAAGGTATTAGATGACTCCATCTACAATCTTTGACATCCTTTTATTACTATCTTATAGGTGCTATAGTAACCAATACCTAAATGCAGCTTCTTGGGTAATCCAATGTTGTATGTTTACTGCCAAGACTCCAGCTGTGGACACTCTCATGGATCAAGAGGTATCCGACAAGTCATAGGCTAATAGTTAGCTTGTCACTCCATTTGCTTCTAAGTTCTAAACTCATGTTTACATAATTTGTGTTCCAGTTAATATTTCTCGGACGGCGATTGCTTGCATTATCTTAGGATTCATCGTATTACTCTGTGTTATGCTATTGGCAATATATAGAACAAATCAAGCACAGCCACTTGTCAAAGGATCTGACAAGCCAGTGCAAGGTTTGTGTATATCTCATCCCTTGAATTGTAATCGATGCCAGAACAATATCCTGACATCATGACATTCATCTCAACTTTTCTTGATCATGTTCAGGACCTCCAAAGCTAGTAATCCTCCAAATGGACATGGCTATCCATACCTATGAAGACATTATGAGGCTGACAGAGAATTTGAGTGAGAAATACATCATTGGCTATGGCGCGTCAAGTACTGTGTATAAATGTGTGCTCAAGAGCGGCAAGGCCATTGCTGTCAAGCGGCTTTACAGTCAGTATAACCATAGCCTCCGTGAGTTTGAGACAGAACTAGAGACAACCGGTAGCATCCGGCACAGGAATCTTGTCAGCCTTCATGGCTTCTCACTCTCTCCTCATGGAAACCTACTCTTCTATGATTACATGGAAAATGGTTCCTTGTGGGATCTTCTTCACGGTTAAGACTTGTGACATCTGATTCACATTGTTTTCATTCAATCATTTATGTCTCATTGAGCACGTCTCTCATGATCTATGATCTATTTCAGGTCCATCAAAGAAAGTGAAGCTTGATTGGGACACACGACTGAAGATCGCAGTCGGTGCTGCACAAGGGCTGGCCTATCTTCACCATGACTGCAACCCTCGCATAATCCACAGGGATGTCAAGTCCTCTAACATCCTGCTCGACGAAAACTTTGAAGCGCATCTCTCAGATTTCGGCATTGCCAAATGTGTCCCATCTGCCAAGTCCCATGCGTCCACTTATGTGCTAGGAACTATCGGCTACATTGATCCAGAGTATGCCCGGACGTCCAGGCTCAACGAGAAATCTGATGTATACAGCTTTGGTATCGTTCTTCTGGAGTTGCTCACAGGGAAGAAGGCCGTCCACAACGATTCAAACTTGCATCAATTGGTCAGTCACCCACACTGAACTCCTTGGATCAGATTCTTGCCTTCCTTTTATCACATTTTGCAAGTCAGTCATGAAAAGAATGTAACACCATGATCTTTAATTACATTACGCAAGTCAGTCAGTAATAGCTGCAAACTCCATTCTATTCCAGAACTTTTTACTATGATCTGTTGGGATGGTTTGCATGACAAGATCTTCTGTCCATGTGTAGATACTCTCAAAAGCTGATGACAACACTGTCATGGAGGCAGTGGACTCTGAAGTGTCAGTGACGTGCACAGACATGGGGCTCGTCCGGAAGGCCTTCCAGCTCGCTCTGCTGTGCACCAAGAGACACCCCTCCGATCGGCCAACCATGCACGAGGTCGCAAGGGTGCTGCTCTCGCTCCTGCCGGCCCCCGCCGTGAAGCCTCCTTACATGACGGCCTCGAAAGCCGTCGACTACACGCGATACCTGGCGACGACGACCGACATGAAGCACGATGTGGCTGACATCGGCGACAACAGCTCCTCCGACGAGCAATGGTTCGTGCGGTTCGGGGAGGTCATATCCAAGCACACAATGTGATCCTCTCCCCCAAAATTTTCTCCTCCCCAAGTAGAGCTGGAAGTAAGAAGCTAAAAAGCATAGTAGCACAGTGCAGGAAATAGGCGTAGGATCTGAAGTAGATTAATGGTGTCATTGTTCTTCTTCTTGGTGTTGATTCTTAGAAATGTCAAAACGGAAGATATTGCTGTTGCTAGGACGATCGCAGTGTGGTTCTTGGTATTCAAGAGTGGATCAGATCAGAGATGTCTCGTGAGCTCCTTCAAAGCCCCCATTTATGTATTGCGATCAGAGTCATAGATCATGAGTTCTTGGATCCTGGGAACGCATTGAATTGAACCATGCATCCTGCATCGCCAGGATTGTGCAATGTAAATGCCCTTTTTTTTTACGGTATTAATGAGTTGCTCTGCCCCTCTGCTATGTACGGGTGGTTGCTGCCTCTGTCTGAATCTCTGATGCGTGGCTGATCTACATTTATGTCTGTTTCGTTGTCCTACTTGTTTATCAGATATGGAGTAGCTGGCAGTTCTTACAATGGAATCATAGCTCCTGCCTCTGCTCCTTGGCCTGTTTGGACGAGTGCAGCTTTTTGTGAAGCTTTTGTGAAAAGTAGCTTCCTTTTTGTGTTTAGCAGTTTAGCTCTTAGGTCGGCTGAATGCCTCTGATGTAAATGATGAATTGTTAGATGCTGTTTAATGTCAATTAACGGCAATTAGCAACAATTGACGACACTTTACGACACCTACCGCAATTGACCGCAATAAACGATAATTAACAATTATTCCAATAAACTATTATTACATAAATAAGTATTACAATAAAAATTTTATTACATAAATAAATTCATTTATAACAGAAAAAAAAGGACAGAAATTGACCAAATAAAAAAACTGCTGCAGGAGCGGTGACGGCTCAATTGCGTCGGGGGAGGATGGCGTGGGCGGTGACGGCTCAGAGGAGGAGGTGGTGGGTGACATTCGCTCGGGGGAGGAGGGGAAGGGGAGGGCGGCGGCGTCACTCGGGAGGAAGAGGGAGGAGGGAGCAGCTAGGAGGGAAGACCATGTGGGTAGGGCCGCTGGGGACGTGCTAGGGTTAGGGTTTCGTGCGAGCCCGGGGGTGTTTGTTCAGTGACAAAAGTAGGTAATTACTCCCGAAGTCTAAGGGCAAAGTCAAAAACGAGGGCTGTGGGAAACCGTGGAAAGCTAGCCTTGGTAGCTTTCGACTTTCCTACGTTATATGCGGCTTCCAACTTCGGAAAAAGCATGTGAAAAAATACACCTGTTTAGGATGGTTTTCGGCTTTTCTGAGCAAAAAGACGAAGCTGAAGTCGTCCCAAATAGGGCCTACAATGAGCTTTTTGCGTTGAATGGGTGATTTTTTTCTTCTAATTTTCTTCGCTTTTCTTTGTGACTGCAAGCTGAATATAACTTGCATTTGCTATAAGATGGGAACGGGAGCGATGAGTCTGAATGCTTCATACAGAAAATAGAGCAGGCAGGAGACACTCTGGACAGTGGGCTCCTATTTGTGTGTCAAACGCTTTCCCTTCTACACAGGCCGGCCGGACGATTTCATTTTCACGCAGGGCGAGCTCTCTTCTCGTCTGGCAGTCAATGGCAGTTCCGCAAGCAAATGTCCTTTCAGTGCTTTGATTGGACCCTGATGCGACGTGCCAGCGGCAGCTACTTGATTGAGCTGAGGCCTGATGCCCTGGAGCCTTCATAACGCACACACCATGACACCACTGGCATCTTCTCTGAAGGCAGGGTCAGGTGTTCTCGGCCCTCTCAAAGCGAAGCAAGCTTGTCCTTCACCACAGCCGGTGACTGGCCACAGTGCTGCACTGTACAATCTCAGGCAGCGCCAGCTCGAGTTGATCTGCACGCATGCATGCGGCTCACGACAAAGCCCCTGAACAGCAGTAGCTGTTCGTGCATGGCTGCATGCATGCATGCATCACACATCGGTTCACTTCGCATGCTCGTGAGGGCTGGAGACCAAGATCGGAGTTCGGTTGTGTTGTCCGATCAACTCCAAATCTGAAGAATGTTGAAGCGAAGCCGTGCAACCGCCCGTCAGATGGGCCTGGGTCCACGGAGCAACTGCTACGTCGGCGTGCGACGCGACGCGACGCAGGAGGGCAAAGTAGGCTTTATTCGTGACGGGACAAGCCAGTGTGCGCCCCAGCTTGAGATTTCATGGTCTTGTCTCCAGGGCCCGACCGGCTCGAGCTTGACCGCTCAAGCCCTGAGCAACAGCGCCAGCACTGCTCATTTCAACTGTGACGCAGGCAAGCAGGAGCTGAGCTCCTCCAGAGATTCCCGGTGCTGCCATCAACAGCAACAAAATTAACTCTGATACATCTGGCAATTTTGGAGGCAGCAAACACCAGATCATTTTTTCGTGGTTAACAGCAACAAAATTAACTCTGATACATCTGGCAATTTTGGAGGCAGCAAACACCAGATCGTTTTTCGCAAACCACGAAAAAAGCAGAGCTAGCAAGTAGCGAACTTTGGCAGATGATTGCGGTATGTTACAACTTTGGAGTCACTGCAGAGTGCAGATACACCCAGGTGAGGCGAGCCACTTCCCCCCACTATGCGATATGGTTTGTTTCTCTAGATGTACAAAAAAAACGATCTCCGCCATGGCTGCGAGCAGCTAAGGAATTATGTTAAGCTGCCCGGCAGCGACAACTATGCAACAGGCCGAGACGGGGAAAATTGTCTGCCTGGTCTCAGGGATCAACCAACTATCTGATGCCGGAGAATGCCGGATGCGCACCTCAGCCGTGCCTTAATGTCAAATAATGTATCGCTTCATCTCGTTAAATGAAGAAAAGGAGATGAGCTCCCTTGTAGTTGTAGGTCCTACTGTTCAAAACAGACGCTGTCAATATACTAGCTTAATTACATCGTTGTCGATATGATGAAGAAACAAATCATGCGGATGTAATGTCAATGTACTAGCTTAATTACATAGTTGTCGATATGAAGAGGAAATCATATTGCTGCGAATAATGCAAAGCAGCATGCCTATCATGAGATGCAGAGTGCGAAAATCACGGTATATATCAGAAATTCAGAATAAATATTTACCTTTGTGCAGGGTGGAGAAACGGGAAATCTGAATAAGTCATTGTCGAAGAGAACTATATATTGTATTTCTTGACTGAGTCGGTCTGAAAAGGGGGGAATGGATGGATGTCATGCATTTTTAAAAAACTTGAGAAGCAACATATAACTATCTTACCCAGTAGTTAAAAATATTACTTACCAGAGCTAGCATTGAATGTTACTGATCATGTTCTCTTTGCAATCCTTGCAATAAAATAAAAGGGTTGTCTTTGAGCACTTTGAATTAAGATTGAGGGAAGTGCAGACAAGAAATGAAAGGAAAACAAGGAGAGAACCTTGGTAGTGATATAATTTGGAAGTTCACTGGCTTGACGGTCTACGCCACGGCGTGCTTCAGCAGTTAAAGTAAGCTGTCAAAATGATTTACGTAAACATCAGAGTAAATAATTTAAAGGCAATCCATTTCTATTATACCAGTACAAACCTTGTTAAAGAGTTCAGATAATGGAGCCTTGTTGCCCTTCCGGCTTGTTGACAAGTTGAATTCCTAGGATCGTCAACCAGAAAATGTAGATATTTTGATAAATGGAGGGACTGTAACAAAAAAAACAGAGAGGAATATCTCTACAGAGCTACCTTAGGCACTGTTGTATTCCTTTTGGCACTTCGAAATACACCAGCATCTCCTTTGCTTGCTAATATCTGTTTAAAGGAGAAAAATACAAGATTCATTGGCCAAACTGTATGATTGGAACCTTCCTATAGTTTATCTATAGTTGTTCCTTATGCAACTATGAGATCCAACAATCAATTCCTATCTGTCTGGTCGATATAAAAGCCACTAACACCCAAAACATGGAATTATCATTGAGATATGAGTTCAATAGGGCGCTATGCAATAAGCCAATAGCCGTCCAGGCCAATAGAAACTATAAGCTTCAAAGTTAAAATGTAGCTCACAAATAAATATAGAAGATCTATCCATGGCAGCTACCTTTTTATCCAGTGGCCGAGCTTTAAATTTAAACAGGTCATCTCTGCAGTCTTCTGGCTTTCTATCAACGCTGTCAGCAGACAACAGATAAAACAGCCACAAATCAAATTCTTTACCAAAAAGGCAGTAGAAATGGAGATTTGGGGATTATTACTTCATTCCCAAATTTGTAGTGTTTTGGTAAAATCATAGGTACTGTGCAGAATGAACACCGGAAGAATCTTACAGGTTACCTTTTTGTAGATCAAGGCAACTCATGCCTTGACAAATACTAGTAACATGTGGAAATTATTACAAAACCTCATAGTAGGCATTATATTTGACTTTCCATTGGACTATCGGATAGGATAGATTAGAATTTAGGTAACTAGTAATGGAAACTGATCCAAAGCGGTACATATGAAACAAGCCTTACTTGTGAAGATGCCTTGCACGATTAGATGTACACACTGGCATATTTGATCCAACATTGTCATGCTGTACATTTGCGTGCTGATTATCAGTGCCCCGAAAAGGTTGCACGACCTGCTTGAGAACAACTTTTCAATGTTGACTGGAAACAATGTATACAACAATACATGAAAGAGAAAAAGCATTACATGGTGCAAATGCAATAGCTCTCCACCTAAATGTGGAAGTGCCTGTTCTAGTACAGCACACTGATTCAACTTCCAGGGGAAAAAATAGGAGCAAACAGAACAGCTTTAGCCATGGAATTAGATGCAAAATGGTGTACAAGGACAAAAAAAGGCAAAGGCAAAGCTAATTTACAAGCAATGATACACGATTGCATTGGTTTACCCGAATCATATCCTCTGCGAATCCTTATAAATTAGCTGTTTCTTGGCAACCAAACCACGGCTAAAGTGTTGGACTATCAGCCTCCAAGCAATGTTATTGGGAAGTATATCCCCACTAAGAATATGTTCATGGCCTCATGGGTGCTAACAGGGAAAAAAACCGGCCGGTTACCGCCGGTAACCGGTCTTACCGGTGGGGACCAGGAACAGAAAAACCGGCTGGTTTTTCCCGGTTTAGCAAATTCAAATTCCAATTTTCGAATTTTGGCTGGTTTTTAAGAAAAATTCAAGCGAACTTCGTCCGGATTTTTTCTGGGAAATCCGGTAACCGGCCGGTTATCGTTTCTAGCCGGCGACCGGGATTTCCACCGGAAACGGGTTTTGGATCCTTGGGTGCTACTGTGTTCTTCCTTTTTTTTTAAGATAAGTGCAACTGTCCCATGTGGATTTATCTCCCAAGAAAAATGAGTGTCACTCCTCCCAAAACTGGAAACCTTGGAATATGCCAGTACATGTTAATTGGCAGGATTTGGCAGGGTTTGCTAATCTATGTGCGAGTGTCCTACTGGTATGCTTCATAAGTAGGTCATGGATATCAAGAATGCGCAAATGAGATTCATAACCACTTAAAGAACTAGACAATATATATTCAAACAGTTTGAGAACCCACCTTTCTAGTTGATGCCGCTTGTGTCATAGAAGCAGGTTGCACATCCCGTTTATTTAGCTGCTTTGAATTAGTTGGCCTGAAATGTTCAGGTAAAGGTGTGTGAATTATCATAGTAGAAGTAACTATGCTCGGGCATCAAAACAGAATAGCAAGTGGAAATGACTTTACACTGCTCTTAGAATCCTTGACCTCTCTGCTCTTAGCTTTGTTGCCAACTCAGGTTCTCTAGGAATTGTAATCTTTAATTTGGGTAGACCAGTGGCATGATCAGAATTACTATTCACAACATTCTGTGTCATCCATGAGAAAAATGATGTCAAGAAAAATTTGAGGCAGACTCATAGAAACAACATCAGCACAATGTTCATGTTTCGTAGCATAATAGCAATATCTTTATAGGACAGTTTCAGACACAGTGCAACAGCTATGATCCTATGACTAGTTGCAAAAGTGGATCATGAACTTTTTCATCAAAAAAAATATGATAAAAGTATGCTACTGAAAATCCAAAATAAAGCTGCCTGAGAGAACTAGAATAGCATGACTCCTGAAAGATGATCCGGAAAATAAAGGATAAGTGAGTAGTACAAACACGAAACATCTGTTCATAAGTCAATGTAACGGCATGCTTCGAGGGTGGTTTCACCTTTTCATGAGTCTTATGAATTAACTCAACTTGGTTTGTAGCAACAACCTGTACCATAAGCAAATAGCTTCAGTAAAGAACAAGCAACATAGTTATGAAACAAAAGTAATATCAACTGGCATCTTTCGGTCTCTGAAACATCTCAAGATAACAAGCAAGAGTTCAATTGTCAAGAGTAGAGGTACAATATCTAAATATTTTTCTAGACATCTACTAGATTTCATGTAAGAAATTTCAACAGCAATAATACGACAGTTACCAATAACAACTTAACAAGTATCAAGGAATGTTAGTTCAAGTCATAGAATATATTAGAATTCAGTTCAAGAATAAGTTGTTGCAAATTTTCTCAGATTGCTGATACTTCCAGTAACAAACTCAACAATAGTTCATCCCGGGAGCTTAAATGTCAGTTTCTACTGGAAGAAAACTAGGATTGCCGCAAAATTTCTAGCAAATTGTAAGCATAAAACAACGTGATGTATATGCAATAGAGAACTCAAACTGCACTTGCACACTGACCAAGCATTAAATCATCTCACATGCAACTCCGGATTTTTTTTTTCTGTGCCATTACTGAAGCTCCCAAGTAAAGAGAAATTACCACCACTTGTTGGGGGAAAACACTGGGATTTTTTTGTGTGCCAATATCGAAGCCCACAAGTAAAGAAATATGACACTAACACTTGGTAGGGGAAAACACTAGAAAAAGTTTGGTGCTTTACTTTTGCCATGCTAAGTGCAAAAGGATCTGCAATTGACACTTGTCATGATCGAAGCCGAAATAAACATTGTAAATTAGTTCAGACAAAATCTGATCATGTAGTTATTAACTTATTATGCAGTGTCAATAGTAGAAAGAAACTTTCTCCCAAAATTAAATAGCATAGTGCATTCACAACTAAACCCAAAAAAACTTCACTTTATCTTAAATTAAAAATCAGCTCTGTCAGAAAATTTGGCAAATTCAGGCCCCCAAGAGAAAGCGGTAACATACCTTGCTGAGATGCCCCCTTTCTAATCTCTGCCTTTTAGCAGCTTGGTAAGTGCAATCATTGGAGCTCATGGTACTTCTCGCACTTCTCACTCCAACTGACTTTTTACTCCTGAAAGCAAAGGAAATTGATATCCTCATGGTATTCACAAACATGAAGACAGCATTTGTTTAATGCAGTACAAAGGTAAAACAAAAAGGAAAGGTGGTGGTGGTGGCCAAGGAAAAAATGGAAAGATAATGAAAAACAAGAGCTTGAACCCCTTGTGATTACAAAGTTTACAACAATGTTTAAACCCACATACTAACATATACTGTTATGGCCAGTGTTAACGACAACCTTTTAAGAATGTATGATTAATTTAATCAAGGACCACAGCTGAATAAACCAAAAGAGAAGCACAGACATATAAAATTGCAAGTGTGGCAAGATAAATTTGAAATTCAAAATCAGCCGATGGCTCGTAAAACCATCCCAAAAAAAAAGTCAATTCCAATTCTTTTGTAGTCAGTCCCAGAAGAATTGCAGAAAATCAGTTAGCATAAGGCATAACATTACATACTGCATGGCATGCTTTACTTCAAGTTGCCTGTTTTGCCTAGCTAATTGACTGGCTGTAGGCTTCATCAACGTGGACCCCTTTGAGAAATTTCCCTTCACAATAGTTCGAGTGCCAGGTTTTCGTTCATTTTCTGATACTCCATAGCATGGTATCCGTCCTATTTTACATAAAATACACAAAAGAATTAATTTTCATAAAAAGAAACTGGGAAAAAGGCCAGCAGCATGGCAGGCTAAATAACCTGTTCAATTTTGGTCAGAAGACAGCTTAAAAGTAAATAGAGAAATGGGCTCAAGAATAAATTGCTAATTCTTTCTCATCATCATCAAACAAATAAATAGTTTCCCTGGGTTAGGGAAATGTTTTCAGAATTATAGTCACAGCTCTATTAGATGGCTTATATTTGAAATTTTGTGTGTTGTCATGCTAGGCAGGGGTATGTTGTGAAACAGGTTGTTTTGTAGCTTTACCTAGAAAAGGGCTTAAGCTTAGCAGGCCATGTCATCATTTTTTGCATGCAAGAAAGTTGGAGTCCTTTGAGTTTTCTGCTAGTATGATTAAATGGTTCTAGAACAATAAACAACATAGTGATCAAGTTGTTGGATATGCAATGCTCAGGATTAACGGTAATATGATAAATATAAATAGGAGCGACCAGACTAGGATGCAAACAATAAGAAACTTTAACCTCATAAACACATAGCATAATTTATATGTAGGTGACAATTGAACGATGAAACAAATCAACGGATTAGAAATGCAATAGAAAAATGTGTTTCAGAAAACCTAGTGCTAGCAAATAGCTTATCAGGACCTTCATTTGGTACATGTGACTGATGGATACTTTGTTCAGCACCACTGCAACATTCTTGCGAAGATTTAGAGCAATGCACAGCATCTATATCTGCAATGCTTCTTAGGCTTTGCAACCCAAGATCTTCAGCCAACATCTTAGCAATTAAGGCTACAGAAACAGAAGAGAAAAGGTTAGTGATATAAACGAGACATTAAAGGACAATTAAAAATAAAAGAGCAAAATAAACTAATAAAGTAACACACAATGTTTCCACATAGATCAACAACAACAACAAAGCCTTTGGTCCCAAACAACTTGAGATAGGCTAGAGATAGAACCTCTTTAAGGTCAAAGAGACGAGAGTTTTGTAAAAAAACCTACAAGGCTAAAACCCTAAGCCGTACATCCTGCCATTTGAACCGAGAGCCTAAAACACCGCCCCTAAACCTTCTTATGGTTCTGGTACGTTGATCACTAACTTCCATGCGCTCTTATCCAAAGCTACATTCCAATCCCTTAAATCTCTTTTAACTGCTTCCTCCCACGTCAGTCTTGGTCGACCTCTGCCTCTTCTTACGTTTTCAGTACGTCTTAAAATTCCACTACGTATCGGTGCCTCAGAAGGCCTCCGTTGGAGATGTTCAAACCATCTCAAATGATGTTGGACAAGCTTCTCTTCAATTAGTGCTACCCCCACCCTATCACGTATATCATCACTGCGGATTCGATCCCGTCTTGTGTGGCCACATATCCACCATAGCATCCTCATCTCCGCTACGCTCATCTTCTGTATATGTTGTCTTTTAGTCGCCCAACATTCTGCTCCATATAGCATCGTATGTCTGATCGCCGTCCACATAGATCAACTATTCAACAAATATCATTATAGTAATTGCACATGTTTTACCCATTTTTCATCGTTGAGTGTTTGCAGTAGCTGATATGTAAAGTTGGTTACTAGTTAGTGTACAATTGTAAGTCTCCCTACCAAGCAATAATGATAGTTTTATCCTTTTGCTCATTTGGTCGACATTAGAACTATGGGAATAACGAAAAAAAGATTTGTTTCAAATTAATTTAAAAAACCACAAAATCTAACACAAATCAACTGTTCGTCATATTTTTGTCCATCATATAGCAACCTTGGAAGATGTTTCACCTCCCACTCCGTTTTTTGTGCACCATGTAAATTTGAGCGATTCCATAAATACTAGGAAAGTACAGAACCAGCTTACACAAGTTTTATCTACTATTCACTGTTAAAGTTTCCAGGTGCTTGCACCCTAGCACGGAAACACTCAATTACTTGCAACTAACCAAAGCTAGATGTAGTCGCATGTTCCGAATGCCTCTTAACTGTGGATATCTATACATGACTAGTACTTCCCATCCGACACAGTACTGCAGACAAATCAAGCAGCCACACTCATCAAAGCCACCTAAAAGCCCATTGCGGTGCTGCCCCATATATATTCTTTTTTTCTATGACACCTAAAGAGCTTAGTATGCGTTCTATAGCAACCAACTTCTCAAGGACATGAGCTTTCATTACGAAGTTCTAAAACAAGGGCGTGAGTGATATGACCACATGCAAACTACGATCCCCATTTTGACATTTCATTTCATTAGGCATTAAATTGAGGAGAATTCATTAACTCATTTCTTCTTTTGTCAGGATAATAGGCTAATCTCGTTGTGGCTAGCCATCAGGCTCTACATATCTACACCAATGGCACAATTAGAAACAGGAAATCCCCAACCAAAACGCATCCAATATCCATCTGCAGTGATCAGTAGTAACTCGGATTGATGCCATTTGACCATCACATTCCAACTCTGACAAAAAACGTAACTGTTCACAACTTCCCAAAGCATGCTGGTCTGAAAATGTCGATAAATGCGTGTTCTCCCCCACCATAATCGCTCCCAGTGCGCAGAAAATTTCAACAAATTGTACATTCCGTGCCTAAAAGCGCCTCCAAATTCGGACTCCGGAACTATCTCCGATCAGTCATGCACGGCCACACGGGAGAAGACAATAAATCAATAAATACTAACGATTAATACAAAAATCTCACTAAATGGCGACGTGATCCACTCCCTAAATCCACCAAATTCCCCCACCTAACCTCTAACATAACAAGCCAAAACAGGAAGGCTCAACCGGCACATTTCAAGCGCAAACCGATCGATTCGAACGAGCACTCCCGTTCCCGAATGACCGACCCGAATCAGCCCTCCGTGCAGAAAACAAACCGAGAAATTTCGAGGCGAGTGATGGAGAGGCACGCACGAGAGGGCGGGTAGCTGGGGGCGGTGGCAAACCACAGCTGCGCCGCCGCTGCCTCCACCGGCGACTCCTCCTGGGCGAGGTCGAACCACCTCGGCGCGTCGAATTCGTACTCCAGGTCGACCTCGAACCACCTCACCTCCAGCACCATCACCCCCTCCCGTTCCCCCGCCTCAGCGTCCGGCTTCTCGAACCCCCCGTCGTCCCCGCCGCCGCCGGAGGAGGAGGAGGGGGAGGAGGCGTCGCGCATCTCCTCGTCGTCGCCGTCCATGGAGCGGTGGGTCCGGCAGGGAAAGGGTTTGCGCCGGGGCAGGTGGTGGGCAGGGCGGATGGGAGGCGGTGGTGGGGTATTTAAAGGTGGCCGGAGAAGAGGAGGAGGAGGGGGCGGAAGGCTGAGCAAATTTGAAATGCGGGGTCGGGACGGGAGGATCTCGGCCAGTGCCGGATTTGACCAGGGGATCATTCCCACCCAGGCCCTTGGGTTTTATGTTTTTTATCACATACTAATCTTTTTGTTTAACAAGTATTGTACCAAATTGATGGGGTGGACGAGTACTTTTGCAATACCGTATCGGCACAGTTAGGGGTGACAATAGGGCCTAGCTCCTCGGCAACCAGCGGGGAATTCTCCTACTAGGGATGGGACAAAACTTTTGTCCCTGCTACTATATATAGGGTTGGGGTGGGAATGTTTTCCCCATCTCTACTCCCCGCTATACTGTGATTGTCTATGAATCACTATCGATCTTATTAAATAAATGCTGGGGACACGACTCTTGATATTATACCAGAAGAGACAATGAGTGTTTTTAGACAGATTCAGACCTTCTTCAAAGACAATAACAACTTTTTTTACAAGGGAAAATTCAGCTTTTATAGAAAGCAAATAAGGTTCTTACAAGGGAATACGAAAGTTAACATGCTGGGATTGCCAGCTTACACAGAACACAATAGTAGGAGCAACAAACGACAAAAGCTATTACAACCGAGAGTTAAACAGAAACTGATGCACAAAAACGTTTAGCCCAATCTTTAAAAGACGCAAGGAAGGATTCCAGATTGCTTCGATCAACCCCTTTGTTGAGAACTTGCCAATGCTGCAAATAAGACATAAATTTGAAAATCACTTCCATAGGTTGCTTAGAAAAATGCTTCTTAATCGACATTTTGTTCCTAACTGTCCAGAGATTCCAGACCAGAGCTGCAAAACTAAACAAATCAACATTACAGTTATTAGCCCCCTTCCTCTCCAACCAATTAAGTTGAAAATCATCTAATGATTTTGGAATATGCTATCAACTTAACACCTCTTTCACATAAAACCAAACAAGTTTTGCCAGCACACAAGAGAACAAAATATGGTTAATATTTTCTTCATTGCCACAAAGGATACAACTCTCATCTCCTTTCCAACCTTTTTTTTCCTGAGTTGATAAGCTATTTGAACTCCGTCAAGGTAACTTAGCCACACAAAAATCTTGACTTTGAAATGAATCTTGCTCTTCCACAGTTTCTGCAATTCCCTGCTAACTACTCCCCCAAAAACCAACTGATTGTATAGAGATTTGACAGAAAATAAACATGTTTTCTCAAAACACCAGATAACTTTGTCCACACCCCCCCTTCAAATCAATATCCATAATAGAGTTTTTCAAAAGATCCCATTGCAATACCTCCTCTTCTCCAAAATTTCTAAGGAATTTGATCTGCCAAACATTCTCTGTACAACAATTAGCCACACTAATATCAGGAGATCGACAAATACTAAAAAGTTTGCCATACTGAACCTTCAGAGGGCAGTTACCAATCCACACATCACCCTAGAAAGGGATATTGCAACCATTACCAATCTAAAATCTGGCACCCAAATGAAACAAATATTTCACTCTATGCAAACTTTTTCAAAATTGAGATCCTCTCAAAGGATTAGCATCTCTGGAAAAAAAAACCCTAGGAAAGTATTTAGCTTTAGAAATCCTAAACCAAAGCTCATTAGTAGCTACATAAATTTTCCAAATCCATTTAGCTATTAAAACAATCATTCATAACTCTTGTGTTAATAACCCCTAAACCCCCAAAATCTTTAGGCCTACACACAGCCCTCCATTTCATTATATGATACTTAAATCTGTCACTAGACCCCCTCCAGAAAAATCTCAACCTAATAGAGTCTATTTTTTTTGTGGACATCCTCATTAAACCTGTAAAAGGACATAGTGTAAGTAGGAAGACTGCTCAAACTACTATTCACCAAAACTAACCTCCACCCAGAAGACAAAAGACTACTTTTCCAATTATCCAACCTTTTTCTCAATTTGGTAATCACCTTATCAGCTGCTTTCTCCCAAACATGTTTATCTCCAACCAAGATGCCTAAGTAAGTAAGAGGTAAATGAGCTAATTTACAATTTAAGATGTCTGCCACTTTAGTAGCCTCTACATTACTCACCCCCAAAACAAAAACTTCACTTTTATGATAATTGATTTTCAAACCAGACATCTATTCAAAACAATAAAGTGGAAATTTCAGGTTAAGCAGGTAACCTTCTTCACAATCAATCATAATCACTGTATTATCTGCATACTGAAGAATAGGAACTCCCTCAGGAATCAAATGAGAAATCACACCCCTAAGCAAGCTTTTTCCTTGGGTTGGTTCAATAATAGCTACTAAAGCATATGCAACCAAATTGAACAGAAGGGGACAAAGCGGATCCCCCTGTCTTAGACCTCTGTAAGTATTAAAATAGGGACCAACCTCTCCATTAATATTAACACTGACTTTGCCCCCTCTAATTGAACTAATAACCATTTGAATCCACTTATCAGAAAAACCTTTCTTCACCATCACTTCCTCCAAAAAAAAACTCTAATGAATCTTATCATATGCCTTCTCAAAGTCAAGTTTCAGAATCAGCCTTTTTTCTTTGAATGTCTAATCTCATGGACAATCTCATGAAAGGCAAACACTCATTGATAATTTTGTCAGCAATGTCTCCCAGTCTGTTAGCTAGAATCATTGTCAAAATTTTGAAGCTAACATTCAGCACACAAACGAGTCTATACTGTTTGATATTATTAGCTTCTTTGAGTTTAGGAATTAAAGTAATGACACCAAAGTTCAGTCTTTTCATATCCAACTCTCCTTTAAATAAATCTTTAACCAAAGCTAGAAATTGATACTTAATAACCCCCCAAAATTCTTTATAAAACAAATTAGGAAAGCCATCTCGGCTAGAAGCAAAATTAGATGGTAGCTCTTTTATGACTTTCCAAACTTCCTCCTCAGTAACCTCTTGAACCAAAAAAAAAAAGGCATTATCTGCTCTAGAAATTCTGTGATTAATGCTCTAGATATCATGAGATAAGATCACCCCTTGTCTAATTTCAGAACCAAAAAGGGATTTATAAAAGCTATATATATGATCTCTGAGCTCAGCTTTGTCTTTAATAGTAACCCCATCATGGCCCAAACTAAATATGCAATTCTTCCTCCTTCTCCCATTAGCACTATTATGAAAAAAGGCACTGTTAGCACCCCCTTGAGTAATCCAATTCACCCTACCCCTCTACTGCTAATGTTTATCTTCCACATCATAAATTGCCTCCAGCTCAGATTCCATTAAATACCTCTAAGACCACTCTTCAGCATTTAAACCTCTCCTTTCTGCCAAAGAATCCATATCTTTGAGATGCTCTAAGATAAATTTCTTCTTCTACTTATACTCCCCCATTCAAATTTGCACCCCAACCTATTAAAAAACCTCTCAAAATTGCAATACACCCAATCCATCTATCTAAAGAGTAAGTATTAACAGAAACCCTATCATTAAGCTCAATCCATTTGATATTAACCAAATCCTTAAGTTTTTTTTGACAAATCCATTTCTTTTCAAAGAAAAATCTCCCCTTCTTAGCAATCTCACTCTCTCTAGAGTTCAGTAAAATAGGATTGTGGTCAGAACCCATTCTCACCAAACTTATCACATGGCAAAGAGGGAACTTAGATTCTCAATTAGTTGAAACTAAAACCCTGTCAAGATTACCATAATGGGGCAATTTTGTTTATTTGTCCAAGTGAATCTAGCACCTCTTTTTTTAATCTCAATTAATTTGTTATCAGAGATAAAATCATTAAAGAGATTCGTGAGATTGAAATTGAAATTAGTAGAGTTTTTATCCCCTGCTTCTTGTTGGGGTACGGGTAGGCTACGATAACTAACAATTCAAAAATTCTACCACGTAAACCAAGAAGCCATGCAAGTAGAAGATCACAGATCATTACCACTAGATGCGCAAAGCAGCGGAAGAAGAGTTGGAGCAGCCTGGTCCAACGTAGAGCGCGTCGATGCAGTGGTCGTAGTCGATCATCCAGTGTCAAGTACATCGATGCAGTTGTCGTAGTCGATCGTCTAGCATCGAGCACGTCGATACATTGGTCGTAGTCGATCGGCCAGCGTCCTCACGAGTCGATCATCTCCTCCAGCAATCTCTGTAGTTCCTTACGAAGATCGCGGATCGTCCTCAAGCGCAACAGCAACCGCAGTAGCACCTCTACGGCATCCACATATCCAGGGAAGGAACAACCGTACACTGGTGTGCTAGCACCAAGTCGCACGGCAGAGCTCTCAGGAAGATGGCAGCTAGGGTTTTGGTAGAGCAACTCACATCAACTCGTCTCCCCAAATAGCCTCAAGCATCTTCTTATATAGTGCCCATGACGGATCCTATCTGAACACGTTTTACGAATCGTATCCGTACTTGTTTGTTCCAACCCATTAAGTGTGTGACCCATTAGGTTTATGCGTATTCAGTTCTGACTCTGTAGGATCAAGGATAACCGACTAGAGGGGGGTGAATATGAGGTTTTTAAACTTTTTAGCAAATTAACAATTTAAGCCAATTATGAATAATGTCTAAACTAGATACAATTCTAACTAAGCAATTTAACACAAGATAAATGCTAGAATTGTAAATGCGGAATAAGTAAAGACAAGAAATAACCACAAATGAGACAAGCGATGTTTTCCCGTGGTATCGAAGACTTGCTAGTCTTCACTAGTCCACGCTGAGGAAGCTTGAACGAATCAAGCTGGCTCCACGAATTAAGCCTTCCCTCAATCACTATTGGTTGTTCTTCCTCCTCTCCGGAGATGGTGAACACCGAACCACTCACAATCTTGGCACCGGACCTCTTCACAAGCTTTTTAAAGAGATCACCTTGCTCTCACCACCAAGCCGTCTAGGAGTTCAGCAAAACTTCAAAAGTAACAAATCGATGACCTTCGCTTGATGGCACTCAAGTGCAAATGGATCAACTAGAATGAATGCACATGAATTGGCTCAACTACCTCACAATGAATGCACAAGTGTATTTGAGGTGTTGAGTGAATGCTCTTGGCTCTAAGAATGTAAAAATGAAGAGTTGCTCTGTCCTAGAGCAGGTGGGGGGGCATTTATAACCCCCACAACAAAATCCAACCGCTATGAGAGAAACCCCAGTTTTTCAGCGAAATACGGTATTACCGCCAACCAAGGTGCGCAGATTACTGTTTCACCAATCGCTCAGAATTGGCTACAATGAAGCATTAATCGCCTCTAACATAGCCGTTTTAAGCGCTACAAGATACTACCGCCAACTATCATGCGGTCATACCGCTTTGCCCGGTCATGCTGCTCACAAGTGCGGTACTACCATTCACAGGGTTTACAATCTCAAACGAAAAGGGTGCTTCTCTGGAATTTACGTACTGCCACATAAGATTCGGAATTACCGTGGAGCGGTAGTTCCACCATTAAATCTACGATACTACCGCAACCCTTATTTGAACAGGCACATCCAAACGCGTTGGCCACGTGGATGGCTCAGATTAAATGGGTTGTTCGGACCATGCGTTTAAACCACACGATCTTGAACTTTTCGGACAGTCCGAACGGCCACTGTAGTACCGCCAAAGGAAGTCTTGATATCTGCTCTGTGTAGTTCCACCAAGAAAACACCAGTACTACCGTTCCAATGGATGAGGCACAGAACCAAAAACGAGTCTCTCTGGTAAATACATTCTGCTCCAATTTGCGGAAGTACCGTTAAAGTGGTAGTACCGTTTAAACAACGGTGGTACTACCGTTTCAGGAGTTTTGCAAACTTAACCAAAAAGGAGTCTCTCTGGTTTTTACGTACCGTCAACTACAAAACGGAATTACCGTGACGTGATCGTACCGCTCACAAGGGCGATAGTACCGCTCGACAAATAAGTTAACAGACACTATTGGACTGCACACGTGGATACTCTAGATCCATTGGGTTGTTTGGACCATGCGTTTAAACCACACGATCATGTGCTATTCGGACGGTCCGAACGACCCACGGTAATACAGCCAAGAGATACGCGGTTATACCGCAAAGTGATAGTTCCGCCCATTAAACCCCGGTACTACCGTTTGTGCAGACAATTTCACAAAGAGCTTTCAAATTCAAATTCAAATGCATGCATGATCCTAAATTGATCAAAATAGCACAAGAACATGCTATCAAGCTACTAGTCATGATCCCTCTTAATAGTACGGTATTTAACTTATAATCCAGTCTTCGAACCATTTCTCCTAAGACCGGTAAAATACAAAAAGGATCCTAGACTACTTGTACCTTGTCTTTTATCCAAAAGATCTTCATGTTGTCCTTTAGCATGCATCTTTAAGACATTAAACTCACCAATGGGACTTAACCTTGTAAATACTCAATAAACAAGTTAATCCCATATTCACATATTATCATTAATTACCAAAACCATTTTAGGGGCCTAGATGCTTTCAGACTCGGAAACACCTTTCCGACCACGAGTCGTTAACAGTACCTAGCAGGACATAACGATTTCTGAATACACACAAATTATATCGGACGAACCTTAATGCAATATGATCTACGACCAGGTCCTCATCACTTACGACCAGGTCCTATCTCTGTACGACTAGTTCGTATTTGGTCACGACCAGTTCGTAACTCCTTACGACCAGGTTACGACCACTAAGTGATTATATTCGACCAGTCTACAACCAGTTCATATCTCCATACGACCAGTCCGTAACTGATCGAACTAAGCGACCTACTTGTGTATTCTCCCTTTGCCTCATGATATCTGGTTGAACTCCAGGTGAGATGTTGTGTCATCCATGGACTGTTCAATACTTTCTCGATCGAGTGTCGGATAACTTCACGTGGTCGAACACTTCGACCACTAATGGCATGGCCATGCACTTACTTTATCCGACCACAACGAGGGGCCCAGAGACATATCTCCTGTTATGTTAGGAGGGGCAAATCCCATATCCGACCGATCACATTCCTCCGCATGTTTCATAGTATATCCGAAAGCTACCTTTATAACTACCTAGTTACGGAGTAGCGTTTGGCAACCCCTAAGAGTATTATTTGTAAAATCGAGGAGGCTGACTAGAGGGGGGTGAATAGGCGGTTTTAAAAACTTCTTTGGCTAAAACCGATTTCTAATGCGGAATTATAAACAAATCGGTTTTGCACAATTAAAGCCTAAAACAACTAGTCTTTACTAAGTGCACCAACAATATGAGACTAAATAAATGATAGCAATCATGCACATACAAGTAAGCAATTAAATACAAGGGATGTAAATTGCAATATAGTAAAGCACAAGAAATCAAACCACAATGACGCAACGATATTTTACCGTGGTGATCGGAGACTTGCTGGTCTCCCCTAATCCACGTTGAGGTAAGCCCAAAATCAATTGGACCGGCTCCACAAATTAAGCCAACACCTTCGAGGTAAGTCCAACCACTTGGACTGGTTCCAAACCGAACCAACACCTCGAACCACTAGGGTTGCTCTTCCTCCACTTCGGAGATGGCGAGCACCAAGCCACTCACAAACAGCCGGGTCTTCTCACAACCTTCTTTGAGAAGATCACCGAACCACGACGCCTCCACACTGTCTAGGTGTAGGCAAACACCAAGAGTAACAAGTCGAAGACTCTCACTTAAACTAATCAAGTGTCTATGCTCAAGTGGATACACAATCCACTACCTAATGCAACACATGCAATTAGAGTTTTCCTCTCAAAGCTCGCTAAGTGCAACACATGCACAAAAGAGTATAGAGGGCTTGCTCTTAGCTCAATGGAAATGAATATAGCACCAGCAACACTCCCACAACCGTCCAAGGTGGGTATTTATAGCCCACACACAAAAACTAGCCGTTGGGACAAAGTCTGCTGAAAAAATCAGCACGAGCGGTACTACCGCCAACCAAGTCGCGGTACTACCGCACATTGGCTCAACGGTCAGATCAGCTGCACAGAGCGCTATGAACTAGCCGTTGGAAATCGGCGCGGTACTACCGCCAACTAATGTGTGGTAGTTCCGTTCTTCGGTAGTTCCGCTCAAAGCACTGCGGTACTACCGCTTCCATTGAGGTCCAAAAGTGACGCTCTCTGGAAAAAATGTACCGCTCACAATACAGAAATACCGGTATGCGGTTGTACCGCTCAAGGAACGCCGGTACTACCGCACCAAGGATTTGCAAAGTCTGATCGGACTGCACGCATGGACGGCTCAAATTCGTTGGGTCGTTCGGACCACCTTTTAAGCTGTTCGATCGAGCGATGTTCAGACGGTCCGAACGGCACATGGTAGTTCCACCAAAGAAAACGCAGTACTACCGCAATACGGTAGTTCTGCCACGAAGGCTCCGGTACTACCGCACCTCAACAGAGCAACTCATGCTCAACAGGCATCGTTCTGTAAAAAACGTACTGCCAACAAAGCATCGGAACAATCGGGTTGCGGTCATACCGCACCACGAGCTAGTCGTACCGCTGAGCGGTAGTACCACAGACAACATGCCGGTACTACCGTTTTTCCTGAGAAAACAGCAGTTTGCATCCAACAACAAACTCAATTGCAAAACACATTTGACAATTGACAAGTGATGCAAACAAAGGTTAAAGGCAAGATTCTCAACAAGTTGCAAAACACATTTGCCAACTTTTAGAATCAATGCCACAATGAATAAGGTACATGGACTTAAACCATTTGCAAAACACATTCGCAAACTAAAGTCACGTGCTACAAGGATTATGAATGAGCCTTAACTATTTGCAAAACACATTCGCAAAATATAAGCAACATGCTAACAAGAGCTAGAGTAAACACAATGAGCTATCAACACAAGACTAACTCAAGCTACTAGTCAAAGACCCCTCTTAATAGTACGGCAACCTATACTAGCAATCCGATCTTTCATCCAAACACCAAGACCGGTAAAAGACTAGGAACACATCCTTAGCCCTAGCTAGTCATACATTTGCCTTGCACATTCTCTTGAAGCTTGATGACGCACATCTTCACTTCAAGTCCGGGTTTTTGACTTGAACATGCATCAACCCATGATGCATTCTTTTAACTTGATGATCAACTCATGATCATTTCTTCTTAGAGATCTTGATACGTATCAATACATGATGCATCCTTTACTCCAAGCTCTTGACTTCAATATCATCAACACATGATGATCTTCTCCACTTCGGGATCTTGGCTTGAACATTATCAACACATAATGATTTCCTTCATCCTGAGTCTTGACTTGATGACGATCAACTCATGATGTCATCCAAAGTCTTCAACATCATGGAACATAACATATTTCACCAACTCATGGAAAACATTAGTTCCATAATGTGATTGTCATTAATTACCACAACATACCATTAACTCATAATGGTGGGACAAGATATTTCAATCTTTCCCTCTTTAGTAATTGATGATAACCACTTTAATTACAAATAATTGAATATAGATAAACATGAGTATATATAAACTACACAAGTTTTGTATACTCATATGATATGTTTCAAAGTAAAGATCCTTAATATATGTGTATAAAGGAATATGGATCAATACTAATGAAACCACAAAACATAGAGTGAACTCCCCCTAAATGTGTGCATACATAAATGTATAATAGAACTATATGCACATATTCAAGTTAGATTTTTAGTGGAGTTCAACCTATATTTTGGATCCGAGAAATGCAAAAAGATATAGGAATATAATGTCAAATGCATACCTCTTTGATTTTCACCTTTATATCTAACTAAGACTAAACAATAGGTATAACAATAGAAGTGTTAGTCTCACAAGTAGATTTTTCATTAATAACCAAAATACTCAATTAACTCATAATAGCGGGTCTAGATTCTTTACTATTACACAAGTAGGAAACCATGTTGATCTCAGGTCTAAAAATTATACATCATCATTGCTTGAGACCAACTAACGACACATAGAATCGTAACAATCTCAATAGTGTCTTAAGGTGAGTTTTATCCAACACCATGTTCTCTAACATGTGTCCATATTATTGGTCTGATATCTCCATATCCATGACCTGTGAAACATAGTCATCAACCAATACATATTCCAGTCTATTCGTATGTGTCATCATATGTTTCTGACCAGGGAACGTTTAAGAATAATCATCGCAGAAATATAGAGTTTCACAATCAAGTCACATACTTGATAATAAATATTAACGATATTATTCTAGGAACAAGATAACATATTATCCAATGTTATGAACATAATGAAATATAATCATCTCTATGATTGCCTCTAGGGCATATTTCCAACACTTCTCTAATCAAGTTGAAATCCTCTCCTAAAACCAAAGGAAGAATAGTACTTTTGCATTGCCTATCCAACTCATCTAAGAAAGAGCAAACTAGATCATGATGTGCAGGACCATACACAACCATCAACTCCCATCTGAAATTAGTTATTCTATTCCTGACCACCATACTCACAAAAATCTACCTGCATCAAAATCCTCCATCTCCAAAAAATCCTTTTTCACTCCCAATAGGATTCCCCCATAATGGCCTTTGGCAGTGGTCCAATGCCAACTGAAAAGGACATCCCCAACCAGATCCTTTATATCTCTCTCAGAAAAGTCCTTCTTGATCATTTCATGCACCCCCACAGCATCAACCCCTTCTGAACAAATAAATTCCTTGAGTTGACTTCTCCTTGCAGCTCTCCCTAAGCCTTTGATATTCCAAAATAGAACTTTCATGATTTAGAACTATGACCCCCCCAACCCCCCTTTTTCTCATCTTATTATTCACTTTCTTGCTCGGTTTGAACCCTGTAGCACCCCTTAACTCACTATCTATGATGTCCAAATTTTCACCTTCCTCAGAATAATAAATCTACTCATGTATTCTTGTATTGAATGATATTCATGTATTCTTCTCCCTCTGTCTGCCGTCATCATCCCTTATAAAGTGTTTGGAATGGTGGCAATTATTGTGTGTCAGGATGTGCCTTGACAGTTTGCTTGAATATGAACGTTGATGATGGTTGTTGTCAGTGGGACATCTCCATGCACGTTCGCTTTGTGGTGAACTTAGCCTGATCCGGCGAACTGCCGATCGTATGCTGAGTTTCACTATGCCCACTTGGGTTACGATCGATGATAACTTCATCAATACCCTTACCAGATGTCGCTTGGCCCCCGGAATACGTAGGAGCCGTTGGTGAATACTGGTCATCCATGATAATATCGAGAGTACATAGACTCTCTTATTGTAGCACTGGGCTTCCATTGTCGCTTCTGCCAGTCGAATCAACCGGGCTTGCAGAGGCGTTTGGACGTTCCGAACTGGTCGAAATGAGCAGTTCCTTTGAGAGCGCCATTGTTGGTGGCGTGTATCCTCATCCATCCGGTCGATTTCGTCAATCTCTGCGACTAGCGAGCCGACAGAGGAGGAGGAGGAGGAGGAGGAGGAGGATGATATCCCATTTTCTTCCATGGCGCGGATGCATGCGTCCATGTCGAGGTTGGAGTAGTCAGCCAGGTCGAACCAGTTTTCCTCATCCCAAGTCCTTGCCATGTTCACATGAGCGATGATGGAGCAAAAGAAGTGGATAAGGAATGTTTAAGCGAAGTAATCTTCAAGAACTCAACGCCTTCTTTCCCACAGACGGCGCCAGCTGTCAACGATCGAGTAGCCGATCTTACGAAATAAAAAGAGGAAAAATGATGAAGAGTTCTTAGGAGAGAATAGGACTGCTCTTTTATTGCTATGAACTAGCTATTACAAGGGGTGCCCTCGACGAGGTAGTGGACTAATCATAATTACACTGAGCGTAATGCTTGCTATGTTGCAGAATTAGACTTAAAACATGAATCTAATGCTGATTGTTGTGCTTCAATCTGATGTTGTTTCTCTCCGCGCTCCATCTTTAAGTAACTGTCGAAGAAGTGACAGTTGCTCCTTGAAGAGACGCCTGTTGGAAATATTGCGACTGGTCGGAGTGAGGCAGCGGTTGATAAAGTACCAACCGTTCGGCGGTTGTTAGTGTCTTAGGACCATGAAACGTCGCGTGATATAGAGCAAATATAACATGTGTTCCATTCATCACACGATAAGGAATATACTCAGAGTTAGATCCGAATGCCAGTTCATTGCTTCTACGAGCGGTCATCTGGTTAGGGACTATGTACAGGACCTCATTCGACTAGGGTACCCATTATGTAACCTCTAGAATTCTTACGACCACAGTGGTTGTTAGCCTTAGGGGTTACGACCATGAAGACATATGGTCTTTTATTATGTATTAAAGTAATACATATAGATTTTAATCCCCATCACTTTGCTTCGTGACATTCTTTGTATTTTTATTGAAATGATCATGTTTGCTCTTAGCAACGCTATTTGATGATTTTTGGTGATATTTCATTTGTTCTATTTTTTATGGTCCTAATAGTTCCCTGTTTTGGGTGTTTTGTCAAGGCTACTAGGTGACTAAATAATGTTTTTTCTCATTTAGTCAGGGCAAGTACCTATACAGTATCTTATCTGTTCAAACAAAAAAGTAAGCTCTATTGTAGAATGTTGTGTAAGTCCTTGTGTACCGTAGATATATTCTAAGAGTTATCAAACTCATATGCAAAATATCATCTATAGTAAGAAAATTTCTGCTGCATTATTGAAATAAATATTGGATATCCTTTTCCAAGTTCCAATATGTCTATCATGTAGAAGATGTGAATGTGATTCAAACACGAAAGGATTCTTTGCAATTTAAAGCAGTCGAGTTGCATGCATGGTCAACTCTTGAGAAGATAGTTATATTGATGAATATAACAACTAATTTTTGCTCTCCTATGCAATTCCTCTAGCTTGAGTTAGCCGCTCATCGCCTAGCTCAGTACTTGGAGCACCCGATAGAGAACTTACTGGAAATGAAGCTTCAAACAAGATGAAATTGATGTTGCCAACAAAGAATTGTGGTACAACTAACGAAGAGATTGAAATCAGAAGAAATAATGTCTCTGTTTTTCATTTGATGCTACAGTAGGGTGTCCATCGACTTCATCCACTATGGACGACGTACTCGCAGTTTGCCATCTCCTTCCTTCAGATAGCTTTGGAAGCTATATATTGGTTTTCTTTTGTGCTTTCTTCCTACCAACTACTAAGTTATGAAAAATCATTTTGTATGTCCCTTTTGTAGCGCCTAATGCATGCGCCTGTATGCGATACGTATTCAGGTTGACATACATATGTTGTTGCCCTCTTTGCATGTACGAATATTTTGTGTTCACGTTGTTAACATATAAATTACTGAATGTACCTGCTATGATCAAGTATTCCTGTGTCATGTTTATCCCTTTTTAGGCTACATGGAACTATTGAGAAGCATTGAATCTGTAGACTCTTTGTTGCTATAAGCGGCCCTTATGTTATTCTGACTGAGTTTAACCAATGTACTCACATAGCACAAAGCTAATTTCAATATTTTGTATACTAGTTTCATGATTTGTCATCTCATCAGCACATTCATATCACGGACTTTTTTTTATTATTAATTAACCTTTTTTGAATTTTATTTTAAAGCTAACCTCCGACACACTTTATTTCCAATTCTGACCCCTTTGGTCACGCCACGGGTTGTGGTGTGACCAAATAACACTGTCACGCCACAGTGGCGTGACAAGAGTTTGACCAAAAATGGGCTGACGTGACAGTGTTATTTTGTCACGCCACGGGTGGTGACGTGACCAAAGAGGTCAGAATTGGAAATAAAATACGCCGATGGTAAAGTTTAAAATAAAATTCAAAAAAAGTTAATTAATTAAAAAAATACTCGTATCACCTGCCCTACTTTTACACGCGCTGCTGTCTAGTTCCTCGATTTATTGGAAGGAAACAAGCAGACATAGGAAGAATTTCCTGCTGACTTTTTTTTTCAAGCCAATTTCCTATTGAATTTTACTCACACAAGGACGCTAACTGTATTCTGTAAGAGCATGTACATGAGTTTATATTAGCTGTCTATAGTCACTACTACGTAGGATTTTTGCTGACGTGGATGAAAAAGAATAAAGAGAGAGAAATATATTGTCTAGAATCTTGTAGCCGACTGTATCATTATACATACCCTAATGTTACTGTAACGGATTTATTGGACGTGCTGCGTAGCAGATCAGGAGGACTAGCAGTAGCACGTACTTGCGTGCGTGCGTGCATCGAGCTGCAGCCCGTAGATACGCAGTTAACGCGCAGCTACCACTGTCGCTTGGTCAAAAGGCCGGCCGCGCCGAGACGTCGCTCGGTGTGGTTCCTGATTTCGTGAAGCACTCGTACGATCGGTCGCGCTGACGACGAGATTCTCGTCTTAACTTCGCTGCGGCTCATGGCGCCGATGCTCCTTCAATGGGTTGGATGCGCACGCCTAGCATCTACAGTATCGTATCGTAGCATTCACTTCAGTAGCTCCCGCAGTCATTGGTAGGCATTGGACTGTGACCGCGCGTGGCGACGGGCACCCGAGATGCATTAAAAATGTTGGATAATTTGTTTATGCACGGACGAAATTCATGTGAAACTTGTGCGTTCGAAACTCCCGTAAGTCTTATACCGGTGACGGTGTGGTTGGCATGGAAGGTGCCTGGTTGACCGCAGATCCAGAATACTCTCCTCACATGATTCTTCTAACTTCTTTGCAAATACGTATATGAATGAACTTAGCCTCGAAGGTCCCGTTTTGAAACGCATAAATTTCAGTGAACTTTAAAAATTCGGGAATAAGAAGTGAAAGAGCACGGAGTGCAGTTACGCCGGCCCAGTAGTTCGCTTCTGTTTTTTTAGATGCAGCGGCCCAGCAGTTTATTGGGCCAAAGTTGCCAAAATGTTTAGATTTGAGCTCACATTTACGGAGCAGTTGGTTTTGTCATAAGCTTTTCGGCTTTCTGGCTCATAAGCTTTTTTGGCTTTCTGGCTCAAAAACAGTTGTAGCCGGGGGTCGTAGCTTTTTGTGAGAGATCGTTTGGCCGTTTTGACCGTTTGACTGACTGACTGCTTCGGTTGTAGATGAAATTTAAAATGCCTAAAATACATTGGAGGGTTCTGAATACATGTAATTTAGTGTAAATATGGTTTTTTTTTTCTTTGCATAAATATTGATTAAACAATATAATTGTACTAAGTTGCGAGCAATTGAGCCCATTTATCTTATGGCTTGCACGGCTAACTGACTTGTGCTGGGCAACACGACATGATAAATCCTAACTTGACTCCAATTAAATGAAGTTCGGTTATGGCTAAATGCATAGATGCCTTCCAACTGTACACACACAAGAAATTCACAATTATAAAGCTTTTTTTGCAATGATAAAATGTACATTATAATTATACAGTAACTATGTTGATGCGCATTATCTATAAAGTAACGGCACTCCACTGTCAACAAGCTGCAGATTGAATTCTCTAACTGCAGATTCGACAAGAACTTTCCACCCACCAGGGGAAATGAAACCACCAGGAGGGTTCTCTCCATTTCTTGCATAAGGTTGATTTGAAAGGTTAATTGTTAGCAAAAAGCCTTGACTTGGGGAAGGATCAAAGAATGACATCATATGCTGCTACATTGAGCAAAGAGTTAATATATAAATCTAACCGAAAATGACAGTGAATACCAAAACAGAGTGCACTCATATCGAACTATTGCCATCATATGCTTTGGTTGTAACAAAATAAACTGAATCACTACTATCCACAACCAGTTTATTTCTTTAAGTTTTCTGAAACTACTTGTGCAACATACAACGATGGAACATTACTGATTCCTAGAAACTATAATTGGCTACTGATACATGATGAAAGTTGCAAATTAATTCCCATTTGTTCATCCATGCAACATGCAAAGTGAGTGTGAATCATAGCAGTAGCTGTCAGATTTGTTCCTCCATCATAGCAGTACAATAATTTGGCCCCAAATCCTACAATTATTTTCTGTACAAAGATATCAAATTTATGTACAAAGATGCATTGTGTTAGGAGCCTCTCAATACAGGATTCACAGCAAAAGGATTTTGACATGAGACCAGCAGCAACTACACCACGGATCAACATTTTTTTCTACACGTGAACACTTATGAACACACATGAACTGGAGCTACATGTGGGAAATTCTACCTGTGGACGTACACTTTCACGGGTGAGGGAGACGAACTCATAGAGAGGAAGAACACACAGAAGATTTTGCGTAGCACTACAACTGCCTAGTGCTACTTTTCTTTCTTTCTATTCTTCTCGCTTTTTTGTTTGGCTCAACTGAAGATAACAAGAAGTGCAGCCTAAAAAGCTAACAGCATGCAGCACTAACGTATTACCACTAACAACACTTAACGCACACACTCACACACTACTAACGCACGCACTGCTAACGAACGTACACTTGATTATTACTAACAATCTCTCCCTAATTAAGATGGCTTCACAGTAGCGTTGGTTCATCGTCGGTATCCGTCTCCATGAGATGCGCTTGTTCCTCCTTCTTACGACATTCAGAAGCAAAATGCCCACAGTCGTTGTAGTTGTAGCATCTTACTTTAGCCTTGTCGAATTTGCGATTCTTGCCGGAGCCGGAGCCGTCTTCTTTGTTCTTGGCCCTGAACTCCCATTGGGCGCGGGTGAGCAGCAGATGCTCACCTTCCTACTCACTAACCATGTGGCGCTCCTCGAACGCCTTTAGCCGCCCAAACATTTCTTCGACTGACATCACATCCAAGTTCTCAAGGTTCTCGAGAGTGCAAACAATCGGTAGAAACTTCGGTGTCAAGACCTGAAACACCTTATCCACCACACAAGAGTCTTCAACCCTCTCTCCCAGCGTTCGCATCTTGCTGAGAGCAAGGGTGACCCTCGTGGTAAATGCATCGATTGACTCACCTTCGCGCATATGAAGGTTCTCAAATTCTTTCTTGGCGGTTTGGAGATTGGCCCTCATCACGCGCTCAACTCCAACGTACATGGACTTGAGAGTCGTCCATGCCTCATTCGCTGCCCTCTTGTCGTTGAGAGCAAGAAGGGTCTCCTCGCTCACACCATGGTAGATGCCCTCAAGTGCCTTCTTGTCTTGGCGCCTCTCGACGCCGTTTTCTTCAACGGCATCCCACACTCCTTGCGCCTCCATGTACACTTGCATCTTCATTGACCATACAACATAGTTGCTACTAGTCAACAACGGGTACTGGAGCGTGACGCTATCCTCCTTCCCGATTCGCGCCAATGGCCTACCGCGAGCCACCTGCTCGCTGCCGCTAGCCACATGCATGCCGTCGCTGGCCACCTCCTCTAGGCCACCGGCGACACACCTCGACGTCAACAGATACCACTACCTCGCCATCCTCGCCATCACAACACCGGCTCTGATACCAATTGTTGGAAATTCTACCCGTGGACGCACACTTTCACGGGTGAGGGAGACGAACTCACGGAGAGGAAGAACACATAGAAGATTTTGCGTAGCACTGCAACTGCCTAGTGCTACTTTTCTTTCTTTCTATTCTTCTCTCTTTTCTATTTGGCTCAATTGAAGATAACAAGAAGTGCAGGCTAAATAGCTAACAGCATGCAACACTAACGTATTACCACTAATAGCACTTAACGCACGCACTTACACACTACTAATGCACGCACTAACACGCTACTAATGCACACGCTACTAACGCACGCACTACTAATGCACGCACACTTGATTATTACTAACACTACACACAAGTGATTAATAAACATTCAACCAAATCTGAATAATACTAACACAAATTGATAGATAGGAGATTCAGGATTACATGAACATACATGATAGGGTTATATGCTCATCACAAGCAAAAATAATAATTAATCTGAAATGATAGGGTTCATCTACAACTCATTCACTAGTAGTAGACTTTCAAATCTGAATTAATTCATGCAAATCAGATCGAAGATGGAGGGAGTTGGGAGAGGAGAATTACCTTTGGATGGTGGTGGAGGAGTCTGCGTCTGGGAGGGCGGCGACGTCCTTCTAGATGGTAGTGGCGATCTCCGGATCTGGGAGGGCGCCGACGGCGTTCGGAGTGGTAGCGGGGTTCAAATCTAGGAGGGTGGTGGCTTCGGGAGGGGGGAGGCGGCGTTTGGAGTGCAAATGGAGAAGTGGGGTGACGTCGAGCTCTAGGGTTACTCTGGGACGGAATAGGGACAACGGCGACCAGGAGGTTGGCGGCGTCAGCGGCGAACGAGAGGAAGGACTCGGTGGCCTCAATAAGCGGGAAGAGGAGTTGGCAGCGGGGTCAGGACTCGGGATGGCGGGGTGGTGTCGCCTCGCCCAGAGACGCGAGAGGTGAGAGGGGTACGAATCAAATCAGGTTAGTGTCGAACCCGAGAGCGAAGGACCACAGATTCTCTGTGTCACATACACTAGTTTAGGAATAGCTAGTGCGCACAGTAGAACAAAAGGTGATAGCACAACCATAATATGCGATACATTCAAAATAACTTTAAGTTTGTTACAAAAGGGCATAAGTCCAACAACAAACTACAGCGGAAGCATAAGTAAAAGGTAGACCACACGATTCACCATAGGCAATCGTCTGGGGACGTAGCCTAATCGTCCAAGTTCTCATTCTCCTTGTAGTAGTCCTCTTCTGATCAACAATTTATTAAGCAAGGTGAGTACAAATGAATGTACTCTGCAAATTACACCCAATAACAGATTATAATGCATGAGGGTACAACAAAGGATAGCTTGTAGGGTTGATTTTGCATAAAGCAAGGTTTTCTTTTTCAATACTTGTATTAAGTTCCAAAGCAGCTACTCTATAACTAAAATTTATTTTCTAAAATTCTCAAGTTTTACAGTAGGATAACCTTCGTATATTTTAGGTGAAGGATACCCTCCTATCACATGCCTAACCGCCCCATTTCCCGATTGGATAAGATATCCAGAATCATTTGATAAAATCTTTTGAAAATCAAAACAAAAAAATCTAACTTTGCATTGGCTTTGCTTCAGCATGTCCATGACCGTGGACATAGCTATTCGAATAGTTTTACACTCTGCAGAGGTTGTACAACTTGACCCACACTAGATAATCATCTTATAATGTCCGTCCGACACACTTCCGTAGGTGTGCGACTAAGTGATATCACAAGGCCTTTACAATGCACCATCCCACCGTAGTCCCGTCTCGCTAAGGTTTTTTTTCCTTTGGATTGAACCATCCGTCGGATTTAAGCCCCCTCTTGTGCCATGTGGGAATATATAAAAGTAGGTCATGATGACACCCATGCATGGCACATCCACAGTGAAATGTTATAAATTAGTTAGACAAGTCCTCCCCACTCTGAACATGTGGTTGTATGGTAAGACTTGGCAAGATGCGGTTTGAAGATCGGTTGTGGATATCATGGGGATATACGCATAATCTTAGGATGATGATACAATTGGCAATGACTTTGAAGGTTTGTCGAATCACGCGTTTTCGGCGAAGTTGAAAAACTGTCAGAACTAGTGCGGTCAGACCGGCGTGTTGAGAGCAGTCAGGCTGGCCTGGTTTGGTCTGACCGGCCAGTGAACTGCGGTCTGACCGGACTTGTGCTGATTCTTCTGCCATCTTGGAAATTTGGCTTTGGGATAGGTAATGTTCATGGGCTATAATGCATATGTGTTGCATGATGCATGTTTTCACTAACGTGAGTCAAGTTGTGAAGAATTTGTTCGAAGAATCGATTTCTTTGTCTATTGTTGTGCAGGAAGCTTGAAGGTCAACGACGGTCAACGGCGAGGATGATCGGGACTAAGCTTGGAGAGCTGAGGTCCAGAACGATCAAGGATGCCGGGTGAGATCAATGGATTCAAGCATGACGCAAATTGGAAAAAAGGCGATCGAAGGCGGTTCGGTGCGGCGATCGTTGATCAGCGGCGCGGGAGTCGGTGCAAGTGACATGGTGGTTTCGGCGGGAGCCAGACGGGAGACTTGCCGACATGATGAGAACCATTGATCAACCTACACGCGGCGGCGAAGCGGTAGTGCTTCACTAAGATTGGACTTGGTCTTGGAGAAAGATCAAGAAGGGGTATTTTGGTAATTTCACCAAATACTGCCTTGGTGACCTTGGGCAAACCCGCGGCACAAGACAGTGCGTTGGATAAGCGGATTAGGTCAAGACAAGTGAAGACGACGCTTTAAAATGCGTGCGTATGTGACCCGTTTGTGTTGGGCTTTAACGGGAGCCCATTAGGGTTAACTCTTTTAGAAGCTAGGTCTCGCTATAAATAGGAGGGGGTGCTGTCAAGTAGCCTCCAAGCACTTCATTTGTAAAACCCCAGTTTGTCTTAGGGCTTAGAGAGGAAAGGAGAGGCTTAGGGTTTTAGAGAGATGAGTTGAGTGAGTGCTCATGGATTGAGCTCTTGTCCTCCTTGAGGGAGTGGCTGTAACCAGCAACAATCATGAATCAATCTATGGATGATTATTCAAATATGAGTCTTTTTGTGTTCTTCCTTCTCATTTGGTGATTTTGGGTGTTTCTTTGATCCAATGGGTTTCTAGTGGTTTCTTGCCCCCATCTACCTTGCTGTGATATGTGGAAATACATCTAGGATCATCTTGATCATCAATCTCCCACGAGCAAGTTTTGGATCAAGTTTTTCGTTTTTGCTCGGTTTTGAACCCTCCTTCGTTAAAACGGAAAAAGGTCAAAACTTTGACGTGGATCTACTCGATCTTCGCTTGGAATAGGTTCCAGATATCCTTAGGAAGGTGTGTTCCAAGTTTGGTCAAGTTTGGCCGTGTAGATCAAAAGTTTGATCGATTTTCGTTTTGGAACCCGAGCTGTCTGTTCTGTTCATCGTCAGGGCGGTCAGACCGCGCCTAAGCCGTCGGTCAGTCCGCACCTCAGCCAGACCGAGCCTTGAACTTCGGTCAGACTGGCCCGAGGGATTAAGCTCTTAAGTTTTGGGTTTTTTTTGCTTTGGGGGTTGATTGGACTCAGCACAAGGCTTTCACTATGCGTATATACTGATCTTCTTAGCTTTCGTAGCTATTGGAGAAAAGTTTGTGTTGAATCTAATTAAGGTAAAATTTGAGCGAGCGTCTATTCACCCCCCACCCCCTCTAGGCGCCTATCCGGTCCTACTCCGGTCCTTAACTAAATTGGGCAATTTTCCATAAAAACCCCTAGGCTCGATCATATAAATGAATCGATCCCGTGCATAAACTTGCACCATCCAAACATCCATTTCGTCCAATTCTAAATCAGTTTGAATTTATTTCAATTTTCAAAGTATTTGTAAACTTCCATAGCAAACCAATGTCATGGTTACAATTTTTGACAACATTTGATTTTTTGGCTATAAATTCTCTCAAATCAAATATTTCAGGTCTAAGCATTGCTAAGCATAATTTTCTAACATGTTCTAGTCATATTAATGTACTAACCAGAATTTAACTATGGTATCAAGGAATGACTAATTCAATAGCAAATTTTGGCTATACAAAGGTATTAAGAATAACTACAATTTAAAACATGAATTTGAATTACTTGAATACAATTACACATGCAATAATGATTTAAAATAAAATTTAAATAATTTAAAATTTTGGGATTTAAATATGATCAAAGGATGTAACTTACCTTGCTCGTATGCTTGAGGATCAAATTCTTCAAAAAGATCACTTTCTCTGGAATCGTCGAAATCTACACGCGAAAATGAGCCAAATGAAAATAAATTCAAATGAACTCTAGATTGAATAATTTCCATATAGATAGCTAGATCTTGATTTTAGATGAATTTTGAAATTTGAATCACTGGAATCGGAGCTCGAACGAAGGAGAACAGACTGTCGAAAGTTGAAAATCACATGAAATGAAGAAAATGGAATTTTTCCAGATTTTTGGATTTATTTTTGTGAAGAAAATTCTTTTAATGCGTCATGCTGACGTCAGCGGATGATTTCATATTTTTGTTGAGTTATTTTCTTACTGAAAATCCTATTCGGTCTATGACAGGTGGGCCTAGGGTCCATGGACCATGTCCACGATGGCTCAAGGGTCTACCGTAGACTTGGTTCGCAAAATAGTGGCGGGTGTGACACCGGCGTTGACGCGGGCTCCACGTGGCGCTGACGCAGGCATGCGAGCGCTGAGTTGGCGCTATCGCGGCACCATGTGGCGCCACCTAGCCGCCACATCAGCAACGACGGGGGCGACGCTCAGGGCCCAAGAGGCGCCAGCGAACGGCGGTGACCTAGCCGCCGACGAGGGTACCACAAGGATGGGAACAGCTTGGCGAACCTGGTGCGCTAGCTTTCACTGAAGAGGTGCGATGAAGCTGCCGGAGACGAGAGAGAAGGCGGTAGAGCGATTCAGTGGTGTGGCGGCGCAACGCTCTGATGAGGCTCCGGCATAGATGACGGGCGCACTGTGGAGAACGTGGGATGACGATGAAGATGCGGTGGTCGGGGTCGCCGATGCATCCTTGTTGGTGTCGGAATCGACGACGGAGCAAGCTTTGGGCGTGGAGCTTCAATGATGAAATACGGCGGGGATATGGGAAGAGGGGAGGGGAGAGTGGGGGAAATGGGAAGAGGAGGAGGTGGTGCTCATGGTGATGCGGCTAGGGCAGCGTGAGCTCCATTGAAGCGGTGGCTCGACGATGAGGCAGCGCAGCCGCCGCCGAAGAAGAAAAAGGAAAAGAGGGCAGCGCGGCTCCGGGCGAGAAGAAGAGAAAGGGGGAGGAGGGGCGAGGATGGAGGAGCACGACCGACCTTTATAAGCGCCATGAGGCAGCCGATGGGAGGTATGGTATGGCGAGTAGCGGAAGAGAAGCGCCACGCGTGGTGCTTCGGCATGGGCATGGCGCACGGAGAAGAAGAACAGGAGGGAGGCTTACATGTGGGTCCCACTTGTAAGTGAGAGGGTTAGAGAGAGACGCGGAAGAGCGTGAGAGGTGGCAGGGTTGGGTCAGGAGATGGGCCGCGAAAAGGAAAAAGAAAAGGATGAAGGAAAGGCTTTTGGCCCAATTCCTATTTCCGGATTTTTGAAGCTTTAGTAATTTCAGAAATGTAAATAATTCATTTAGGATTTTAGAAAATAGCAGATAGAGCCCAAAAATTATGAGAAAATTCACAGAAATTCCCTGAGATATTCTGAACCTAAATAAAATATTTCCAACTCAAGATTGGTATTCAATTTTGCAGATAATTTATTTTGGCTTTAACATAAATAGAAAAAAGCTATTAAAATTCTAGAAATTCAGAAAACTCAAGGAATATAATTAAATTTTATTTTTAATCAGAATTGAAAATATAGGATGTTACCGTTAGGGTTCCCCACCACACCTTTTCTTAAGTGGCATGAGGTCGGTAAATACCTCCAACTTCTAAGAGCAAACATAAAATCCATGCCGCAAGAAGCTAGAAAAACATGTCACGCCCAGCTTTCAGCTTCTAGTTACGTGTGGCTTTTGGCTTTTGGCAAAAGCAACTGTGAAGCTGACCCGTTTGGGGCTTCTAGCTTTTTAAAAGCACAAGCTGGCTTTAAGCCCCCAAACGGGGCCTAACTCTGGAGCTGTTTCCAAAATGAAACACAAGACTGGCTGTGGAGTGTAGTTGAGGCTACAACTATAAGTTGTGACCCGAAACAGAGACTCAACTCTTTGCGGCAGCATGTTGCTTCTCCACAACTCGATTTTTGGTCCTGCTTGAGGAGCTGAAGCTTTTGCCATAAGCTGTTTTTGGTCTTTCTAGCTGAAAAACAATTGTAACTTATGACTGTATCTTTTTCTGAGATGCCGTTTCGCACTCTAGCTTTTTATTGGTTTAGTTGGCAGTTTCAGTTGTGGTCCCTGTGGATGGAGGTTAAAATGTGTGAAATGCACTTAGAGTTATGAAGGCATGTTTGTGTACTAAGTACGAGCAATTGAGCGACATTTTGCTACGTCCAAATCACATGTAGAAGGTCAAATGTACATGTTCTTTCAGCATTAATATGATTTTTTTTCTTTCCAAAATGGAAATGGCAATATGTAAATGTCAGTATTTCTTAGCCGATTAATGAAAATGAACTAGTGTATATAAGTAAAATGATCTTGCATATACCAAGCAACACTTGGGGGCACTGTTTCATAGTCACCAAGACACAGGATTCTCACTTGTAAACTCCGCAAGATACTGTAAATATGACAATGAAAAGTTCTACACTTTGACAATCTCCACTTTGACTATCCAGATCCACAATTACTCCAGAACAAGAACAAGAAAAATAACGATATGCAAGTATTGTGTAGGGATCTAACCAGATGCATCAAAGACATCCATTCACCACTATGAATTCAGCCAGGTCAGTATTAGGCATATTATTGAGCTGCCCTGTTGTTGTTCAATGCTTGTCGTCTTCTTCCTCACAAAATTACAAGTAATTTGAACCTGCACATAATCATCAGATCTACACACAAGCATCGATCGTATCTGCACACACATGCATCAGATTTGCGTGCGCACACGTGCATCAGATGGCAACCATCGGAGCTGGGGATGCGACGGCCATCGGAGCTGAGGGAGGGATGCGGCGGTGGTGCCAAGGACTGGGAGGGAGGAGGCGACGGCGACCAGGACAAGGAGGTAGACGGCAGTGTCCCCGAGGGAGGCGGTGGCGATAGGAACTAGAGGGAGGCAGCAGCGGTGAGGACGAGGGGCGGAGGGATGTTGGAACTAATCTTGTTGTTTATGTGTTCTTTGTTTATTTATGATTGAGTGTAACATGTATAGTGGCTAGAGTCCAAGTTAGTTGAAGCGTGTAGCATGGCGTAGCGGGTGATTGGCAGTGCGTAGTGTGCTAATCAGCAGCCAGGAGTTGAGTACACGTATGTGTTACTTGGAATTAGCCATACATGTGTTTGTGACCAGGTATTCGACCAAGTCGTGGTGCATGTCCGGAGTAGGAAGTGGTCAAGCTGTGCATACATGTAGGAAGGTGATGCATGTACAAGCGTTGCCTGGAATTCTGGAGGTGTGGCTGCATGTGTGCGTGTGTTAGTGGAGTGGCGTGAGTTGAGTCCGAGTATTCGGCAGTGGCAGTTTGCTAGTTTGTTTGCTTGCAGTTTGCATGCATGCAGAGTATGAGTGGTGTGCCCGAGTCCAACGGGAGGACGTGCGGCACTTAATGCTTCCTGCATGTAACCAATTTGTAATACTTTATATAAGAGATAACAGCAGCAAGGAACAGGTGTGAGGTTGTTACTCCCATCACAAAAATTCTGTGCGTACTGTGTTCTTCTTCCTTATACTTGAGTGTGTGTGTGTGTGAAGAACACAAGTCCAAGAGAAGAAGCAAGCCATAAGTGAGTTTTCACCTGGGAAATCCCAACAAGGGAGAGGAGCGATGGAGGGCTCTGATGGTGACAACACCATCCCATTAGTTCGCTAGTTGGCGCCTCATCAAAAGTGCTACTCCAATAGTAGGAAATGACTTTCTCTTTGAGGAGCGATTGCGTGGTAGCTTCTCCGGGAGTGCGAGCGATCCGTCTGGACTCGAGTCCAGGTAGCCTCACCAAGCAAAATAAATTTCCAGATGAATAGCACACCTACATGTAGGTATTTTCAGTGGTCACAACCCGTGCCTGCGTTTCGTAGGATCTGTCCGACCTCCGCTCTAGTTGTATGTGTTAAGGACGTATGTGTGTATGTGTGTATGCGTGGGCGTACGTGTGATGTGTGCGGTGTGTGCGTGCAGCATGTATTCTAAAAAAATGACTTTCTTTGATCTGACCATAATTCCAACAAATGCTAAGTCGTACATTTGCAGTTTAGAAGTAAGTTTAGGACACACAATACAACCATGTTACATTAAACATGACAGTAGTTACTTCCCAAAAGCAGCAATTAATTGTCCGACTAGATCGATAAGTCTGAGCAAAAGTTCTGTAGCTGAACACCCAAAATTATGAGGCAGCAACTATATCCCACGTTACCATCTTCTAAACACCCAAAAGCATGAAGTAGCAAGTATCACAAGCTATCATCTTCCCTGGTAAAGTACTTATATACACAGGTCTGCAGAGTTGTGTCACTAACACCGCTTAAAGAAACCACGAAAACCTTTATTCTGTATTCTCATGGCGTGCTAGGAACTCACCAACAGTAATCTTATCATCAGTAGTAATTGTCATTTTCTCTAACCTCTCCCACAAACTAGCATTAGTGTCACCTAGTTGGGGCAATTGGGCTTGGGGAGCAGCAGTAGCAGCAAGGAGGGATTGTTCTCAATATAGAGTTGATTTCTTTAGTGGACTATGAGAAACGACTCCATCCAACATAGAACTCTTTTTTATTATTTAACCTTTTTTTAGTTTTTATTTTAAAGTTAACCCCCGGTGCACTTTATTTCTAAATCTGACCTCTTTGGTCACACCACCATCCGTGGCGTAACAAAACAATGCCGTCACGTCACGGGATAAGTTCCTAAAATAGCACTTTTGGTCACACCACTGGTCTTGGCGTGACCAAACAACACTGTCACGCCACGAGTAGTGGCATGACAAGAGCTTGCCCCAGATACGGGTTGGCGTGACAGCGTTGTTTTGTCACACCACTATCCGTGGCGTGACCAAAGGGATTAGAATTGGAAATAAAGTGCGTCGGAGGTTAACTTTAAAATAAAATTAATAAAAGGATTAATTAATAAAAATAATTCTCCAACATAAGAGCATATTTGACAGCTTTTCTTTTCTTTTTATGGAGATGAATCTTATACCAGAACATGGCTAAACACAACAACGGCATCAATAATCCTTCTCCACATGTAGTAGTAGTAGTAATTCATGTAATAGAGTAAGCATAATTTCCTTTGACCCGTCTACGAAAAACAATATATTTTTTAAGGTAATATGACATTAGTTAATAGGACTATGATTGATTCAGTGAAAATCTGGAACAAAACAACACCATGTGCATATCTACTAAAAGTTCTAGAATGGTAAACATAGGAAGAAGATACATGACAAGTGATACACTTATTCACTGAGCGAAGACATTAAGAACCGATTTACTGAGCATGTGTTCCCCGTAATACAAAGGTTAAGATCTCACAAAGAAAATCAAATATTTCATATATCAAAAAGGAAACAGCAGACTCAACCAAGGTTCCAAGCACGAGATGAGGTATTACCTTTGCTTTCCTACACAAATTCTGAACTCGAGTGACTAGACGACAACGATAGCAGGATGAAGAACAGCAACTGAATAATATATCGAGAAAGGATTAGTGGTAGGGTATCGGAAAAGGGCGTTTGCTTCTGTAGAATCCATAGAGAGTACCAGATCTGCATGCACGAGAGGAGGTATTACCTTTGCTTTCCTACACAAATTCTGAACTCGAGTGACTAGACGACAACGATAGCAGGATGAAGAACAAGCAACTAAATAATATACCGAGAAAGGATTAGTGGTAGGGTATTAGAAAAGGGCATTTGCTTTTGTAGAATCCATAGAGAGTACCAGATCTGCATGCACGAGAGGAATGTGAGGTGAGGAGATGGTGGAGATGGAGAGGAAAGTGATGATAAGAGAGGGGTGTTACCTGAGAAGAGGGAGGTGGCGACGAGGACAAGTTAAGGACCTCTCCAATTCATGGTGGTGGACTGGTGGTGAGTGGTACGTGCTCGAGAGTGTTTTGAAGTGAGAGAAGAGACAGATGAGGTGACTTTAATCAGGATGAGGTAGGGAATTTTTAGTGTTTTGGCGTCAAGGAGTGTGACGCTCATTTTTCCGCCACACTTGCGGCGAAAATTTCAGTTGCAGGAGTCTATTGACTCGCCTAAGAAACTATGACAAGCCTAAACATAGTAGGGAACCAAACGCTTGCCTAAGCTATTGTGGCATGCCTAAACTTAGACATGGCAACCTTATGGTACAAATCAAACATGCCCTTAAACTACTCCTAATCAGACACCAGGGCAGCTTTTCCCAAGGACACGAGAGAAAGATGCTAAATTACACTTACTTAGTCCAGATGATTGGTTTTTCCTTTTTGTAAAGCGAAAAGAAGGTCGAGTTGCTGCCACTGACGGACTGACACGAGAAGAATTTCCTATCCAGACCTTGATCGCTTTTTTTTTTTTTGCTTTCCTTAGCCATGACTTAATTTTCTTCTCATAGCCATAGCCATGGTCTGATCACTTCATGATCTTCACTGCTTCATTTAGCTCTGTTCAGCCAATTTCCCACTTTTTTTTCAGGTGTGTCTAGTCGTGCACTACAATAACTCACATCAATAGCAGGTCAACAATTGCTACAAGTCATCGATCTTTTTTCGCATCACTGACGCCGAAAATAAGAAAATTGGAGGCCACAAGCATGCACATCCAGATCCAGGTGGACCAACGGATAACGCAAAGAGTTCAAACCAACCTATCGTTCGTGATCGCATCGTTCGTTCCGACCGAGCCAACCACGGCCACACACGGACGGATCCCCCGCGCTAGTTTCCAAGCGTTCTTTCTTTCCGGAGACAACAACGTCGACCGGACGGCAAGGACAAACAAACAAATTTGCTTGATAGTTGGTACAGTGCATGCTGCCGCTGCCCGCCCTCTGGCCGTTTTGGACCGTCCACTTGTCCACGTCAGATTGATCACGGAGGAGAGACGAAAGCTACGTTGCGCTCAGGAGGAGCCAGCATTGTTGGCTGCAAATTGCGGGGACCTCACGGGAGGACCCTGTGGTTAGTGTGGAAAAAAAAGTCTGTTAATGGGCTCGTTGGTTCGGTATAAAATTGATCTAATTAGAATTTTTATTCGGTTAAACATTGAAATGGGTTGATTTCGAATAAAATTGGATTTCACTCTAGCTCAACTCAGCTCGTTAGCTCGATTTTAAAATACTTCCAAACTATAAATAAAATGATGTTAAACCAAACTATGTCAATATCGGAAAAAGCTCGGTAAAACGACTACCTAGCTCGATATCCACTCCTCGTTGTGGCCGTCCGATTGTGATTCGTGAATACCTTTTTGTTTATCAAATGTTTCTCCATGCAATTGCACAACAAAGATAAGCGTGTCCGGTGTCAATAAGAGTTGTTATTTCAGGGTGTGTTTGGTTAGTGAGATGGAATTGAATATGATGAGATAATCTCGTACCATGTGGTTCCATTGTTTTAGGCGAACAAGATGGTTCAACATCTAAAGAGAACATTCTATAAATTGTATATCATCATCTAGAATATGATAGTTTCATTCAAACAACCAAACACATGAATGATTTTTTTTTAGACCAACTCATACATGTACCACTTGGTACAAGCAAACCAAACACAGGGATTTCATTGAAAACAATTCAATTTATGCAGTAATTGGGACATTTTTTAATGTTCCAAACGGGGCACTAGCTGTGTTTCCTCTTGGTAGTAACATTTAATTGAGGCGTGTGCTTGGGAGCGTTGTTCTATAAGGATGCGTTTGGTTGGTGGGATAAGGTTGAATGAGATGGGATGGTACGAGTAGGATGGGATCGTCCTGTATGAGATGGTACAGTCGGTCTGTTTGGTTGGTTGTATGGGATGATACATGGTTTTGTTTGGTTGGTTGTATAGGATGATTCTGGATGGTTCAAGATGTTGTTTGGTTTGGTGGATGAAGTTGGATGTGATAACCCTCTCGCTTGACGATATTTGACAACATTTGACAACATTTACCAATATTTATCGATATTTGCTGATATTTGATGACATTTGCCGATATTTGACGACATTTAACGATATTTGCCGATATTTGATGACATTTGACGAATTTGACGACATCTAACGATATTTGACGACATCAGTGATGCAAGTAACTAAAGTTGGAATACAACTCATAGTCATTGTTTAAAGGATTAAACTTCTTCTGGAAATAATTTATTAAAATACTATATTAGAAACTTTTGCATCATTTATTGCACTTGGAAAATTTCAAATAAAGTTTAAACCTATAACTCATATATTAGCTCCAAAAGAAAACAAGAACAAAAACTCTTATTTATCTTCTAAAAATAATTTATTAAAATACTATATTAATTATCTTGAATACAAATATTTTTACCAAATTTTTGGAACTCTTTTGACCCTCGTAAAAGTTAAACTCAAATCAATAACCTTTTTAAGTTTGAATTTAAATTATTCAAATTAAATCTTTAACAGTGAAGTTTAAGATTTTATTTGAGTACTAGGTTGTCCCAGGAACCCCTCTGAATTATTTCAGAATTTTAGGAATTTTACTCCTATTTTTAAAGCATTGGTCAAACCCTTTTGTTTCTTGGTCAATCTGCTTTTAAAACTTGGGTCAAGCACTGCTCACTTTGGCACGAGCCCGCTTGCGGCGCTGTTCAACCAAACCCCTAGCCGCACTCTAGGTCAAGCCACCTTCTTGCCATAACCGTCGGATGAGGATCCAACGGTTGAAAGCGATTGGGCCGTTTGGACCAGTCCGAACGCCAACTCAATCTAGGCCGTTAAATCTTGATCGAACGGTCTGTGTTGGTTGGGCCGTTCGGACTAGTCCGATCATCCCACGCATCCTGACCGTCCAATTTCAATCTGTATGGTTCTTAACGCCCCGTCCGATCGGACCGAGCCACAGCCTGTTCTGAGCCGCACCCAACCCCTTCCCAGTCTCTGACCAGCGGGGCCCACGCGACAGTGGCTTCTTCAACCTCTCGCTGGTGGGCGGGCAAAGCTTGGGTGCCACGTGCAGTGCATGCTCTGAGAGCCTCTGGCGGCGAGCCAGCAGCGGCTCAGGGAGGAGGATGCCGAGGAGAAGGTCGCTGGGGAGGAGGAGGGGCGCCGGGGAGGACGAAGGTGGAGGTGGGTGGCGCGGAGGAAGGAGGTGGAGGAGGGCGGCGCGGAGGTGGATCCGGTTGAGGCCGGCGAGGAGGAGGCTGACAGGGAGGAGGAGGGAGCCGATATCACCGGCGCCGGGGGGAGGCCGAGCGCGGCGTGGCTCGTCGAGGAAGGAGGCCAATGGCATGGCGCTACTGGGAGGAGGGGAGGGTGAACGGCGTGGTTCGCTCGATTTCAAGGAACCAACTGATGCAGCATATCAATGGAATATTCTTTTGTTTGGGATGGTTTGATCCTGGACCGTTTGGTTCCATTAAGAGAACCAAACGTATGAACGAGCCCATTTCCCGTATCGGATGGTTTAGGACCACTTCATCCATAAAACCCAACACTACCTAAATGGTGGACCAGAAGTTCATAACGTGCTAGTTATGCCGCAACTATAATTTGGTCGCCCCTCGGGAGATCTTGAGGCAGCATATGCCAACCAAATATAATCACCAGATTTGGTCATTGCTGTGGGGACAGAACCCGAACCTGTGTCTTGTGGTTTGAACAAGATACAGACAACAGTGCAATCCCATTGTGTGAGCCAGAGCCTACAGGGAATAAAAAAAACGAGAAAGATTTCTCGTCCAGGGCATTCCTACCATTCTAGCTAGAAAGCCCGGGCGGCGGGCACCAACCAATCTGTGCAACATGTTTCTGCCATTCCATTGAGTAGTACCAGGTGGCAGAGCATCGATTTACAATTTTCTGGCATACGTAAGTTCTAAATTTTAAAAACACTTTACATAAGGTAATTATTTCTACATCTAAAAGTTACATATATAATCCATATCTTATCAACAAGCTACAAATAGTCTTATCATAAACCACATGCGTAAATAATTTAATTGTCCACGTAAGATCATTATAGTAACATATGCATTAATACACATGTCTATTCATAAAAGAGCTCACCAACTCAAGAGGTGGTCAGGTAGATAACAGACTCACCGTCACCACCAAATGTTTCTTTTATAATAGTAAAAATTACTAGACATGGATTGAATTAAGCCTAGCATCGTAACTACCGCTTAACTGAGTTTTCTCAACTCTGCTGTAGTTTTTCAGATGGTTCTCTGATCAGAGACTCTAGTTTCATTTCAGAAAGGTTTCTAGCAAATATTGCATTTGGTCTTTGTCTTTTATGGTAGGTTACGTTCAACAAACTTGGGGTTTTTTTTTTGTATTTTCGAGTGCATATAGTGCAGGTTCAATGAATCTGGCCAAGATATTAGCAGCTCCCGTTTCCTGTCTCGCTGCCTGGTTACCTGAGGCTCTGATGCGTTCTTCTCATCGTCATTCGTCCTCTTCTTTTTAGCGAACAGTGCTTCAATTGACTTCCGTTGCTGCCTTGGATCTCGATACTATTCTTCTGTGTGCGGCGACTACATGCTTACGACTTACGAGTTCTATTTTTTTTAATGGAAAACAGTAGGAAAGATCCATATATATATATATAGACACACACGAAGAGGTCCCAAATTAATTCAAGCTGGTAAACAAACACTAATCCATCTCCTTCTCTTTTTTAATCTGAAGATAAGTTTTCTGCTTGAGTATTCATCCCATTTGTGACGTCACTGAGGCAATGAAGAAAAATGGAAGGGCACGATTTTTTTTTGCCAAAATGGTAACTTTTCGCCTCGTATTTGCAGTAATGGTAGTTCCCTTTTTTTTTGTTGCAAAAAATAGCCCTCTGCTGCATGACCACCGTGCGACGGGCCCTCCCTGGCCGCCACGTATCCCGCTGTCGCACGGTGGCCATGCGGTGGCCCGTTGCCGCATGGCCACCATGTGGTGAGGTCTTTTGGGGTACTGTAGTAGCCTCTGTCGCACGGCTACCGTGCGACAGTGCACTATAGCATTTTTTCCTGTTTTATTTTATAAAAAAATCATTTAAATATACTTTTTGTATGGAAATTTAAAATATAACAAATGAACTCCAAAAATTATGAATTTTTTTGTGGTGCCTCCTGACACAGTGTATTTTCTTGTGTAATTTTTTTAATATTTTATCCATTCTGAATTTGGTTCAAAAACTCATTTAAGAATATTGTTTATAGGAATTTTTTAATATAGAAAATGGGGTACAAACATTATGATTTTTTTAAAGGATCCTTACATAGTGGACTTTATTGTGCAATTTTTTTTAGAATTTCATATGCACTGAAAATGTCTCAAAAATTAAGGGTTTAGGTCTAAAAAATTAGGGTTTTGGGTTTCCAAAATTAGGGTTTTCATGTGACTTAGAATGTGTGAAGTTTAGTATCACATGGACCACTCTAGGTAAGAGACACTTATTAAGGGTTTAAAGCAACGCCCGGCCTCCCTCCTCCGCACGTCTGTTGCCCCATCACTAATGTCCCCTCTTGCCCGCAGTGCTGCGCCTCGACAATGCCTCCAAAATTCCCAGCAGCCAGCGCTGTGACTGCTCTAGGAATTCCCAGATGGGTTGCAAAGGGCCCAATGAACCATTTTATTTAGTTCTTATGCTGATTGATGGGTAGCGTAATATGGGGCAACTTTGATCGTACATTTGAGCTAATGAGTAAGATGATGCATGAAAGCTTCCTAAGACAGCGGCATGACATGATGTTTTTGCTATGCCGCGAACTCTTAGTGAACCATTTGTTTCCCTTTCTAACAAATGACAACATGATTTCATGGGACTTGGAATGTGGGTAGTTTAGTACCACATGAAATGACGACATGATTTCATGTTCACCTTAGATAGTAATAGTAGTAGTATTACTCTAATCAAGCTTGTATGAGGCCAACTTAACTCTTAGAAAGTCTTAATTGTCAGAGTTTCTAACCCCTCGTAGCAAACACAGAACTGCTTTTAACATCGTTGTAATAGTACACGACTACTATTACTAACTGTTTCACAAGGCATGCAATGGAGAATAGAATCGAGCATGAAGATAGTGACATCCACGTTCCTACCTCTAGTGCTTGTCCTACTGCATCTTGTGGTGTTGCTGCAGTACATATTCAAAATAGGTCGGAATAATTGCTAAAGACATTGGGAGTTCAAATTCTACGTTTCTAAAGATTATTGTGGGAGTAGTAACGTTCCTACGTCGCTAGGCAGTTATCACCACGACAGAGAGTTAAATCGTGCCATTATTCCAGAGAATAGCAGCGTAATTGATTGCACATATCCTTAGATATGGTGCAGAAGATTCCCTGATCGACTAGACCTACATGTCTGTAAGCCCTATCGACTAGAGACTGGTCGTAGAAGAGCTTACGACCAGGTGGTGGTCGTAGTGAAGCTTACGACCACAGACTGATCGTAGAAAGACTTACAATCAGAGGATAGTCGTAGAAAGTCTTACGACTATGGGGTGATCGTAGAAGAACTTACGACCTCCACCTTCTCCCTTATGAATATCGAGGGGTATACTCAAGAACCATATGACGGTATTTTTATCCATAATATGAATTACAGATAAATAATTAAATGAGGATTGTTAGATCAGTAGTATGATTAGTACTACTCGGAGCAAAAGAAAATACTATGGTAACCCAAATCTAAATAATAGTAGTATGATTAGTATTATTATAGGAGTTCAAATTTTATCACTACTGCTATAGCAATCTTACTGCTGCAAGTAGTTGTCCATATGGTACTAAACTTCACACGTTCAATCATGAAACCCTAATTTTCGAAACATAAAACCCTAATTTTTGAGATCTAAACCATTAATTTTCGAGACATTTTCAGAACATATGAAATTCTAAAAAAACATTACACAATCAAGTCCACAGTGTAAGGAGCCTTTTAAAAAAAATCATAATGTTTAGACCTCATTTTCTATATTAAAAAATTTCTACAAACAATATACTTAAGTGAGCTTTCGAGAAAAATTCAGAATGGATAAAATTTTGAAAAAATTACACTCCGTCGGAGGCTCTAAAAAAATTCATAATTTTTGTAGCTCGTCTGCTATATTTAAAAAATCATTAAAAATATTTTTAAATGATTTTTTAAAGAAAAAAAGCTACAGTGCACTGTTGCGCGTTGTTCGTGCAGCACGCGTTTTTTATGATAAAAAAACTCATCGCACGATAGTCGTGCGACAAATGGGCCACCGCATGGCCACCGCGCGATGGCAGAGGCTATTTTTGAAAAAAAAAATGTTAGGAACTGCTACTTCCACAAATACGAAACGAAAAGTTACGCTCGAAGCACGCAGAAAGGCAAGACCCAGCTTTGGAAGCTCCTCCCCCTCCTTTTTATGCTGAGCCCATTACAGCTCTCAGAATTCAGAAACAGCCAACCCGTCATTCTCTGCGACAGTTGTTGCGGCACGATATTTCGTCTTTAGCAGAGGCCACTGACTATTATGCACTAGATGCGAACAAGCTGAGAATTCGATGCATCTTGGATAGTTTTTAGGCGTAAGAAACTCTCGCTTAAAAAATTGAGCAGTGAAATGGAATGGAGCAGCAAATACATCAATCAGCTCGCCCTTGCCTGGTGTCATCTTTCCGAACAGGTAGAAAATTCAAAGCGTCCCCAAAATCAATCCAATCTCACTGGCCACTAGTACTACCGTTGTAACACATCGTGATCCCTACTAAAATATCGAGAACCACTCGAAACCCTAGCCTGATCACCAATTCCAAGTAAGCATCAGAGCACGCCGCAACCGCTCCGTCATCAGGTAGACACGATGTACCAGCTAAGATAAAAACACAAACAAGTTGCTGACCGATCAACTTCTCCGGACCCGACCAAACGCACGGTTACATACCAACTCACGCAACCATTCACGTTGGCATGAGATTTCCAGTCACGAGTAGGTTATCATCCGCTTGATCGTACGATGGCAATAATGTTGAACGATGAAATCCATTGATTCTCTGTCACCTTGATGGACTGACACAATATGGTCATGGTTGGGAGTTGGAGACTTGGAGGAACCGAATTAAGAATAGTATCTGTCTTAGTGAAAAAGATAGACAAAAGATTAGATAGTAGAAAGAAAGGACCTTCGGCGTCAGAACGAGAGGCCGAAAGGTCTTCAAAGAGGGGTTTCGGTTATGAATATATTCGTGTTGATTGTCCAAAAAATCGGGATCTCATCCCTTACATGGGGGAGGCTATTTATAGCCTCCCAATCAGATATCTGAAATTACACATACACCCCTAAAAAGGTACAACAACTATAGAGGTTGTAGGGTTTTTTTCTTAGCCTATGCGTAGCACTCGGCGTACGACGGACCCTCCTGATCCTCGTCTACCTGGGGAGTGCGTCTGATCCATCTGTCCTGTTGCCCTTGCACCCCTACGGGGATGGTCGCAAGGCCCCTTCGGGGGCCATCCTCGTGGGAGCCTCCGGGACCCCTTCGGAGGGGCGCCTTCAGGGACCTTCAGGGGCCTTCGGAGCCCCTTCGGAGGCCACCCTCGTGAAGCCTTCGGGACCCCTTCGGGCATTCGAGAACACCTTTAGGGGCCTTCGGGACTCCTTCGGAGGGCACATTTGAGATCACCTTTAGGGGCCTTTGGGACCCCTTCGAGGGCCTTCGGGATCCTTTCGGAGGGCACCTTCGGGAACACCTTCAGGACCCCTTCAGAAGGCATTCATGCTTTGCCTGGGCCGTGGGACCGGTGGGCCGCCCCTACGACAGTACCACACCAGAAACAGTAAGGAGCAGAGCCCGTCGTAAGATGGGTTTTTGTTCCCTCCAGAGTTTTTGGCTTATTTAGCTTCTTTTTTAAACGAAATAGCAAAACTAGCATCTCTACGAACGAAATGACAAAAATATTACTTCTACCGCACGATTTTGCCGCGCAAAACCACATAACGCTGATTGGGACCGCGGCAAGCCAGTCAACAGTACGTGGCTTTGTACGGTGCTAGTGGGCGGTACGCTCGGTAAAGATGTTTTTATTATTTCGAACGGAGTTAGTTTTGCTTTTTTTTTCTTCCAAAAAAAATGTGTTATTTTAGTAAAGACTCTTCCCCCACATCTGAGTGAACTTTTTATTTATTTATTTTTTTTTAAAATTTTATTTTAAAGTTAACTTTCCGCGCACTTTATTTCCAATTATGACCTCTTTGGTCGCGCTACGACTCATGACATGACAAAACAATACTGTCACACGCCAGGATAAGTCTCTAAAGTAGCACTTTTTGTCATGCCACTGGTTGTAGCGTGATTAATTAACATCGCCACGCCACTTGATGGTGGCGTGAAGAGATTGTCCAGAGATATAATGACGTGACGATATTCGTTTGGTCACGTTATAGATGGTGACGTGATCAAAGGGAAAATAAATTGTGCAGGATGTTAACTTTAAAATTAAATTTAAAAAAGGGTTGGACAATAATAATAATAAATTCCATCTGAGTCTCCGCCCACCCGTTGTGAGCTGTTAGCCCAAACCGACGGAATTACCGCCGTCGTCTCGTCAGAACCGGCAAGCCGCCAAACCCGGCGTGCCCCTCTCGCTCCATCTCCTCAGGCCTCGGCCACCACCCACCCACCCAGCTGGCCCCCCACACCACTCGCTCGCTTCCCTCCCTCCCAAACCCCCAAATCCCCCTCACCCCGCCCGCGCCAACCCATCCAATCCCAACCCCAACCCCAACCCCAACGCAACGACGCTCACCACACGCGCAAGCGCCGCGCTGCACGGCCTATGCACGGGCGGCGGCGCGCGCCCAGCACCACGACGCGGCACCCGCGCCTCCTCCTCCTATGAAGAGGAGGGACGAGGCGGCGGAAAAGTCGTCCACGAAATCACGAGACAAGGGCCGTGCGCGGCCCCGCGCGGACGGGGGGATGCGCGTCGTGGTGCCGCTGCAGGGGGTGGTGCAGGGCCGCGGCGGCCTGGTGCTCGGCTCCCTCATCCCATGCGCCCTCTTCTACTTCCTCCAGCTCTACATCAAACGCAACCGCCCCCCACCTTCCGGATCCCCCAGCGCCGCCGCCGCCGCGAGCTCCAACGCGTCGCCGATCCACCGCTCCCACTCCCGGGGCGTCCTCTCCCAGCGGGCGCTCCCCGCCCTCTCTGCCCGCGGCGCCGTCGTCCGCGCCGGGGACAAGGACTCCCTCTACTACGCCGGCCTCCGCCGCTGCGCCGATGACCAATACCACCCGGCCTCCAACCCCGCCGGCATCATCCAGCTCGGCCTCGCCGAGAACCACGTAACTATAACTTATTATCCCTTCGTGTGTTGTTCTCGAAACCATTAGAGATAGATTGGTGTGGTGGTGATGCAGTTGTCGCTGGATTTGGTGGGGAGATGGATGGAGGAGCACGCCGGGGAGGCGCTCATGGTGGGCGGAGGGGACGAGGAGGAGAGGGAGCTCACCATCAGGGGCCTCGCCACGTACCAGCCATACGATGGGATAGTTGCCTTGAAGATGGTAAGCCAACCGAATCCGCCCTTATTACATCCACAAAAACACCCAATTCTCTCTACGTTCTAACTCTGACAAAAAAATGTTGCTACCAAAATGTTATGCTGTTGAATCCCCTTGGTTCCATCGATAAAGCAGCTGATTTTAAGAGCTCGCGCTGTTTTGATCTTTAGAATTTTTTTTGCTACTGCAGTTACCCACTTTCGCAGTGATGCTGTTTCATTAAAACTTGTTATGTCGTGCAGCACTTTGATAAATTGTTTCTCTCGCATAATAATTAGATCTTTTTTAGTTTTCTCTTTCGAAAATGTTTTGTTTGGCGTTGGTAGTGTTAAGTGACTGTTTTGATTTGGAGAATGTGGTCCTGGGCACTGTTGGACTAGATAGCTCAATCAAAGAACTGTGTCCAATTGATTGTTGAATTGTCATGCCAATTCCAACTGACTGTAGTGGCGAAGCCTGTGGACATAACACTGTGCAATTTTGTTTCCTTTTCCTTTTGATTTTTGTGGCCATATATACCTTATCTGTAATAAATATGTGACAAAGAGTCACCATCTCACATTCTCACTTCTATTTGTTCTCGCTGTCGATTGTAGTTGTGATGGCTGCAATTGTGCCATCTATCAAATCTTGACTAAAACTGAAAAAGGCCTCATCGTCTTGATCGCCTTGTTCCTAAAACAACAAAGATTTCAGGAGTTTAGTGCCATGTTCCTGTGCCTTTCACTGCTGTAAATCCGTGTGAATTTGAATTGAGATTTTACGCCATACCATACTGCTAGATGGGTCACACTTTGCAGTTAAGTGGTGAATGATATGCTGCTAAAACAGTGAGTATACAGCCGAAGTTGATAAAATATGATGGCTCTGTTTATTGGATGCTTAAATTCACATGTTGAAAGCACTTCTATTATAGAAGTGGAGCTGTTTTCTTTCTTTGCTTATTTTCTGTTTTTGCTCATAGCCTTTTAGTGCGTGATGTTTCAATGAAACTGGACTGCCTACCTCATTTAGGTGGTTCTATTTCAAGATACCGGAACGATAGCAACACTGAAAAAAAATATGATTATGGTAATTCTGGTTAGAAAGAAAACGCCGTATATGATGACGCTTGAAAATGAATTTATGTATTGTTTATACCATTGACCTACGGAATATGCTCTTAAGAACTTGTCAGTCATTAAATTTGAAGCAGCGCAGCATATGCTAATGTGAACAGTGCAAAGTCTGTACTGTATCTCGCTTATGATTTTACTTTGCACTGTTTTGTACTTCATGATCTGTCATTGTCCCAAATCTGTATATCCTTCATAGCCTCAGTGTTTCTCCCAATGAACATTGGAAAATCAATTTAGTGATGAGTTTCTTGGGGGCACCAATCATGGAGAAAATATGCTGAGATGTCATTCTGTTTGTTTGTTTTCCACATCATATATTGTTCCTTGTTCAATTTTAGCTAGATATTTGGTCATGAATTTAGGTACAAGAAGCTCTAAGCCTCTAAATCTTCATTTTTAAAGTCTAATTTGAATCTGGTGCCAGATACTCAAACTAGTTTCCATGAATTCACTTTTTTTTATGGGGTAATTTCCCAATATGAACTGATCGATTTCACTTTCAGGCTCTTGCTGGATTTATGAGGCAAATCATGGAAGAATCAGTATCCTTTGATCCATCTCAAATGGTGATAACATCTGGTGCAACTCCTGCAATGGAAATACTAAGTTTCTGTCTTGCTGATCCAGGAAATGCATTTCTTGTTCCATCACCATACTACCCTGGGTACTTTTATCTTCCTCTCTCTCTAGGTGAATTTGCAGTTGCACACATTGTTTGGTCTTGAAAGTGATGTTCTGACTTTAACTTTATTTCTGCAGGTGGGACAGGGACATAAAATGGCGAACTGGTGTTGAGTTGATACCTGTTCCTTGCCGTAGCACCGACAACTTTAACATTAGTATCACTGCTCTAGAAATAGCTTACAATCAGGCAAAGAAGCGAGGAGTAAGGGTTCGTGGGGTTCTCATATCCAACCCTACCAACCCGACAGGAAGCTTTGTGCCCAAGCAAACACTGCACGATCTTCTAGAGTTTGCTACAGATAAGAACATACACTTACTTTCTGATGAAGTATTTGCTGGCTCAACATTTGGAAGTGGTAAATTTGTCAGTGTGGCAGAGGTTGTGGATGAGCTAGTAGACTTTGATAGAGGCAGGGTTCACATAATATATGGGCTCTCAAAAGACCTCTCTCTTGCAGGGTTTCGAGTTGGAGTGATATATTCCTATAATGAAAGCATTGTGGCTGCAGCTGCTAAGATTGCTAGATTCTCATCTGTGTCAACTCCGACACAATGCCTGCTTGTTGCCATGCTTTCAGACCAAAAGTTCATTTCGAATTACCTGAAGATTAATAGGGAGAGACTCCGGAAGATGTACCTTTTGTTCGTTGATGCTTTGGAACAAGTGGGCATTGAGTGTTTCAAGAGCAGTGGAGGATTCTATTGCTGGGCAGACATGAGCAAGTTCATCCGGTCTTACAGCGAGAAAGGAGAACGCAAGCTTTGGAATAGGCTGTTGGAGGAGGCGAAGGTCAATGTTACTCCAGGTTCATCTTGCCATTGCATTGAGCCTGGATGGTTTAGGTGTTGTTTCACAACATTGAGCGAGCAGGATATTCCTGTAGTGGTGGAAAGGCTCAGGAGGGTTACAGATAGCCACAAATCAAACCGTTGAAAAACTAAAGATCTCCTTTGAGCCTGTAAGGTACTATCAAAATAACTGCTTCGCCAGGTGCTCCACAGCGAATGCAGGGGCACACAGGAAAAAAATTTGCCGGTTTTGATCGGAGGAATTCTGCCTTCGTCTTTACCAAGGGAAGTTGGGAACCGACAGTTGGTCGAAGCAGTCGTGCCTCCCTGATTGGTGGAATGAAGAAAGGGAATCTGGAAACATGTTCATATTGATCATGTCTTCTCTGTTCCTGATGAATCACCGCGCTGCAGCTCTTTGGAAGTTTATTGTTTGTAGATCTTATCTGCTTCCCCTGTAGGAGCTTCGGGCGGTACATTGCCCGTCTGATGATAGGTTGAGTCAAGCCTTGTGTTCATTCAGTCATTCACTCTTGTTACCATTGCCCCCTTTTTTCTTCTGGTAATTTGGTTCTTTGGTGGCATAAGTTAATGTTGAGGACTTGAGGTTTGTTTGTCATTTGTAAAGAAGCAGTTCCTGCTCGTGCCAGGGTTTTGGACGCATCGCGTTATGTTCTCCTAAAAAAGTAATTTTGTTTTTTTTGGGTTTATTTGCTGCCATTTGGACAGTCAACAAACAGTCAAAGGAATGGGGAAGAAGAACTGGATGAAATTTTTATACTTGTGGAACGAGCAGATGGATAGTCATCAATTTTGTTTCTCCTTACAGCTTGGTTATAGAATGACTGAACGAGACATTGCCACCAGGAAAGCTCTATGAGAATGATTTCTTAATGATGATGAAGCCAAATGACTCGAATTTACGGAGACAGCGATAACCGAACATGCTCATTCTGATCGATAGGAGCTGCCTGGGTTTTTTTTTCCGGGCCAATCTGTAGTGCTTCCCTGGTTTGAAGCCTGGTGACCCCGTTCGGATCCAGTCGATTCGTACACTCGACACCGCAGTTCAGATCTCAAGCAATACAGCTTTTCAAAATTAATGGAGTATTGACGTGCGAGATATAAACCAATTTGAGTTTTCTCCGTGCCATCTGAAAGACATTCGAATTCGGCACGAATTTGCGGAGGCAAAATTTTTTTGATCCATAAAACTGAGGCCCACCCCACAAGCCCAAAACGCGCGCACTGCCTTCCAGACTCATCTCTACTTTTCGGCCTACGCTCAAGTCGCCGCGCCTCGCAAGACAACACAGTCACATACCAAACCACCCGCCGACTCGCCGCCGCCTCCTGAACCCCCGACCACCGCCGCTCTCCCCGTCGCCGCTTCCGCTCCGACCCGACGCCATGGTAAGCAAGCTCCAAATCCCGACCGCCTCTTATCCTCTCTCTCATGGAAAGAATCCTTGGCTAACTGAATCGATGGATGTTGCAGTCGGTGACGCTGCACACGAACCTGGGGGACATCAAGTGCGAGGTGTTCTGCGACCAGGTGCCCAAGACGGCGGAGAACTTCCTGGCGCTGTGCGCGAGCGGCTACTACGACGGCACGGTCTTCCACCGCAACATCAAGGGTTTCATGATCCAGGGCGGCGACCCCACCGGCACCGGCAAGGGCGGCGCCTCCATCTGGGGCGGCAAGTTCGCCGACGAGTTCAGGGAGTCGCTCAAGCACAACGCGCGGGGTATCATGTCCATGGCCAACAGCGGGCCCAACACCAACGGCAGCCAGTTCTTCATCGCCTACGCCAAGCAGCCGCACCTCAACGGCCACTACACCGTCTTCGCCAAGGTCATCCACGGCTTTGAGGTCCTCGACCTCATGGAGAAGACGCCCACGGGGCCCGGGGACCGCCCGCTCGCCGAGATCAGGCTCAACCGTGTCACCCTCCACGCCAATCCCCTCGCCGGATAGGCTGGTGATTGCTCATGCGGGCCTCTCTTGCTCTTGCTCTTGTAGGAGAGGAGGATGGCTAATCTAGGAACTGGGAACTCTCTGCTTCTGTAATCTGAGCTATGGATACGATCTTACCTACCTGAGTGTTGCTGCAAGAACATATTAGTAACTGATGTTGCAAGTGTTTGGGCCATGCTTACTGACTTCTGATTGTTCATGTCTTCTATTGGTCTTGTTCTGGGAGGAGGTTCTCTCAGCTATAGATATGATCATCTACCTGAATGTTTTCTTAGTGCTTGCTGCCTGCAGACTTGACATTTGCCCGTTTCTGACTTCTGAATTGTCAAAATTTGTAGCGTGTAGATGGCTACGCTGTTGTGACCAACTGTGCAGTGTGTGTTCTCCGTGACATGATTTGGCCATTGCTGATGCTCATTAAAAGTTTATTTTACCCTCTTGCTTCCCCCTTCTCTACACTTTGTACTTGTTTGGAAAGCAGAAATCTTATAGGAAATTAGAGGGTTTACACAGCTTACTACAAGATCCCTATGAAGCTCGTGTTCCAAACAGGCCTACCGGTACCGGAGGAGGTTTTGGTGTGCAAGAACATGGTTTTTCCACGTGTACAGGGACGTCAGATGCCCAGAAAATATCTTGCAGACTGTTTTGAGAACGCTAGTGCAACAGTTCTGCAAGCAGCTTACCAAACAAGCAACAAAATGTTGACATGAACGGCGACTTTCGCTCGCCGCCGCTTCAGATTCAATCGCACCAAATGATTCAAGCAGCAGTTGATTCTTTGGTAGATAAAACTGATGGGGGAAGTAGAAGTAGAACAGGAAAAACATTAGCCATGCTGTTGAACAGGAACGATCTGAACAGAATGCTAATAGCAATAGGCCTTCCACTACTACCACTAGAATCCGGCTGTCAAAACTATACAACCATCTCACGATGAAGTGAATACCTGGGGACTACAATTACATTTCCATTCTCGTGGGCTGCAGCATTCCAGCGCCACGAGCGCGCTTCAGAGTTCAGAAAGGGAGAACCTACAGCACTGTGAACACAAAACTCTACCTACATCCACTAGAAACCAATAGCATTAGAGATGGCACCCTCGGTATGGCTTTAGGGAATGCAGGAGAAGCAACCTTTGCCTGATCTCCCCCCTTTCCAGCTTGAATCGCACATTCACCAATGGTCGCGCGGCTACCGGATTGTGATGTACCGGTTTGTACCATGCTTAGCCCAGTAATCCTTGAGGTCCACCGGTGTCGAGAGATCGTGGCCCTCAGCCGCTAGCCGGCTGAGCAGCTTTGTGAATGCGCCGCCGCTCATCTTCCTTCCACCCATGCGAGCGTGGCGCTTGTTGGGCATCACTGGGAGTGGGTACATGGAAATGCTCATGGTGCAGCAGGACGACTGCCACCCGCCATTCCCCCACTTGTAGCATTGTCGGAGCTTCCCCGTGCATGAGCAGACGGGCGCAGGCATTGTCGACTCATCGAATGTGACCTGGTTCAGACCAAGGTCTTGGTCCTTCCACTCGTTCTCCATCACAGAGACACGGGCTGAATCTTCCCCGCCACCAGACATTCCGACATTCTTCCAATCGCCAGTGGCTTTCTTGGTTTTCCGGAGCACACCTGATGGCCTCTTCAATGGAGAGGCTTGGCCATTATTTTTCTTTGGCCTCTTTGCCTTTCCGATATTCCCCGGAGCTGTTGAGATGGGGTATGCTTCCGATATGTGCATTGCTCTCACATGATCATATGGAGAATCTGCCAGTTGCAGTGGCGATGATTGAACATGAGAAAGCTGGTCATGGTGGTGGATGTTCTTCGTTCCACTGAGAGATCCTTGAGAAAATCCATTCACGTTATTCACATTCAATCGGTTTGTACGGGCCAGCTCAAGAGCAGCGAGGGCATTGTCTCGTTCCACGACTGCAGCATTCCGTTCAGCCATGGCAGCATCCCGCTGGGCAAACGCCATATCTCGCTCAGCTACGGCAGCTTTCTTCTCAGCCAAAGCATGGTCTCTTTCTCGGATGGCACTGTCCCTCTCATTCATCAGAGCCAGAAGATTCATACTGTGTTGGTCTTTTAGATGCCTTTGAGGCATCATCCACTGAAAACAAAGCATGTTTTTATAGTAAGAAATATCTTCAGAAAAAAAGCATGTTTTCAATGCATGGTGGCACCGTGGCAGACCAGTAGAGTGGCAGCTACAATTTTGGTGTTTGTGATATATGCTAAAAAGCAGTACATGTAAAGTTCAACATGGCACATTTCTACGACACTGTAAGGGTTTGCAGTACATGTTAATACAAGTATTGGGCTCAACAGAAAAAGTTCCATATTTTTTACCAATTATTAGGCTTGGTTATTCCAAACGCATCACTTGCTGGATAGCTACATAGCACGAGAAAACAAAGAACAGACAAGAACAAAAGAGGCTTGCTATATTTATTGTTTTAGAATAACAGATTGTCACCTGGAACAAGTAAAATTTCCCAAATTCTGCTTGGGCATTCCCCATTTAGAAGAACTTTAGGCACAATATGGATATTACCAAGGAAACAACCAGTCATGGGCAATGCATGCTGGCCTACATACTTAACTAGCAAGTGACAATATCTATACAACAAATTTTAATTATTGTAGTTATGAAGTTATATATGCAGCACTAAGATCATCAGGAGCACTGTAGGTCTGAGGGATATAATAGTGTGACAGAAGTTGCAAGACAAAGTCTATCTAGACAATTATAGTGCAAAAATATAAACTAAGTGCTAGCAGGTTCGATATTGCCCTCTTCTTAAAGATTGTGGTATCAAGAGAACCACATGATTGCATCCATGATAATACATTCTGAAATGAAAAACAGCACATACAACACAGGTTTCAACACAGTAATTTCACAATAATAGAACAGATATGAACAGTACAGAAACTGTCAAGGCGGATTAATTATGTTGCTCCGAATCAACTTGCTAGTCATAAACCCTCAACAGATCTAAGAATTGCAAGTATTTCACTTATTTTTTCCTGAAAAACCAACAAAGTGAACTAAATACACTATCATAAAAAACTAGCCCATGTAGAAATCTTGACTCAGCATATTTACATCTAAGCTTTAGCAAGCTAACTGTTGCTACAGTGATTTTGTGCTTCATTTTCTGGACACCATTTGTCATACAGTACTATAAAACTGGACGGCTGGTGTCGCCAGCCTTTATCTTTGCCTGTTTTTATATCAGATTTTGAGCTTTCTAATCAAGCAGGGCCAATTTGCTTTTCATCTAAAGAACATATGTGCATTGCAGGCACTCATCTTGAACATATGATCCGGTCAAACATCCTTAATGAAGGTTTTGACCATATGTAGTCGTGCAGTGTATCTAAAATCGTGCATAAGGATCCTTCATGATGAATCACACAAACCTGAGTATGAACTGCTTTATATTGGTCCGGCCTTTGCCTCCCATTCTCTCTGTGTCCAAGGCTGTCCATTATTACATTTGCTTGCAGCCAAGAAAATAGGGCAACTATCAAACCACCTGCAAAATAAGAACAGGAACAAAAATCAATGGTACAGCAAATGATATTCCAGGGAAAATATGTGCTGAAGAGTAACCTAGCAAGATTAGCTTGTTGCTAGCTTGGAGCTCTAGAGAGATCCTGAACAACAGGATGAAGGAGAGGAAAGGGAAAAGAGAATCACTATAGAGTAGAGACTAGAGAGGAATGCTTTTCTCAGCCAAGACATGTAGCGGTTTAAAAAACGAGAGAGATATGTGAAGAAAAGGCATCAGTAAAACTGGGGAATGAGGAATAGATACGCATGTATGAGTTCAGTGATCACGAAGGCATAGTTTGCTTAACGGGTAAGAGCAGGCAACTTGTCTGAACCAAAGCCTCAATATGGATCCCCAGAACCTCAGAGACTCAAAAGTACCACATGATTTTGCAGCTGAATATACCAGTCACTCGCCTCTTGGCTCTAGCTGTTTCCTCACCTCAGACTCAAAAGAACCAAGGTATGATCAAATGCATGCAGTGCATAATTCTTGGAACAGTAGCATGGCATGCAATCTGCAACTATCTACCACGGTTTTTTAATCAGAAACACTCACCAAGAATTTTTAGGCTTAACAAGCTAGCGTGGCATATGCAGAAACAAAATTGATTATACCCTGAAGGCATAGGAGCTTCTTACAAACCTTATTCCTACAATTAACTGATTTCATGTGGTAGGCGAATATTATTTCAGCATGCATGTATCATAGGGGTGCAAACAAATGAAGAGTAGCTAGACTAAATATCTGTCAGTTCAGTAATCACTAAGCCACTGCTTGATTGACCAAATATGACGGGATAACAAGTCAGTTATCATCCTTCCAAACATTTGGTGAGGAAGAGTAATTGACATGACCCTAAAATCAGGTTCTCAAATAGCCAAACCAAAACCTCGCAAACACATTGGTCAAAACCTCATAAACTCAAACCACACATAATTTTCCAATTGAAACTAGTAGTACTCTGTCTCTAGCTGCTTCCTACTTTGTACATTTGGTTCGATCAAGTGTACGCCACAACATCATGACCACTAGGTACTAGGTAGGCCTTAATAGACAGTAATGCATCAACTCATCAATGATTTTGGGGAGTTAACAAGCCAGCGGCAGCACGGCACAGGGAGCAGCAGCAGCAGCGCCAAGTAGGGCGCCAGAACTTGATTCTACCTACTACCACTGGAAGCAACAGCGCTTCAAAGTTCACACACTCAAATGTCTCAATGCGCACACGCGATTCACGCCAGCAAATGATCACATCAAGCACGAAAACTACCACCACTAGTACTAGCTAGCACTACTTCACCATCCAAATACCCACACATGCACATGCATACACAACCCCGGAAGCAAACCAACTTGGCCGCACGCCCCCCTTCGTACTTGCTCCCAATTGATTAGACCAGGAATTCAAAACAGATGCGGAAAAAACACAGAAACCCAAATCGGAATCGCTAAACCCTAGATCACCCACCCACCGAGCAACACCACCATCAAAACCCGCGCGGATTCGCAGGGTGAATCCCCAAATCCGCCACACTTATCCAATGCAGCCTCTCTCTCTCGCACAAACAGAAAATTTTGGGGGAAACAACCTTTAGTGTACTCCATTTGTTAGAGGGAGGAGAGGGAGAGGCCGAGAGGGAGAGAGAGAGAATTACCATACCCTATCAGCAGCAGCTCCCTCCCCTTCTAGAGGCTTCCATGCGGGGAGGAGTGGTGGGGAACGCGCGCCAGCGGGATGGAATGGGGGAATCCGCCGCCGGCGAGGAGCCACGGCCACCGGCGAGCGGCAGCGGCGCCGGCGGTGGTGCGGTGGCGAGGTAGGGGTCAAAGCTAGTCGTCACCACCACCACCAGTGTTTCTCCCTGTCCTTTTGTCACCACCACCACCAGTGTTTCTCCCTGTCCTTGTTTTGTTGTTGGTGGGGGTTGGGAAGCAAGGGCAGCAGCGGCGTCGATCGCCTGTGTCTAGGAAAGGACTAGCTCTTCACTAAGTTTAATGTTTGTCCTTTAACTGTTATACCAGATGAAACACATTTAGAGGTGGTCAAATGAGCCGGCCCGGTCCAAGATATGATACTGTTGGTCTAGCCCAGACATAACATGGTTCACATATTTATGGGCTGAGACGGCACGACACGAAGACCTGTGCCGTGCTTAGGCTGCACCACTAGCACGATGGGCTAGCCCAAACTAGCACAAAGACGTAACGAAGGTCGAGTCGTCGGGCATGGCACGGTAGCACACGTCCGTTAGGCCAGCGTCTGAACGAAAGCCGAGAGCCCGAGACGACGAGTCGGCAAGGGAGAGAGGAGGAGGCTAGCTAGCCGTGAAGTCAGGTGAGGAGGAGGAGGAGGGAGGGCGACGCGGCCTGCACAAGGAAGAGAAGAGGGCAAGGAGTATGATGGCGATCAAGCAATGACGAGGAGGAGGGCAAGCACCGACCGACGCAGGCGCAGAGGAGAAGGCAAGATGATAAGCAAGGAGGAGGAGAAGATACGGAGGCGAAGGGCACATGTGCGCGGCAACGAGGAGGAGGAGGAGAGGAGGTAGATGAGATGAAGAGGAAGAGGAGGGCGGGATGGGGCCGGCAGCCGACACGGAGGGAAGAGAAGGCGAGGCGGTGGGCTCGGGACGAGTGGGAGGCAGGGAGCCGGGAGGTGAACTGGTAGGGGTAGGTAGGGAGCCATTCCTCTCCCTACGGGCTATATTTGCTCGGGACGTGCCATGCCAGGCTATTGTACAGCATGGCTTGAGCGAATATAGCCGTTACGGGCTATTTTGGCTCGGTGGGCCATGCACGGCACGACACGGCTCATTTAGTCTGCAATGTTCGGATTTTCAAAAAATCCAGTCGTTTTTTTTTCGTTTAGGGCTTTACAAATAGCAAAGAAAATATTAAAAAAAATCCTAATTTGTTTTCTATAAATAGCCACTGTACCCCCCTCGTTCAGCACATATCCATTCCTCAATCATTCTTTGAAATTATGTTGTACAAATTCAAATTCGCTGTGAGATAATTTGGCAAAATTCAAAAAAATTGTGCCAGATTTTAGAAAATTCAATTTACGATAGCAAGTCAGCAAAAGAGGCACAATGCTATTTTTTGCATAATTTTATTGTTATTATTTGTTATACTAAGATGAAAGTAATAATGTTGTTAGTTTCGATTTTGCAATTTTTGTTATAGAAAATTACGATAGCTTTGCTCTAGGTGATTATGGACTTTCACCGGAGAAAGTTGCATCCACGGAGGCTGCAGCTGCCTCAAACCAACCGCAGTTATTACTGAAAGGGCAAGACGGACTTCCGTCATCAGGTTCCACGGCAGCATCTTCGTCGGCGACCACCGGAGCAAAGAGGTCGAGGCCGTCTACATCCGAGTGGGGAGAATTTCGAAGCCTGACGCACATAGAAATGAGGTACATATGCTATTTGCAAACTTTATCGCAATGAATTGTCTGCAAGGTCTATAGGTGGAACGTGGCACTTGCTTAGACATGCTACAGGATGTAAGGCCAAGCAAAGATTGATGGTGAGACAAACACAGCTGCAGTGCAATCCTAACGATATGGTACCTAGCTGGGACTACGATTCTGAGGTAGCCCGTCAATCTCTCTGTCGTTTAATTGCGTCTGAGTATTTACCATTGTGCTTTGAGGAGTCTGTTGCTTTCTAAGCTTACATTAGGACCGCACATAATCCTATATTTTCTACTGTTTCTAGACAGACAACAACTAGAAATCTAGTAAAATACTACAATGAACGCTGTAAAATTTTTAAAGGGACTATTTAGTACATGCATATTTTCGGTGGTCCTGATCTCGAACATATAGAGTGGTCGAGCTAGGGAGGATTATCTCAGTGTAGTTGCTCGTTATGTTAATGACGACTGGGTAATGGATAAAAGAATTATAGGTTTCAAATTAATTGATGTAGCACACACGCGTGAGAATATTGTGGACTGTATTATCAATGTCGTGGAAGACTTTGGTCTTACAGAAAAATATTCTCGATCACTTTAGAAAATGCCGCTTTGAACTCTAGGGTCATGGATATTCTTACTCCAGTGCTGAGTACATACGTCGATTCATTCTTGCTACATCAGCGATGCGCTTGTCATATTATTAACCTTATAGTCAAATATTGTTTGAAGAGGTTGAATTCGTATAATAAAGCTTTTCGCAATACGATATCTTACTTGAATAATTATAACATAAGAATAGGAGCATGTAAGAACTTCTGCAGGGCGATGGGTGTACGTCCAAGAAAGTTTGGTTTGGACATGTTGGTAAGATGGAACTCTACTTATCAGAGCATTGACGGTAGTATACTATTGACTGAGCAACATTGGTTTATCACTGAGAAGATATTTCAGTTTTTAGACATTTTTATGAGGTCACTGTTGCTTTGTCCGCTGTCTATTATCCAACATCTCCTATTATTGTGCATACTATTTTACAGACTGCTAGTCAATTAAAAAACTATGAAAATGACACAGTTTTAAGAGAGGCTGTTTTTGCTATGAAAACTAAATACCTTAAATATTGGAAAGAAATCTCTTTTCTATATGCATTTGCATTTATTTTAAATCATAGAACTAAAATTGATGGATTTGCTAATGTTCTTGATCTTCTTAGTGATGCTACACGACTAGACTATTCTAACTATTTTGCAGATGTTCGTTTTCGATTACATGAGGTTTTCCAATGTTACGAAAATAAATTCCAAGGAGTTCGTTTGGAATGACCTCCAGTAGCACCCACCTCAAGTAACAAGACAATTCTGTGGGGGCAAGATCTGGGTTGCAGGCTCTTTCTCTAGGTCTAGGTCTTCTTCTTCTACAGCGGCACCTTCTCGACAAAGTCCAAGACCAACCTCTCACCCAAGGAGTGGGAAACTATCCGCCTATCTGGACAGCGATACAGTGGATTTCGACTAAGAAAACTTCAAATTTTTGCACTGGTGGCATGACCATAAGTTAGTATATCTCGTGCTATCCATACTTGCACATGATGTGTTAATTGTTTCTGTCTTGATGGTTTCCTTCAAGTCTGCTTTCAGTCTTTTTGGAAGAATATTGGAGGAGAGAAGAACATGTCTCACAAGCAAGATAGTGCAGATACTTCTAACTATGAAGGACTGGGAACAAGCTAATTCACGAACAAAACACTTTGTGGGAAATCTAGAGTTATCGGAGGTGTTCGAAAATCTGTACCTAGACAACGACACATAGAACAAGGATGTATGTAGAGATATATGTTGTACTCTTTTTCCTTTGCCAAGGTTTTCTTATGTTGAGTTTTTACTTGGCAAAGGTTTTAATGAGGCAACCATTTCAACATTAATAAAGCTCTTTATTATATTTTCAATATGCTTGTCTTATTTTTTACAAATTTCATATCCATTTTTGAATTCTACACATTTTTATGATTTTTGGGAATTTTTTTTTGAATTTTTCGGGCCTAACGGGCTAAGTGGGCCGCAACCGGCCCGTCGGGCCAAATAGACTCGAGCCAAGACAACAGCCTTGGACCAGTGCTTGGGCATGCCAACATCGTGGTAGGCATGGCACGACCCATTTCATTTACTGGTAGGCCAGGTTTCGTCAAAGCCATCTTGCCTGTTTGGCCACCACTAAACGCATCCTCTAACTGTCAAAACCATACAAATAACGTCCCTATGCAGATATTATGAGTGGCTTTATCCTAGGTGGCATCAAATAGGCGAATTTTTACCAACGTGGCAAACCAATCAGCAAAATGGTAGGACCCACTAGCCATCCACCTAAACATCTCCTTCTGTGGATATCATGGGGATATGCTCACGATCTTAGGATGATGATACAATTAGCAATAGCGTTGAAAGTTTGTCGAATCACGCGTTTTTGGCAAAATTCATTTTGCTGTCAGGAAGGTGGTGGTCTGACCGGCCAAGGTGTCGGTCTGATCGACCATTGTGTAGCGGTCAGATCGGCCTTTGGAAATCAGTCAGATCGTCCATTAAATGATTTTGAGTTTTGAAGCTGGGCCAGAAATAGAGGGCGTAAGTAAGAGATGGGATTCTACTACACTTTGTCTCATAATTTTTGGAGCTTCGAGTCAAAAGTTCTATTGGTTTGAAAATTCCAGTAGGTTTCGAATTTCCAAGGAGGAAATGTGGCTAAGTCCCAGCTGGGCGATCGGACCGACCAACAGGTGACAATCAGACCGGCCAGGGGGCGGTTAGACCGGCCATGGGTGGCGGTCTGACTGGTGTTTGACTTGTCTCACTGGCCAGCGTGGCGGCGATGTTTGCTTGTTATGTCAAGTTCATGGGTTTCAGTGCATATGTGTTGCATGATGCATGTTTTGACTAACGTGGATCAAGTTGCGAAGAACTTGTTCCCGGAAACGATTTCTTGGTCTATTGTTGTGCAGGTTGCATGAAGGTCAACGACGGTCAACGGCGAGGATGATCGGGACTAGGCTTGAAGAACTGAGGTCCAGAACGATCAAGGATGCCGGGTAAAGTCAATGGATTCAAGCACGACGCAAAATGGACAAGGATGACTGAACGGGCAGTTCGGTGCGACGGGTTGGATCAATCGGCGAGGGGGTCGGTGCAAGTGCTATGGTGGTTTCGGTGGGATCCGGATGGAAGAGACTTGCCGACATGAAGAGAGCCGTTGATCAACCTACACATGGCGAAGCATGTGAGTGCTTCATGAAGATTGGACTCGGTCTTTGGAAAAGGATCAAGAAGGAGTATTTTGGTAACTTCACCTGAATACCGTCTTGGTGACCTTTTGCTAACCCGTGGCACAAGATGGCGCAAGGAGAAACGGTTTAGGTCAAGAGGAGATGAAGACGACGTTTTAAAATACGTGCGTTAGTGAAACCCGTTTGTGTGTGAGCTTAACGGGTGCCCATTAAGGTTTACTCTTCTAGAAGCTAGCCTCCACTATAAATAGGGGAGGGTGCTGGCCAGCACCTCTTTAACCCTTTCATTGAGAAACCCTAAGTTGTGTTTTAGGGAGACGATAGTGGAGAGGTTAGAGTTCTAGAGAGTTGGATTGATTGTGTGCTCATGTATTGACTCTTTGTCCTTCTGGATGAAGTGGCTGTAAACCAACATCAATCTCAAATCAATCCAAGCAAGGTTTCACAAGATGAGTCTATTTGCGTTCTTGCTCTATTTCGTGATTTTGGGGCTGTCTTTGATCCGCGAGTTTTCCTTTGGTTTTTGGTCTAGATTTAGCTTGTTGTGACATATGAGAATACATCTAAGATCATCTTGATCATCAATCACCCATGAGTAAGTTTCTAGATCTTATTTAGGTTTTGACTTGGTTTTGAAGCAACCTTCACGAAAACGAAAAAAGGTCGGAACTTTGGCAATGATCTTCACGATGGTTGATGGAATAGGTTCCTGACATCCTAAAGAAGGTATGTTCCAAGTTTCATAAGGTTTAGAGTTACGAATAAAAAGTTAGCTTATTTTGTGATTTTGAGTTCGGGCTGATTTTACTGTTCATTGGCCTGGAGGTCAGACCGATTTCTAATTGGAGGTCAGACCGCCAACTAGCTAGAGGTTAGACTGCCAACTAACAAGAGATCAGACCGCCCAACTAATTTGGATTTCTGTTTTTTTTTGTTTTTGGTCTATTTGCTTCGGGGTTTTGATTGGATTCAATACAAGTCTTCCACTGTGCTTGTATATTGATCTTCATAGCTTTTATAGCTATTGGAGTGAATTTAGTATTGAATTCAATCAAGGTGAAAAAGAGATCATGCTCCTATTCACCCCCCTCTAGTCACCTTTTCGGTCCAACACTTTCCCTTCCTCTTCTTCCTCTCCTCTCCTCTCTCTCTCTCTCTCTCTCTCTCTCTCTCTTATCTTCTCTCTTGCTTGTCATAGTCGGCAACAAGTCTTCCCCTCCCCATCCGCCCGCTCCTCCTCTGGGCCTCCGCCACCCCCATCCAACACTGTCGTCGTCCCGTTTTCCCCCTCCCCGCCCTCCTGGCTCGGGCACCGCAAGGGCGCACAGCGATGCACTTCGCCTCAGGGCCGGGCTCCGAGGAGTGCGTGCGCACGCTTGCCGAGGCCGAGGATGCTTCCTCCTTCATTTGTCTTCCTCTCCGGTGACTCTCAAACACCAGTGACTCACCACTAGTCTTCTTTGTGGCTTCGAGATCTGTCTTCCTCTCTGGCAACTTGTAAAATCGAGGAGGCCGACTAGAGGGGGGTGAATAGTCGTTTCTAAAAATCTCTAAGTCTAAAACCGATTACTTATGCGGAAGCTAACAACAATACGGTTTTAGCCTAAATCAATTAGTTCAACTATGCACCAACAATACAAGTCTATTGAAAAATATAGCAATTAAGCATATGACTTGAGCAATTCAATTCTAGCAAAGGATATAAATTGCAATAGTGAGACACAAGAGATCAAACCACAATTGATACGACGATGTTTTACCGTGGTGATCGAAGACTTGCCGGTCTCCCCTAATCCACGTTGAGGAAAACCCAAACCAATTGGGCTGGCTCCACAAATTAAGCCTTCCTCCGAGGTAAGTCCAACCACTTGGACCGGTTCCAAACCGAACCAACACCTCGCTCCACTAGGGTTGCTCTTTCCTCCACTCCGGAGATGGCGAGCACCACACCACTCACGAACCGGCAGGGTCTTCTCACAATGTTCTTTGAGAAGCTCACCGGCGCAACGACGCCACCACGCCGTCTAGGAGTCGGCAAACACTAAGAGTAACAAATCCCCAACTTTCACTTGAACCAATCAAGTGTCAAAGCTCTATGGATACGAAATCCACAACCTAAGGCAACACATGCACTTAGGGTTTGCTCTCAATCACTCACTAAGTGCAACACATGCACACAAGCGTAGAGAGGGCATGCTCTTAGCTCAAATGGTGTCTAGCACACAGCTACAATACTTGGAAATGACTATCACACAACCAGCACTCTTCCACACACGGCCAAGGTGGGTATATATATAGCCCACGCACAAGAACTAGCCGTTGGAAGCAAAGTTCCCGAACAAATCAGGACAATCGGTAGTACCGCCAACCAATGGCCGGTACTACATGAAGCTGATAACGGCTATAAAACTAGCCGTTGCAAAGATCTCCGGTACTACCGCCAACACATACGCGGTAGTTCCGCTCATCGGTAATACCGCACAAAGCATTGCGGTACTACTGCTCAACCGAGAGAGCAACACATGCTCGCAAAATTGGCTAAGGACCAAAATGCAGCGGTTCTGGAATATACGTACCGCCAACACAAACGCGGTACATCCGGGCTGCGATCGTACCGCTCACACAGAGCCGGTACTACCGCACCATCAAAGAGAGCTAAGCAACCCAAAAACGTACGTTCTGGAATTTACGTACCGCTCTAAAACGGTTTTATCAGCAGATCGCGGTAGTATCGCGCCTAAAGTCTGCAGACTACCATACCACAGTCCAAATGCACTCAAACTCGGACAGGGACACGTGGACGGCTAGGATCGAAAGGGCCGTTCGGACCGCGTGTCTAAGCCATTAGATCTGGGCTCCGTTCGGACGGTCCGAACGTTCACGCATTTTGGACCGTTAGATCAAGATCTAACGTCACACGCTTGGTGCTCCGAACGTCCATCGGTAGTTCTGCCACCAAGCCCGGTACTACCTCTCAACGGTAGTTCCGTGATCTCAACGCCGGTACTACCGCATCACCTCAGAGCAACACATGCTCAATAGGTGCGATAGTTCCGCCTAAAGAGCCACCTAAGTTATACCGCTGGCGGTAGTTCCGCAAGCAACACATGCGGTACTACCGATTCTCAACAAAATGAGTTTGCATTCGTTTCAACCCAATTTTGCAAAACACATTTGCCAAATTGATACGTTATGCAAACACAAGTCAAAGGCAATATTCTCAGCAAATTGCAAAACACATTTGCCAACTTTTAGAATCAATACCACAAGGAATAAGGTACATGGACTTAAACCATTTGCAAAACACATTCGCAAACTAAGTCACATGCTACAAGGAATAAACACAGAGCTTTAACTATTTGCAAAACACATTCGCAAATTGTACCATCCCTTAGAGAGTATAAAGCAAGCACAATGAGCTATCAACACATGACTAACTCAAGCTACTAGTTAAAGACCCCTCTTAATAGTACGGCGACCTACACTAGCAATCCGGTCTCTCAACCAAACACCGAGACCGGTAAAAGACTAGGAACACATCCTTAGCCCTAGATAGCCATACCTTTGCCTTTAGCATCTTCTTAAAGCTTGATGACGCACATCCTTACTTTAACTCCGGGTTCTTGACTTGATGTTCATCAACACATGATGACATCCTTTGCTTGCCCTTCATCAACACATAATGAAGCTTCTCTTCTCTTGATGATCAACACATGATCATCTCCTCTTCATGAACATCATCGACACACGATGATTTCCTTCATCTTGAACTTGATGCGCATCAACACATGATGCATCCTTTACACCAAGCTCTTGACTTGATGACCATCAACACATGATGTCATCCCAAATTGTCAACCTTATGGAACATAACCTATTTCATCCAACTCATAGAAAATGTTAGTTCCAACAATATGATTATCATTAATTACCACACCATACCATTAACTCATAATGGTTGGGACAAGATACCATAATCTTTCCCACATTGGTAATTGATGATAATCACTTCAATAGCAAATAATTTAATAGAAATTGATGTGAGTATATACTGAACTACACAAGTTATATATATACTCAACATGAGTGTATACTGAACTACACAAGTTGTATATACTCAAGGTTATATGAGCATATATAAACTACACAAGTCTCATATGCTCATATGAATATATTAACTACACAAGTTATATATATTCCGGGATATGTTTCAAAGTAGAGGTGTTCAAAAGCCGAGCCAGGTTTTGGTAGAACTTGAAAAGTTTACTAAAAACTGCAGTTCGAGCCCAAATTAAAACCCATTTTCCACTTAAAAATCTTATTTTAATCATTTTTGGAATAAAAACTAATATTTTAATTCATTTTCAGATAAATAAATGGTTTTTGCTGTTTTAATTGATTTTGCGAAAATTCTGCCTGCCGGCTTTGATCGGTAAAAACATGATCGAGCAGGCACTTGGAGACTGGCTCGCTCAGAGGCAGCCGGGTCACGCCGTGAACACCTCTATTCAAAGTAAGGATCCTTAAAGTATGTGGAAGAGGAATATAGATCATTACTAATGAAACCACAAAATAAAAAATGAACTCCCCCTAAATGTGTGCATACACAAATATGTAATGGGATCATATGCACATATCCAAGTTAACCTTTTTGGTGGAGTTCAACCTATATTTTGGATCTGAGGAATGCAACAAGATATAAGAATTATGATGTCAAATGCATACCTCTTTGATTTTCACCTTTATATCCAAATAAGACAAAACAATATGTATAACAATAGAAATATTAGTCTCACAACTAGATTTATCATTAATCACCAAAACTCCATTAACACATAATGGCGGGTCTAGATTCTTCACAACTCTTGCGTCGTCGCCGTCCTCGATGCGCGTAGCTTCCGCGTCCACCTTGACGGCTCCACGCTCTTCGGTGGCCACCATCCGCTCGCCTTCCTCGACACCGCCAAGTTGCGCTCAAGCAGCAACAGCAGGGAGATGAAGGAGGGGAGCACGACGTTGCGGTCGGCCTCGACGATGCCCCCAGTCCCGTCGACTTCAACGACCTCGCGAGTATGGTCATCAAGCTGTTCATGCCACCATCGCCACATCGAGGCCATTGAACTCGCCTCGGTGCTTCCCTCTAGCCTTCCCCTCACTCAATTTCCCCTTTTACTCACAGGAACTCGCCGTTAACCTCGTCTCCCTCAACCATGATTGTTGCTGCCGCCACCAACGTCACTTCTTCCTCGGTGTGTTTCGATCCAATCCCCTCTGCCTGGAGAATTCTAACGAGGATCTAATAATCCTCAATTAATTAAATTGTTTATCTGGAATTGTTATTATAGATAGCAATATCTACATGTTATTCGTAAGTATACTCCTTATCATTAATAAGGGAGAAACTTAGTCAAGCGGCCGTATACCATATTATGACCACCCTACATAGTCGTAAGTGCTTCTACGACTACCTAGTGGCCGTAAGAATTACTACGACCAACTCATGGTCATAAGCCTTGCTACGACCACCTCATGGTCGTAAGCTTTACTATAACCAGGTCAACTGCGACCACCCTATAGTTAACAAAGCCTACAAACATGTGGGCCCAACGACTAGGGATACTTATGCGCTATGTTTAATACACACAATAGTTAATATGCACGTATTAAGTCTCTATCTCTGATGTAACTGCAAAGCGACGTGGGAGGGTTAGTCTCTGACAATAACTGTCATAGAACATGCACAATTCATCAAGTGTTGAGACCCCTCTTGGTATGGGACAACTGTCACCCCTTCATGCGCTATATAAATAGTAAAGCCGGTGGACAGAGAAGAGAAGAGAAGAGAAGAACAACAACAGAGATAGACAGGAGTCATTAAGCCCTAGTTCTAGTGATTTCTTCCATGTTGTAAAACATAGACAATATAGCAACACAGGAGTAGGGTTATTATTCTATCAGGAGAAGATCTAAACTTGTATAAAATCTCGGTGTCTCATTCTATGTGGCTCATCTCAAGGAAATCCCCAGTATTTATGGTGCCCCGTGTGATTACCCTCAGGGGGTAATCACACTTAGGCATACGAATTACTATTCGTCTGCTCGGTAGGACACCGCTTTGACAAATAGTAAGCCTTACCAAAGTCTACGCAGCATAACAATAAGATAGAAACTGTACTTTTTATTACAGTAGTTAGCCACGCAAGGCTATGGTCTTTATTACAGGTAATAATTTACAATTGCAAACTGGTACTAAGTCCCCTCGCTTGCCTGCCCTGCTCCATCAGTCGTCTACTCGTCCCATCCGCCGAATAGGGCGCCCATCTCACCCTGGTCCTCGTAGTCAGCGCCCTCGCCTCCTACGGTCTCCTCAGCACTTGTGTGTCCTTCATCCCACTCGGGATATTTTTCGGTCGGACTAGGATCTAATAAAGGAGAATAATAGCAAGATTGAGTACTAGTGTACTCAGCAAGCATTAATAGCAAAAATGCACTGGATGACTCATCTATGTTCGTTATCATATTTTCTATATCATCTCCTTTTCTAAAAATAAATAACTCATCAATCCAGGAAGATTTTAATACTAAGAAGACTAGTGAGAAGATACACCCCTAGTGGTTCTCAAAGACTCCAATCTAGGATATAGGCATGAATTCATGATTTTCTTTAGCACTGCGCAGGCTTTGTACCACTTTACCCAAAGCTACTATGAGCTCTGACGAGGATTAAAACCTCTATGTATTAATTTAAATACATAAAAGACCATACATCTTCATGGTCGTAACCCCTAAGGCTAACGACCTCACTGGTCGTAAGGATTCCAGAGGTTACACGATGGGTACCCTGGTTGGACTAGGCTTCAACCAGGTAGCTGCTCGAAAAAGCTATGAACAGGCACCCTTAACCGTATGATGAATGGAACACGTGCAAAACGTTCTATACCATGCGATGATATACAAGACACTGACAATAAACCACCTTACGGTTAAGGTTCTCACAAGTACTTAACCGCAAGGTAGTTAGCACATTGTTAACTACCTTAAACCTCCGACCAGTCGTAACGTTTCATCAGGGACGCCTTCTCCAGGAGTAACTGCCGCCTCTTCGGGAGTTATTTAATGGTGGAACGCAGAAGACGAGGAGAGAGACAACAGCAAACAACAGAAGACACGCAAAGCAAGGCAACTCAGAAGCCAAAGCAGTAGCATTTAATACATTCGGTGTAATTAGAGATAGTCCCTAGTCAGGTCTTGTAATCCCAGTTCATAATAATAAAGAGCTACCCCCATTCTCTTCCAGGATACTCCACGTCATTTTCCTCTTTTTATTTTCGTAACATCGGCGATTCGATCGTCGACAAGCTCTCTATGAGCCAGGTCCCCTGTATTTCCTTTGATGTTGGTTCGAGTTTAGAATACAGAACGTTTTCCATGTTACGTGATTAAGTCTCCACCCATTACTTTTCGTCGATGTCCGGGGACGTTAACCCAGTCATCCACCGAGTTCCCGTAATGTTGGTTGGGCCGGTTTTCCCTTCACCCAACACTTTACCTGCTCTACTACTTACCCGTTGTGGAGAACATAATTACGTGACAAGGTAGTATCTTCTGCCCGTCGAAACGGGAAAACGGTTGGCACTTAAATACAGCCTCTGATCTTGGTGAGAGTTTTGTTGGTCCTTGTATATTAACCATATTTAAAGGGTCCCACCTCTTCCCTTATCTCTTTCCTGTCAAGGGCCCCCTTTACCAGCCATAATAATTCTCTTTTTTCATCTCTTTCATCTTAATCTCTTTTATCCGATTTGATTTTGAGACATAGTTTTGATGCATGTACATATATGGTACACCAAAATACAATTTACATTTAATACAACTAGGTTGATGTTTAACAGACAGGCTTGCCTTCGTAGTTGGAGAAATGATCGTAAATCGACAAAATCCAGATCACCTACTTCGCTTTGCTTGGTTAAATGCTACAATTATCTGACAGTAGCGAATAATAAATAAGTAAGTAAATACTTAGTGGCATTTGGTGCTACTATGTGTACACTAGTTAGTTGGTTTTTCTTTTTAGCATATTTTAATTTTAATAACATTTTTTGGGTCTTCGTCAAGTTAGCACTCCCCCAACTATAGTTGTTCTACGGTCTACTGGCTTTGAGATCGAGGTTGCCTAAATCCATGTTTTATTGCGTGAAAACAAAACACTACACGTGCTCGCATGCAACTATGTTTATTTAATTTTACGCATGCAAATAAATGCCTAATCGATTTTACGCAAATGTTGCTTAATTTAATTATTTTATCTTGCTTAAATTATTTTCTGTGCATCAAATTACTTGTCTAATTTTTGTTAGTGCTAATGGTGATTATTTTAGTTATATAAGGTCTCATATTAATATTGCGTTTGTTTCTTGTTTTTATATATTTCTATCGGTCGATCTACGACTATTTATTTCTATCATGGCCTCACAAATTTATTTTGGTCTTAACGTATGCACAGTATTGTGGATATCATGGGGATATGCGCACGATCTTAGGATGATGGTACAATTGACAATATCGTTAAAGGTTTGTCGAATCACGAGTTTTCGTCGAAGTTTAGAATGCTCTTGCTGATCATCGGCCAATCGGTGGCGATGAGTGTTGGGTTAGGTCAAGTTCATGGGTTTCATGGCATATGTGTTGCATGATGCATGTTTTGACTAACGTCGGTCAAGTTGTAAAGAACTTGTTCCTGGAATCGATTTCTTTGTCTATTGTTGTGCAGGTTACTTGGAGGTCAATGAGCAATCAGCAGTAAGGATGATCGGGACTAAGCTTGGAGAGTTGAGGTCGAGCGATCGGGATCTTTGGGTGAGGTCAATGGAGTCAAGCATGGCGCAAAAAGGACAAAGGTGATCGAATCGGTAGTTCGATGCGACGGGTTGGATCAAGCGGCTGCGAAGTCGGTGCAAGTGTCATGGTGGTTTCGGTGGGGCCGGATGGGAGAGACTTGTCGATATGATGAGAGCCATTGGATCAACCTACGTGATTTAAGCATGAAAGTGCTTCACGAAGATGGGACTCGGTCTTTGCAAAAGATCGAGAAGGGTATTTGGTAATTTTACCAAATCCGCCTTAGTGACCTTTGCCAATCCATGGCGCAAGGCGGTGCGTGAAGAAGCGAGTTAGGTCAAGAGGAGATGAAGACGACGCTTTAAAATACGTGCGTATGTGACCCGTTTGTTTGTGGGCCTTAACGGGAGCCCGTTAGGGTTTTACTTCTAGAAGGTCTAAGCCTCCACTATAAATAGAGGAGGGAGGTGGCTGCACCCCCTTGAACCCTTTCGTTTGCTTTGAAACCCTAGTTTGCTTAGGGAGAAAATAGTTGGAGGTTAGGGTTCTAGAGAGTTGGATTTGATTTCGTGCTCATGTATTGAGTCTTTGTCCTCCTTGATGGAGTGGCTGTAAACCAATACCATATCAAAATCAATCCAAGGAAAGTTTCCTCAAGATGAGTATATTTGCTTTCCTTCTCTCTATTTGGTGATTTTGAGTCTTTCTTTGATCCGTGAGTTTTTACTTGGTTTCTTGCCTGGATCTTACTTGCTGTGATATGCGGGAACCCATCTATGATCATCTTGATCATCAATCACCCACGAGAAAGTCTTTAGATCGTATTTCGATTTTGACTCGGTTTTGGAGCACCCTTCGTTCAAACTGAAAAAGATAGGAACTTTGGCATGGATCTCTGTGATCTTTCATTGGAATAGGTTCCTAATATCTTAGAGAAGGTCTGTCTCAAGTTTCGCGGAGTTTGCCCTTGTAGATCAAAAGTTAGACCAAGTTGAGTTTTGGTTTTCGGGTTGATTTCACTGTTCCAGGAAAATCGGTAATACCGCCCATGAACAGAGGTATTACCAATAATTGGTAATACCGCCCATGAGCAGAGGTATTATCGATAATTGGTAATACCGCCCATGAACAGTGGTATTATCGATTTCCCTGTCTTCAGCACATCTTTGTGTTTTTAATTGCTGTGCTTGGGGGTTTTTTATTAGGATTCAATACAAGGCTTCCGCTATACTTGTAGATTGATCTTCATAGCTTTCATAGCTATTGGAGTGACATTGGTGTTGAATCCAATCAAAATGAAAAAGTGAGCGTGCTCCTATTCGCCCCCCCCTCTATTATTAACAATGCTCATTTTTATTGCTAAATTTATTGCTACTAGTTCTCATTAGATTCTATTTATTTATCTATTCCTTACATAATAATTTCCACCTCTCTTTCCTAATTCTTCTCCACTTAACCCCTCACCCTAATCCCCTTCTCACCTAATCCCCTATTTTCCTATTTCTTCTCTCTCCTTATGCCTTCCACCGAAGTGCTCCTGGCTCACTTCTTGCTTCATTTCTTCACCCATTTTGCTTCTTCTCCTTCCTCATGCCCTTCTCTTGCTCTGGTGATTTCTTTGGTCGAATGGTCTTGGCGTCGCCACCTCCAGCCTGGCTCAGTCCCGACGCCACTCCTGGCCACCGGCTTCTCCTCTCCGGCCGCCGACTACCAGCGTTGCCACCTTGGCCAGCCCTCTGCTCCTCCGGCCAATGCACTCGGCTCAACGCCATGCGGCTTGGTCCTCCCACGACTAGCTCTGGCTACGCCTAGTTTGGCTGCGCCCGGCTCGACCTCCGGCCGCTGGTGGGCCATCTCCCGCAGCTCCTCCGGCTCTCTGCTCTACCACTACTCGGCGCTTCCTACTTAACCCTTTTAACTTGCATTACATTATTCCCTATGATGTTGATTTGAGCTGATTTATTCCCCAAACGATTTGGGGTTCTCGGTGAAATTAGTGTTGGGGTTGGGGTGATGGCTTGTGGTGTGGTTCGTTGGTTAGTTTTTAGTGATGGTGATTGTCGACGATCGAGTTGTCGATCTTACGAAATAAAATAGAGGAAAATGACACAGATTTTTTGGGAATGTGACTGCTCTTTATTGATATGAATTGGTTGTTATAGGGGGTGCCTATGATCAGACGGAGGACTAATCCTAATTACACTGAGTATGATGCTTGCTACGCTATTTTATCAGACTTAAAGCATGAATCTAATGATGATTGTGCTGCTATATTCTGATGCCCCATCATCTTATGCGCTCCATCCTTATATAATGTCCGAAGAGGTGGCAGTTGCTCTTGGAGAAGACGTCCGTTCTGCGGCGTTACTGGTCGGTCGAGGCGATGGTTGATAAAGTATCAACCGCTTTGCGGTTGGGCGTCCGTGAGACACTCAACCATTTGGTGGTTGTTTGTCAGTGTCTTAGGATTATATAACGTCGCGTGGTATGGTGTATACAACACGTGTTCCATTCATCACACGGTAAAGAATATATTTGGACTCAAATCTAGATACCAATTCATAGCTCCTACGAGCAGTTACCAGGTCGGAGACTAGGTACAGGACATTGTCCGACTAGGGTACCCATTATGTAACCTCTAGAATCCTTACGACTAGTGAGTTCGTTAGCCTTAGGGGTTATGACTGCGAAGACGTATGGTCATTTATTATGTATTAAAGTAATACATAGAGATTTTAATCCTCGTTAGCTAGCTCCCGAACGTTAAATGAACAGGTCGTGTGGATACCTTCTTCCGATGAAGTCATATCGGGCAGACCCTCATTTAATATCATGATATACGAGGTGGTCTGTGTTCACTTTAAAGTTGAGAGCCTGCCTTAGGAACCGAAGAGTTTTTCTGTCCGTTGGACAAAAAGGTTTTGTCCGTTGGACTTTTGAATAACTCCTGATTGCAGCTAAAGGATAGCGGCTATAAAATCCCTTAGCATGGGGGCTTTAGGACTTTTACGCCTTCTGCTTTCCCCTTTTCATCTTCTGAAAAGAAAATCGCCTCCGACCTCCTGTGATCTCTTCTTCTAAAAAACTCCACCATGTCAGATCAAATCACCAACTAGTCGGTTTTTTATCTGAACGACAAGAAACTTGAGAGCTTGGAGAAGATCGGGTTGCTTCCTGATAAGAATCTGATTTCTTAGAGATCAGCGGCTAGGGAGCATTCTCCGAGCGGTGAAGATGAGGAAATTCCTATTTTCCTCGCATACATCGAATGCGGATTCAGGCTCCCAATTCACTCCTTCCTTCCCAAAGTTCTGGAGCATTACGGAGTTGAACTAGTCAATCTGGCTCCTAATGCTATCGCCAATCTCAGCATCTTCGTCTACCTCTACGAAGCGTACTTACGTATTCCCGCAACTCTGGATCTATTCAAATACTACTACAGAATGGCGAAGTCTGGGAAGACGACCGGAACACCTGGAGAGTGCATCTTGCGCCTCCATGATGGAAAAGCTGATGAGTATATTCCTATGTACTCAAAGTCTTCGTGGTCGTCATGGAAGAAAAGCTGGTTCTAAATGACGGTCACTCAGAATGACAACCTTTACTATAGTGGTAAGAAAGCTGTCGAGAATCCGCAATGGCGCTCCTCCACAAAGGAGGGAAAAGTAGGGAGATGGGTTGAAGCCATCCAACTCCTTAATGTTAAGGGTTTAACCTCCTAGCATGTGGTGAAGGACTTTTCCATACGCCGGATTAGTCCTTTGAAGGCCCAAGCATATCCGATGCTCTGGTATATTGGTTGTGACGATGCGACCAAAGACTCCAAGGAGGGTAAGTCCTGAAGGATTTCGATCGGTTTTCAGTTATTAGTTGACTATTTCGGCGATCCTAAAATCTCTTGTTTACCCTTACAGCTCTATCTCCTGAAGAGATCAGAAACCGGATCAAGATCATCTGCGCTAGAGAGCCTGGCGAGAAGGCTGATTTTCCTCGGATCTTAACGGTCGTTTCCCCAAAAGAGAGGGCAGAGAGACTTAAGGTAAAATATCAACTACTTTTCATCTTTTTTTTATACTTTCCGATCGGTTTACCATATATCCTCTTTGATGTGTAGTCAGTCGGGTTGAGGATCAACGAGGCCACTGAAAGTTGCGAGCCAATTGACGATCCAACCACTCCTGCGACCACTCAAGATGATGGTCTTATAGAGGTAGGTAACCGAACAGAAAAGTATATTCTAGATGAAGAATTTTCATCACCTAACTAACTTTATTTGTTAATATAGGCGGTTGTCGTAGACTCCAATATAGTCACTCAGGACTTGCCAGTTGCTGTTGAAGCAACTGTTTTGGAGGCTGATGAATCTACACCCTCCGACCCGATGGTCAGAGATCTCATTCTCGACCACCGGTGAGAATATTCTTTCGACCTTCGCTTGGAGAACGTGGCAGTCTAACCATTTTCCACCGCCCGTAACCGGTGAAGTTGATTGAGAAGAAGAGAAAGGCTAGCGCTATGGATTTTAATCCAGCGCGCTTCAAGGTCAAAACCAAAAAATCCACCAGGTATGTACAAACGCAATAGTCATATGAGCGCATACCTTAAAAACCTTTGGCATATTGATTTCTTGAGCTTTCTTTCTTCTTTTTGTGCAGATCTTCTGGTATTCCGGTCGTCTTCGACCAGGATATTCTGGAAGCCCACGATCAGAATGTTCTTTAGGAAAAAGCTCCTGAAGACAAGGTGGTTGAGGCAGCCCCTAAGCAGGTGTCCATGCCAGAGTCTGCTGAGGATCCTGTGGTGATTCTAACTCCGTCTGCGGAGGTACACATCCCTGAAGATCCTCAGCCAGTTCCGACCCCTGTCGGTAATTCTTCTCAAACTAACAAGTTCCCTTTTTCCCCTCGATTTATCGAGGATAAGGAGCTTGACGAGGTTTGGGAAAAGATATCAGACCGTCAGGCCAAGACGGGTCATGATGTGATTTTCGCCGAATATAATGACGTGGCGATTCGAGTAAGTATCTACGACCATTTTTATAGTTTCTCTAAAAGTTTATAAGAAACTTAAAGAAGAATGCTTTTTTACATGGTCGAGAATTATGCTGTGATCAAAGGACCGAACCAGCGAATAAAAGATCTGGAGCAAAAACATTCCGAACTAAAAAGTATGGACTTTCTTCTTAACTTGTCTTCTTTTTCTCTTTTTTGTTCTTCTTTTGTTAATTATTCTCCCTTATCATATTTGATAGATTTGGAAAAAATAAAAGAAGAAGTCGTGGCTAAAGAAGCCAAAATAACAAAGCTTGAAGAAGAAATCGCGGCAAAAGAAGCCAGAATAACCAAGCTTGAAGAAGAATGCCAAACTAAAGATCGGTCGATAGCATATACGACAACCAGGCTCAAAGAAATCACTGAGACTTTTGAAAAGGAGATTAAAGATAACTGGTCGTAAACTTGACCAATGTATTATCTCTTTTAATCATAAATATTTACCACTTGGTTTACTTGCAAAGAAAACTCAAGCGGTAACAAGAGCAGAAAAAGCTCTAGAGTTTGAGCAAGATAAGGGGGCAACTCTTGTGCAGAACCTTGACGGAAAAGTCCACGCACTTAACAAAATGATCTTTGATATGGTATCAGGATCGAGTTTGCTTACCTTAAGAGATTCAACAGAAAATGAACTATTTAGGCCAACTTCTCGAAGATCTCAATGGCCTACTCGAGACTACTAGAGAAAACTATGCGTGGACAATGAAAGAAGCTGTGGCTAACGGAGTTAGTTTTGCTTTGGCAAAACTGAAGGCTTCCGACCCCTCTATCAACCTCCAAGCTGTTGAAGAAGATTTCAACTGCTAGCCTAATGAGGCGACTAGGTTTCTCGAGGAAGTAAAGCCTCTCGGAGACAAGGTTGCAGAGGAAATGGAGGTCGGATCTCCGTCAAGCAGCAACTAGTCGGGAGATCTCTAGAAGTAGGCAATTGTAATATAAGAATTATGAAATGTATAAAACTTACCTTTCTGTCATCAACAAGTCTCTCTTTTGTTTAGCCTGTTGACTTATGAAGTTCTGATATATTCTCTAGCCCTCGACTGCTTTATAGTAGAAGGACTTTACTAAATAAGCAGTAAGCCAGGAAGGAGAACTAAAGTCTCAACCATTGTTTTGGAAGCGAATCTCGATTATGTGATAAAACCGATCGCGATAATACTAGGAAACCAAATTGGTGAAACCGATTAATCGATTTCGACTAGTTATAGATCTGTTTGTCATAATCGTAATGCTAAACAAAACAGTATATGGTCAGAAGCAAAAGACTTGTTTTGATGAGAAAGAAAATATGCAAGAATGTATGCAATAAACGATAAGTGGTCTTATTTATATGTAGTACCCAAAAACTGGTTGGAAGAACTTGTTAAGAACTGAAGACATGAAAAGACACTTTGCGAAACGTGCTTGGCGTGTTGGCTTTGTCAAGCAGCTTGTGCTCTCTGCTGGGGATGGGTTATGTGAGGAAGAGGCTTATGGGGAGGTGCATTTGGGCTGTGCATGCTCTCTTACCTTGGCCTATGCATCACCATATTGTCCCTTGCTTATCCATATGGCTCTCACATGTTACTGTTTGGCTATGGACCTTTGGTCCGAAGGTGGCTTCTAATACTATTTCACGTATTTTTTGCGGCGAAGGTAAGTCGGTATACGTGGGTGTTGGATTTCTAATATTGCTAGGTGATGAAACCCACTGAGGTCAGATGGTGCCGACTAACCTAAGTTGGTCTGGGAACCTCAGTGATCCTCGGCAATCCCTTTTTATTCTAACTTCTATTTATTGCATTTGGATTTGCTATTGGTCTTTGTGGAAAATAGTGGTATGTGTAGGGTTTCGGATTGGCCGAGAAATGGGTTCGACTGGATGGCGATATACGGACAAGGATCAAAGCTTTGGCTTCGGTGATATGCATACGAGAGTTTTTATTTTATTATTTTGTAATGTACTCAAAGTTGCAATTTATATTTTGATTTGTTGTAAATAATTCTTGTAATTTATTTGAGAGTGTAACAATGTTATATTATTACTTTCAAATTCATTTGTAATTTCTAGAGATGGATTCTGGTAAATGAATACGAGATTGTGCTGACGATTGTTCTGGCGGCAATAATTTATATTATAAATTCTGTTATTGCATTCTGATTATATTATCTTATGTGAAACTACTTGGCGATGTGTTCAAAATAAATCCGAGCTTACGTTTTGATCTTGCTTAAATTAATTTTTATTTACTGCTAATTAGCGATTAGCGTTGTTTTAGATTAGTCCGATTCTTCGGGTTCTCGTGGTATTCGTTCGTAAGATCGATATTAAACCATCGACACATCCCTAGGCCATTCTCAATCTTTACCCGCCCCTAATTTCGACTTTCATTCACCCCAAGTCGCTACCACCGACAAACTCATCGTGCCACCTCCGGTCATCATCGTCGGCCAACCTCAGCTCGTCTCCACCCACACCCTCAACTCTAGTGAGTTCCCTTCGACGCTTAGATGCTTGTGCGCATCTAACTACCTAGGCAACTAGGCTTAGCCATTGATTCGCCATCGCCACCGTAGACCCGAGCACCACCGCCGCTCGGTGTAGCAGCGCCGCCACTGAGATCTATATCTACCCGCGCCATCACCACCATTAGGGTCATCGAGGTCGCAGGGTTCCATTTTGGAGCTCGCTGACCCCTACCGTGGCCCAGCTCGTCGACGCCACACTTGGTCGGAGCACCATGGCCACCTTCCCTGTTTAGGTTTGATTTAGGGGAGAAGGAGAACGGTAGTAATCTGTTGTGGACGCCACGTGGACAAAACCGGGTTTTATTTTGTCAAAACCATGGTCAAACAGCCGGAGGGGTAAGGTTTATCTGGTATTGATAGTTTGAGGACGTGTTTCATCTGAAATTGCAGTTCAGGGACGAACATTAAACTTAGTGAAGAGTTGAGGGACGTAATATATACTTAATCCGCTAGGAAATAGGGGTGTAGACGGATGGAATATGAACCGCACAGTGGTTTCCCGTATTCGTATTTGTATTCATATTTTTCTAAACAAATAAAAATATGAATACAGATCAAATATTGTAACGAATACAAATTGAATACCCACTCAATTCGATCGGATTTAGATATCCTCATAACTTACGTAATGGCAAGATATTTATAATACTTTATCCTCGTACATAGCATACCTAATCATTCAAATTTATCTATTTCACCTAAAAACATGAATTCACATTAAACTAAAAATATTTGTCCAACTAATTAGCCATACTGCAATAAAATATGTATATTGTTTTATCGAATTCAAATACGAATAGTGCGGATAAAATTACATTTTGGATGGTAAAAGTTCATACCATATTTGTATCCATATTTCTTATGTGAATGCGAATGCAAATAGGGGAGAAATTGTTAACCGGATGAAATAATCTAAACCATATTTGTATCCTATCGAATACGGTAGTCGAATAAAACAGATAATTTGTATCCCATTGACACCCCCACCTGCGATTGTAGAGAGGATGGGTAGGGCCATAGGGAGTGGCCCACGGTTCAGAGGGAGACAAGGGTGTGCGGGTAGATAGATGGATGGGGAAGGGAGGGAATGCTGGTTCCTTTATGTGTTGCATGTGCCTTGTGTAGTGGAATTTTTTACTGTTCTATCCCTGTAGCTGCGATTAATTTCGAAAATAGCCCTCATTTCTCATAATTAGCAAAAATGGCCTCAAAACAGTGCTCTATGGCAGGGTAAGAGACTTGCCCGGTCTTGAACGCAGCGACTGCCCGACCCGGCGCAGGTCTTGCACACAGCGTGCACGAATTCTTCTCCTCGCTTCGCCTTGCTGCCGAAAAGAAATGTTGGCGTATCGTTTTTCATTTTGCTTTCTTTACATCGCGTCATTGTCTTTCATTGTCTTTCTTTACATCACGTCATTTGTTTTTCGCGTTTCATTTATCTATTTTCATTGCAGATATAAGAACGCCAATGCGGACGACGAGCTCATAAGCTCATAAGCGCAGCGCGCGTTCCGATTAGTTTAGGTAAGTACGTGTTTAATTTTTTGCTTATTGCATTTCTTACCATTAAGTACGTACTTAGATTTTGCTAACTGTTAATTTTTGTCTATTTGTAGCTATGGCACGTACTCTACCACCCCTACTTGAAGCGGCATGGGACGGCAAGCATCGCCACACGCTTGGATTGATGGCGATGGGCCACCAACTCGTGACACGGGACCGAGGAGACTGGCATTTGATTTAGCGGTATGTTTCGAGGCTTCGTCAATCCGCCGATTCGTTCGCCGCATCTTGAACATGGGCGAGAACTTCCTAATTGATGCCTCTCTTCTTTCCGCTTTGGTTGATCGTCGTGTCGGAGACCCACACGTTCCACTTCCGGTGAGGAGATAGCGGTGACAACCGCAAGATGTCGGCTTCATTACCGCCTTCCGCTTCTTGGCCGTCGCGATTGTTCCCCTCCGAGGTCGGGACCGGAGGCGCGTCTCCATCATCGTTTAGGCGGCCTATCCTCGAGAGGTCAAAGGGCATTACACACGGTTGGGCTGCGACGATTCATGCATTGCCCAATTGGCGAAGCGGAGGAGGTGGTTCGATGCCACGTTATTGCATATTTGTTGTTTATATTGGGTGGATCATGTTCCCTAGCACGAGGGGACATGGTGTACCCGAAGTTATATTCACCTTGCGGAGTCTATCGTGGGCGCCGACGATGAGGACGTGCCGCAAAGATGCTTGGGGTTCACCAGATCAGACGCGACGCTGCACATGTGCATGACTTTGCGATGCTTGGCGTCAAGCCGGAGAACAGAGCCGTGCTCTCGGGTTGCCACACGCTGTTACATACCTGTGTTAAGTGGGAGCACTTCGCGGTCGGACGGCCGTACTTCCACGATCCACCTTTCCGCACACACACCATTTCGTGGTGAGGCGGACGAGAGGATCCCGTGGAAGGCCCGACCATGGGATCCCGATGGACTGTGGCAGTACTGGGGTGGTCTAGGGAGAGGGTGCGTCGCATATACCCCAAGTTCCACAATGAATTCGAGACCCTGCACGAGAACAACATAGAATGGGCTCCTTGGACGGATGCCCACGTGCAGGGCACGGCCCCCGACAGCCTGAGCTTGCTATGCCACCAGGATGCGGCGTACTAGAGGACAACTTTGTCATCTCCGGTGTTCTCCCACATGGTTGAGCCGTACAACCCTAACGGGTGATGAGGCGATTCGAGCCGCACCGGAGATCCCCTGCTGCTGTAGAGGCGCTTACCGCGATGGCGTAGTCACTGTAAGTACATTGCATTGCTTAATAATATTGTAGATCCTTTAGTCATATGTTATGTCGGTACCATAATTTATTTATTTTGTTCTACCTTGAGTGCATTTAAGAAGGGCCGCAAGAGTGATGGTCGCTTCGACGCAGCAGCCTGTGGGTAGATGCATGGCAAATGGCCAATGATTCCATTTTGCAGGAGGCACGCCCTTACGACGAAGGGACTTACGACACATACTTGGAGTGGTACGTCGCGACACGCGACGAGATCGACAGCGCCCCGCCGACATGCAGATCCTAGCCACGTCGTACACTTGGAGTTGGGGATGGACCCGCACCGTGTAGCACGCCATGACGATTCGGTACGTTGAGCACGTAGTAGATTAAGCACCCTCCGAAATAGGGTCAACTAACAAAATTTTGTTTGTTCGGTAACCATGCAGGTGGACCGTTTGGAGAGCGTTATCGAGCGCGGCTGGCGGGAACTCGAGCGGGGTATGAACAACACAGTCGAACGTCTTTTTTCGGTCATGAAGACGCTTGTTGATGATGTCAAGCAGGTCGTTCATAACATGAGCTGCGGAAGGCCCAGCGATGTCGACTCGAGGCATCGGACGGAGCGTCGTCGCGTACCCTCACCCCCTCCATCTTCCTGTCCGAGCGAGTCTACCCGGTGGCGCGAAGAACATGGGCGGCGGATCGTCTGTAGCGGTTGCCACGCCAGGACTCTACACTCATGCCGTCCTCGTCTCGGAGGGACCCTAGACTGGAGCCGTCCTCGTCTCAGAGGGACCCTACACCGGCCGCCCTCGTCTCGGAGGGACCCTACACCGAGTCGTCCCTCGTCTCGGAGGGACCCTACACCGGGCCGTTGTCGTCACAGAGGCACGAAGAGGACATTCCGGAGAGCACAGACGTGCAACCGGAACCATGGGCGGATGTTATCCCAGATTCTCCTTGCGGCCCCACAATTGTTGGACAATTTCCAATGGGTGATCTGGCGCCATGGTATCGATCCGTGTACACAATGTACCTGCGCTGCGCCGTTCACCCCGCATGGTGAACCGTACCTCGGCGATTCTCCCAAATAATCCCATAAGGTGAGCCGAGTTGGTGCCCTCCATGGATCCTACTACGGATCCTAATGCTTGGTTCTAAACTTGTTCTCAATCTGCTTCCACAGGTGATGCCCCCTGTATGGCGACACGGCGGTTGTGAGCCTCGTTGTGACTGCTTGGCGGAACCCACGGTCACCGATAGGTTAGCGTTTCCACGAGAATGATTCGTCGAGACCTTTGGGAGGAACACAGCGCGAAGGCGGTCTGAGGTACTATGCCGACAAAGAATGAGGAGCAGCGTGGCGATAGTAGCATTAGTAGTCTACTATATGTTGTAACTTGTGCTTCATTAAGTGATTTGTAATCCAAGCGAGTGTGCTAATTGGAATGTAATTGGGCGCTTGTACTTCGTTATCTATGTCAAGAGAACAATTTTATTCTCATTCATCAAGGATCATGATGCATAGATAACGAGTGGACATTAAAATCTCATTACACATCGACGTTTTACTTGGCAAGAACAAGATATAAAAGAAGAAAGACCGCAAAAACTAACTATCTTAACTAACTTCTAAAGCAAATTCTCAACTCTTTCCATCCTCTCATGCGGTGTTTGAAGCCTTTACTCTTCACTGCATGGGTTGATCGACGACGAGGTTCGAGCCTTTGCTAATTGCAAGAATAACACCACGGGAATCTTGCATTGGTTCATCATATGCTCGAGCCATCGCATCAATTGCGGCAACACCACAGAGTCTTCTTGGAAGGCAACAATTTGCATTGCAATATCTTGAAGCACCGGGACAAACTTCCGTCGACCCATTGCCAAAACCGACATGTTGTGTTCTACAAAAGAATTGCAACTTGAAATGAAAGTAAGAAAACCCCATGTACAACGCATAATTCATTACGTGCTTGATTTTGCGAAGTTACCGAAAGATTCAACACTTCATGAAAACTCGGGACGAATTCGTTGGCGTATGAGAGATAAACACATTAGCCGGATCCCTGCAATGAGGGCAAAGCAGCTGCTGTCGTAGTGATTGTAATTCTCTGCTCACTCGAATGTTCGATGAGGCCGAAGACATCTTGTTTTACACTGCAGGAAAGGAGAAGAGGAAGAGAAGAGTGAGGTGAATGGAAGCCAAAGCATCCATATATAGCGTTGGGAGCACGAAGGGGCCACTATGCGGAAAGGAGGACGTGACCGCGCAGTGTGAAAAGGAGGAAGTGACCACTATCTGGAAAGCTGGACGTGACCACTCTCTGGAAAGCAGGAAGTGACAACACTCTGGAAAACTGGACACGACTACTTTCTGCAAAGCACGACGTAACCCAAACGAAGCAGTAATAATAACTCGAAGCGGTAATAACAACTTGTTACATCGTAGAAAGCAGGTTACAACGCAAATCATTACAACACTAACATCACTACAACACTGACATGACTCCGGATAGCTTACAGATACTAAGTGGCGCCGGAGGAAGAAGGTCTACTCGGGCAGTTCCTGAATGAGTGCCCACGAGTCTTACATAGCCTACACCTTATTGGTGTTGGCCGATGTCCACGTTGGCTCGCATCCATGTCGTTGCGGATGCGCCTTGACTGACGCCTCCCACGACCTGGATGCCGCAGTGCTTCATTCGGTGACCACTTCACTGCTCCCGGCCATAGGTCCCTGTAGTGGCTTTCCACATCGTAGGAGTTGAACTCCCCGTTCCAAGTATCATACAGGTGTCGTATGTCGTAGTACTCCGACTTGTACATGCTAGAAGATTGGTGAAATCTGACATGCGGCATATCGTGGGAGCAAGGCTTGTGCAGAGTTGAGACTTGTTGCGTGCAAGCCGCCACATCGCCTATGGTGCAAACATGCTTCCGGTCACCTCTCATGTGGCCGCGAACGTACTTGTCCCACAAGCGGATCTCGAACTTCCTTCTCACGCCATCCATTGTGATAGCTACATGGGATCGGGCCTTGGTAATTTTCTTCTCCATGTAGGCAAGGGTAACCTCCGAGTCTTGTTTTCCTTCGTCCAAATCTTTGCTTGGCCATCATTGCCCGATTCACGAAATGTAACCGATCAGACGATTCCATGTCTCGTCTACAACAATGTGATGGGAAGGGCACGGACCCCTTTCAACACACCGTTGTAGACCTCGGACATGTTGGTTGTCATGATGCGTCATCGAGCACCATAGGTGTCGTGAAGAAGGATCATTTCTCATAGTCGGGGGCATGCTCGCTCATCCACTCGGCCGAACTCGCTGCGGTGCGCTGGGCGAACCTCCACTTGCATGCTGGTTTCGACCTCAAGCTCCCGCCACACGGCATGGAACTTGCGCTTACGGTTACGTGGCGAGCTTCTTGACCTTCTTCATGAGGTCTTTGCTCGAAGCGTGTGTGGAAGTTGGCGACTAGATGTCAGATGCACCAACGCAGTGCGCATGTCGTTCCATTGAACGGTGCCCTACTACCGTTCTGCATGGTGCGCAGCGCGGACAACAACCCGGCATGACGGTCGGTTATGACGCTCACATTCGGCCGATCCCTTACAGCATGTTGCTTTATGTTGGCTAGAAACCATAGCCAACTGGTAGTGTTCTCATTCTCCACAATTGCAAAGGCAACTGGGAGCACTTGGTCATTGCCATCAGCGGCAATAGCGGTGAGAATGGTGCCCTTGTACTTCCCGCAAAGGAAAGTACCGTCCATACTCAGGACGGGACGACAGTGGTGGAAGCCCTGGATTGCCGGGCCAAAAGCCCGTAAGACTCGATCGAGATTAGGGAATTTGGGTTGTTCGACAGTCGAACTGTCGTCCCTATTGACGCATGTCCCGGATTAGCATCCGCAATTTGCTTCACGATTCGGGGACTAGGTCGCCTCCTTGTAGGTACCGTACAACCCTTCAAGGACCTTCCGCTTCGCTCGCCAGACCTTACTGTAGCTAACGGTATACCCTACTGTATTCGCTACGTTAGCCATCAGAACCTTCGGCGAAATGGTCAAATCGGCGACAACTGCATGGCTTACGATGCTCGCGATGTAGGCCGAGGTTACATTCTATGCGTTTGCAATGGCTCCTGAAGCTCACATGTGTGATCCGTCACGACTGTGATGCGGAAGGCCGTTCCCGCCCCAGGGAATCTCTGCGTACGGACTTTGCCAGGGCAAGAGCTAAGAATGCACTTAACTATGTAAGTGTCAGGATTAGACCTGCACATAACAGAAGACATATATTAGTTAGTACGACCAACTGTAGATGGTTGAAGATACATCAAACAACGTTCAAACTCACCTGTACACTCGGTAAGTCCAACTGGTCTTCACCGCGAAACTCACGATAACTTGCCTGGCGGCAGCCTTGTGTGGGAAATGTTGCCCCACAAGCAGGGTGTCCGCATCGAAGGCCCACGACGACTCATGCTCTTGGGCCAGAACAAGGGAAGAGGCCGCTTGGCAATCCAACCGACTTGGAACATAGTTCGTGTCGGTCGAAACAATGCCACCGAGCGATCCCACCTCATCGTCGGCCGTCCTCATTGGATTGCGAGTCGAAGTCGCCCTCATCTTCGATGGCGATCTGCCGGACATGACACCGATAATCTCGTGACAATCAACACGAGCATCACGCCATCTATCATTGGGTTGGAAACTACCGAATCTCCATCACCGGAGCATCCTGCGTAACGACGTTTACGCTCTCGAAACCTCTCCGCCGTCAACAAACCAAAGAGGGGACAAGAGCGTCGCCGGCTCCTTGAGCGGCGCCCCCGGAGGATTGAGCAGATAAACAAAATGAGCGTTACACCATGGGTCGCCCATAGATCGGAGCGTGAGGATTGCTAACGATCTCCATGTACTCTGCCCACATGGCACTGCTGGTCACCTTCGCCAGGCCCCACAACATCTGCCCGTGTGGTGGGACCATGGTGGCGGTGACCGCCTCTATTACTATCTTGTTCCTAGCAACGTGCCTATCAAACAATTGCCGAATGCACCGTCGTAGCTCCAGCAAATCAACGCATGCCAAGTTGGGAACATTTAGCAAGGCACGCTTGCAGCTGGACAAATCAACTCCGTCTGGACCGGCACGCACGTTACCATGGAACACGTACAGTGTCTCCATTTCTGACAAAAAAAAATAAGACAATATTTCAACAAACACACAAAGATAAGAACCATACGTGCGTTCTTTGAAATGAACTTACCACTACGACGGCGTTCGACTCTTAACCTCGGATACCACGGAAGGCGCAAATTCAAACATGCATCGCATTAGTAACGACTAACGAATTCAAACAAAGGACAAAGAAAAATGTTAGGTACGGGAGAGGGAGGCACCTCAGAAAGAGGGAGAGATTCCTGAGAGGAACGATCGAGCGAGTGTGTGGCCGCGCGTTTAAATAGGCGTAGGGGGCAGGTCCCTACCGCGCCTGGCGGAGGCGGCAGGTCCGTACCGCGCCTGGTGGAGGGGCGGCTTTATGCGATGATAAGACCACACGGGCGACTTTATGCGCGATGACAAGACCACACGGGCGCTTTGCGTAGTGATAAGACCAAAAGAGACAACTTTATGCGAAGGACAAGACCACCTGCAGGCAGCTTTGTGTAGTGATAAGACCAAAGGAGATACTTTGCGCGGGACAAGACCACACGGCGCACTTTGCACAAAGACAAGACCACACAGGCGCCTTTTATGCGATGATAAGACCACACGGGCGGCTTTGCGCGATGATAAGACCAAAAGAGACGACTTTCTTGCGGTGGACAAGACCACACGGGCAACTTTGCGCGATGACAAGACCACACGGGCGACTTTGCGCGATGACAAGACCAAAAGAGCCGACTTTGCGCGATGGCGGAGACCACACGAGGCGACTTTGCGCGATGATAAGACCAAAGGAGACAGACTTTGCGCGGCTTTAGGGTTCAGGTTTAGGGTTAGGCTTTTCAGATCGACTTGACAACCCCGACCACCTCGCCGACTTTTAAGACCGAAAAGACAAGACTCGCAAAGAAAGACGTGAAAACACTCGCCCTTGACTTTTTCGGATCGATAAAACAACACTCGCATAAAGCAAGCCATGACTTCTCACCGCAAAGTAAGGCGTGACAACACTATGCCTTGCCGCCTTTTCAGACCGACTTGACAACACTCTACCTCCTCAGCTTTTCAGAATTAAAAAACAAGACTCTCTACTCCGCATGAAATTAAACACACCATGCCAACCATGGAGCTTATAAAAGAGGGTTGAACCAAACCCAACTCTACACAACACATACCCGACTATGGACTCTTGACAAACTTCTCACGCGAGGTTGTTGAAGAAGCAAAAGTGGCTTAGCGAAGAGGAAACGACTACAATACCCAGATAAATCAATGAAAGATGCTCCAAGACCACCACGTTTTCCGATCCGCGGTGTGTGTGGGGCTTAACCGGCGAAGATCATTGATCCACACACCCACATTGCCGGGCGTACTACACATCACGGGCATCACCTCGTAAGTGTTTCTTTCACAGACGTGTCGATTTTCCTCTCCCAACGTTCAATTCCTTAAATTTCTAACTTCATCCCCACATAATGGCGGCCGAGATGCGCCGCCACTTCTTCCAAAGGATCGACGGCTCGAGATGTACGACAGGCACTCATCGGCAAAAGTACATCTTTGAACTACTCGGTGCGGGCGAGAACTTCGCGGTGGAAACCTTACGTCTCGGACCTGTTGAGGAGGCACCGGCGAGCCCAAGACTCGCGCGGGCGTAATCCATATCGATGACGTCGCTTATGAAGAGTTTACATCCTTATTACGTAAGGTTTCCTGTCACGGTGTACCCATCCATCATACAATCGCGGAGACATGGACAACCCGACATACCACCCCGGCGTGCACAATCCGCGACAAAGGCAAGGAAAGGCTCATGCGGTTGACCCGCCGCCCACAGCGTATCCGGTCGTCTCGGCGTAATCCGTATGGACGACGTGAGTTACTGAAGAATTTACATCATTCTTACGATTTTCACTATCGGTGCCCTTACATCACGGAATCGCGGGACATGGACGACTTGACATACCACCCGACGTGGGCGATCCGCGACAAGGGCAAGGAAAAGGCTCATCTTGCCGAGCGGCCGCCCTGGCAGATCCGGTCGCCCAGCGTAATCCGTGTCGGCGACGTGAGTTATGAAGAATGTAAATCCTTCTTACAATTTTAAATGTCTTGTGCACTTACATCATGGAATCGCAGGATATGGATGACTTCGATATACCAACCCGACGTGGCCACTCCCGCGACAAGAGGAAGGAGAAGGCCGGCGAGGAGTTCAACGCCGAGCTGGCAAGGAAGGGAAAATGGCCTCGGTACACGCAGTAGGTCAGGTCATTACGTAGTAGTCCCCCGTCCTACCCCCCATGTTTTTTACTATCCCCTAAAGGCATGTACACTTACATGGTCCGGATGCTTGTGTCACAATGTACCATAGTAGTAGCGAGGATGACTAAAGCAATTAGCCGAACCATCGTGCCATGTGACTACGTGTAACGCGATTCAGACGCTGTGATCGTAATGTAGTTACGGTTCCGAGACCCATCAAAGCAAGACTATATTGCAAGTATGCCTCTTCTAGTGGAATCCCGAAAAGAACCATTCGCCACGACATTGAATCCTCCATGTTTTAGGTCATCTTCATAATCACAATGAGCGCTTCTCGGCCCTTCACTCATATTATGTATAAGCTCCATAAAGTACAACATCGACTACGTGCCTACATACGCATATACGTTCGAACGACTTCATCGAGGAGAGACTCTCTCAAGCATCGTAATATCACTTACCTTTGTACTTACATATCATTCTTGTCTCAATCGTCCTCACAAAATTCAACGTAAATTTACCGACTACAACAATATACAACGATCACAAAATGTTATTATGAGTCGACAAATTTACGTACCCATGATATTCTCTGAAAATAACAAATGCAGACCAACCAACACCGTCACAACACTATTATTTTCAAAATAAATAACATGATACAATCAGATTTGCTAAATTTAATTAACCTACAAAATGTAATATTCATTACAACTCAATTAAACAATAATTAAAAAGTAAAAAGCCTGGGAGCTCCTATCGCCTAGTGAAATCCCATAAAGAACCATTCGTGACCGACTTCATTGAGGAGAGACTCCATGTTTTCGGACATCTTCATCATCACAACGACCGTTCTCAACCCCTCCAATCACATTCTGTATAAGCTTCATAAAGTACTGACGAGGATCTAATAATCCTCATTTTATCTTTTATCTATAATTCTTATTATAAGTAAATATGACGTCATATGGTCCCTGAGTATACCCCTTAATTTTATAAGGGAGGAGCCTACTAGGTGGTCGTAAGTTATTCTACGACCACCCCCGTAGTCGTAATTCATGCTACGACTACCACATAGTCGTAAGTCTTGCTACGACTACCTTATGGTCGTAAGTTCTTCTATGACCAGGTCAGCCACGACCACCTTATGGTCAATTAAACCTACAGACGAGTGGGTCCAATTGATTAAGGAATTCAAATACCATCATCTTTGTTATTCTGCAAGTAATTGCACGTAATGCTCCATTATCTCTGATATATAGCTGTCAGGCGGCGTGGAGGAGTTAATACGCCGGTGATTACTGCCAACATGCGCCCGTTATAGGATGTGATGAGGCACCACTTCACCCGGAGAAACGGCCACTCCTTCACGGACTATATAAAGGCGACAATCAGAGAAGGAAGGGGGCGATCGAATCGGGCCATCAGAAATACAAGCACTATCATCTGTAATAGTCTGAGTTTTTCCCCTGATTGTTCAGAATACACTCAATACCATACACACACAGGAGTAGGGTTATTATTCTCTCCGGAGAAGGCCCGAACTCATATAAAATCCCGTGTCAATCTCTCTGCGTGATTTCATTCTAGGAGACCCTCCGAATCAAACAATCTTTACGTAAGTTCGGTTCTAAAACACCGACAGTTGGCGCCGTCCGTGGGGATCTTCCGATAATCTCTTGTCAACATACTCTCTGTTTTCCAAATCTCATGCACTCATGGCGGAGAATGGAGCGAGGAGAACTGGTTCGACTTGGCAGTCTGCAGACGTCGACAAGGATGCGGTTTCGATTCTGAGCCGAGTGATGACTCATCCGATGGTACTGCTGCCTCCGGTGATCTTCCCGCAGATCCAGGAGACAATGCCGCTGATGGAGTTGAGGAGGGATCCATATCCCCCACAACAGTACGTCCAAGAGAGGACTACACCCAGGTGGACTCACAACACGACGAGAGTTTTACCTCGAAGTGTCCGAGTCCCCCTAAGGCGGTCCGACTTGGTGAGGCAAGTTCTAGAAGCCACAATTCTAGGACTTCACCAGCATCTGGTGATTCTCTCTCTCCGGATGATGCCAGAGAGAGCGGGATCAAGCATGCTTTTCCTACAAATTCGGCCATCTCTCCGCAGATCACGCGCTAACGGAGACAGTTATAACCGGACTTCCCTACGGAGGATTACTCCAAGTCGCCAGATGGTGTCTCTCGACGACTCCTCAAGCGGGGAGGCCTCGAGCGCAAGTGAGAATCATCAACGGGAGGTCTTCGTCCTTCCCTTAGATCAAGGTCACTCTCCTAGAGACCGAACTGGAGACCCTCCCAGAAGATCACGCACTGCGCCCCCTCATGGAAGTGGCACGAACACCACCGATGGCAGACACGACCAACACCTTCATGAACGCGAAGGAAATCCTCGACATACTCGCACTTCATTGAGGCAGTCTCAAGAGTCTGACAGGGAAGATCTTGAAGCTACTCGACGAAGGAAGATTGCGGCTCATAAGAGTTTACCTGGGCGCATCCAATATCGGTCAGAGGAAGCTCAAGAACTCCAGCACATCAGTGATTTGCTCGAGAATCCAACTCGAGAACTCGCCGAAGGCCGGGTGCGACCTCTTCGTTGAAGAGATCGCACAAAACTTTGGTCTCTGATGAAAAGTCGGAAGCACCTCGCCGGCATCATTCAGAAATCGTAGTAATCGACTTCTTGACTACCGGTCGATCGATCATATCACCACAAAGGAATCGGCGAAGCGAGAAGTCACATCGATCTCCTACTCGGAGAAATATTTTTCGAGCGACCGATGATCAACAAACCTATCGGAGGGTGATCGTTCACCATACCGACATAGGAGTCTGCGACAGAATAGATGAACTACGAGGAGTATTCCCTCGTGGGACCGAGACCCATTATAGGTCGAGTCAACCTATTCTTGGGTATCGTCGAGTCGACCACCGATGATATCAACCCTTCTTTCTGCAAAAGAGGCGTCAAGAAGTCATTCTTGGATGTCGGGCATTCTCGCCCGATCTTGAAAGATTCATTTGGCCACCTCGCTTTCGACCAATAAACATGGAGAAATTTGATGGATCCCAAAATCCTATCGAATTTCTTCAAATCTACACAACAATGATCCGAGCGGCGGAGGAGGAGAACATGTGATGGCAAATTACCTTCCAAGCTGTGCTCGAAGGGTGCGCTTTCGATCATGGTTATTGAACCAACCACTCGAGTCGATTCATTCTTGGCAACACCTCTGCGATCTTCTCTTGGCAAACTTTCAGGGCACTTACAATGCATACAGGAAGGAGGACGACTTGCCGGATGAGACGAGCGACAACGAGACCTTGCGCCAATTCATCAAGCGCTTTAGTCGGGTTAAGTAATTCAATTCGAATTTTCGATTCAAGCTGTCATCAAGGCTTTCAAGCAAGGAGTCCGTAGTAGAAGGATAATAGAAGATATTGCTTTAAATCCGCCTACCACTGTCACTGAACTCTTTGAGATGGCTGATCGATATGCAACTGCCTCTGAGGCGGTCGAGTGGAACAACACAATCGATCAAGAAAACAATACCTCTCGAGAGCCAGGTGATATTGGTAAGAAGAAAGATAAGAAAACAAAAAAGTCCAAGAACAAGGCGAAGGGTCAAAAACTCCAAGTCGGCTAGTTCAAGGAGGTCTTGGTACATGAATGATAAAGAGCCACGCACCTCAAGCCACATTCCGACCGAGGCAAAGGTAAGCGCCCGATCGGAAAAATGATAAGCCTAGGTGGTGTCCTTTCCATAAAAGGAGGGCATGACCTTCATCGCTAAGGTCTTTCAGCGAAAGCTTGAAGACTACTACAGCGGCAAATGTCCGCTTCCTACTCTCGAGCAGGTAGGGCAAACGAGTGGTCATAAGACTTCAGATGACGAGGAGGAGTTGCCATTCCAGGATCCGCAACACACCGTCGAGTACATCTACGGAGGATCATCGGCATATGAATCAAAGCGACAGCTTAAAGCTGCTGAACGAGAGGTAAACTCCATAGATCCTCCTCTTGTCAATAAATTACCGAAGTGGTCAGAAGTCACCATCCCCTTTGAGAAGAGTGATTGTCTGATTCCTTCGACTCGACCAGGTCAGTATCCGATCGTGGTCGAACCCACCATCAACAATTGTCGAGTCAATCGAGTTTTGGTTGATGGTGGCAGCTCGTTAAATATTTTATTTACAAGTGCCCTGGACGAAATGCATGTACCTAGGATTAAGGTAAGACCGGTACGATACTATTTCCATGGAATCGTACCGGGATCTTCGGCCAAACCGATTGGTCAAGTTTCTCTTCCTTTAACATTTGGTTCACCAACTAATTTCAGGACAGAGAAAATCTCCTTTGATGTGGTCGATTTCGATCTGACATATAACGCCATACTCGGACGACCAACTTTGGCAAAATTCTTAATGGCTACTCATTATGGATATCAATGTATTAAGATGCGAGTCCCAAAGGAGTAATCACAATTCATTGTGACAAGAAGATGGCGCATACACATGCGGATCGATCCTCGAGATGGTTGGACAAATACCACTCGAGAAGAAAGTCGACCTCGACTAGTAAGTTGAAGCCTAAAAATCAGACAAGCCGAACGACAAGGTCAAAGAGGTTCCTCCGACGCAGGGAGCCCTCGAAGATCGCTCGCATTGGGGAAACTTCCGACCCCAAATAGGAAGACGCCTCATCACCTTCCTCCGAGCTAACGCAGATGTCTTCGCGTGGCAAGCATCCGACATGCCCGAGTCCCGGGGAGGTGATCGAGCACAGAGCTAGCTTTACTACGACAAAGTACCGTAAAACAAAAATTACGGAGATTTGCCCTGATCGACGAGATGCTATTAAATCGAATTGGATAAGCTACTTAAAGCATGCTTTATAAGAGGTCAACCACCCGAGTGGTTGGCTAATCTATAATGGTTAGAAAGTCAAGCGGCAAATGGCATATGTGCGTGAGACTTTCTTGATCTTAATAAAGCTTGTCCAAAAGCGATTTTCCTTTACCTCGTGTCGATCGGTTGGTTGATTCTCTGCGGGTTGTGAAATGTTAAGTTTTTAGATGCATATTCGGATACCACCAGATCAATATGTGTCTAGACGATGAAGAAAAAATCGCATTTATTACACCATTTGGTATATTTTGCTATGTCAAAATGCCATTTGGTCTAAAAAATGCCAACTTCTTTTCAACGCTTGATGCAAGCAACTTTTCATCTCAATTAGGCGAAATCTAGAAGCCTATGTTGATGATCAAGTTGTTAAAAGCATCAAGAGACTTAATCATATTACTGACCTGCAAGAAACATTCGATAATCTCAGAAAACATCGCTTAAAACTCAATCCTGAGAAGTGTGTGTTCGGAATCTCTTCAGAAAAATTGCTTTGATTCCTAGTATCTATACGAGGAATCGAAGCAAATCCCGAAAAGATCAAGGCCATTCTCTAAATACGCCCTCCAACCACAAGGAAAGAAGTTCATAAACTCACTGGGTGCATGGCGGCTTTAAGTCGTTTCATCGCACGACTAGGAGAAAAAGGACTACCTTTCTTTAAACTTCTAAGGAAACACGAAGGTTTTGAGTGGTCAAAAGAGGCAAACACTGCCTTTGAGGATGTCAAGAGGTACCTTACGAATGCTCCTATTCTAGTCTCTCCAAAGCCAGAAGAAACGCTCTTAATTTACCTAGCTGCCACGCCACAGGCAGTAAGCGCAGTACTGGTCGTAGAACATGAAAATGTACAGCGACCAGTTTACTACGTGAGTGAAGTTTTACACAGGCCTAAGAAGCGTTACCCTCAGGTCCAAAAGCTTCTATATGCCCTCCTCATGTCTTCGAGGAAGCTGCGGCATTATTTTCAAAGCACAAACTAGTCAGTCTTGTCGAGTTTCCCTTAGGGCGATCCTCCACAATAGGGAAACAATGCGGGGCGCATGGCAAAATGGTCGATCGAACTTGGGGAGTTCGACATCCATTCTGTGTCGAACGGCCGTTAAATCCCAGATCTTGGCGGACTTTGTCGCCGAATGGTCAAATCATGAACTGTTCAGGATCCCGATCTGATTCCCACGACCAAAGGGCGATGTACTTTGACGGGTCGCTTACTTTAAGTGGCTCGAAATTTGGGGTGGTCTGGTATCTCCAACCGGAGACCTTAAAGTATGCCATACAATTAAACTTTCGGGCCACTAACAACGTGGCGAGAATCTGAAGGTTTGCTAGGCGGCATCTGACGTGAAAGCTCTCGATTCGCCGACTACTCGTGAGAGGAGACTCTCAACTAGTCGTGAATCAAGTCGGAAAAAAGTACCGGTGCTCTAACCCGACAATGTCTCGGTACTTATCGGAAGTCGTAAGCTAGAAAAGCATTTTTAGGTTTGAGGCACAATTTATCCCTCGAAGGATAATTTCCTCGCAGACCGACTTGCTCGAATAGCTTCTTCCCGATCTGAAGTACCAAAAGGAGTCTTTGGAACAACTCGAAGCCGTCTCGGTCGACGAACCGAGACACCTCCTATTGAGGCGGCCTCTCTAGAATACGAGGATACATGGATGGCGCCTATCTATGAGTATCTTCAGAAGGGTTCAGTACCCGAAGACGATCTCGAGGCAGATCGTTTATCCCGAAAAGCCAAAATGTATACTTTGGTTGAAGGAGTCCTCTATAAAAGAGGTACTCAAGGTTTTCTTGTATGACCCTTTACGATGCTAAAGAGTTGGTTAAAAATGTGTCGATGCGGTTTCATAGCGAGCAAATACACCAACCACTCGGGCATTACAAACAATACCTCTATCTTGGCCTTTTGTGACACAGGGTCTCGATATCCTAGGACCGTTCCCCAAAGCTCCGGGAGGTTTGAGTTCCTTTTGTGGCTATTGATCGTTCACAAAATGGATTGAAGCGAACTCGTGACTAGGATAACAACGAAGCGGCAAAACGGTTTATGATGAGATCGTAATTACTCGATTTGGAGTACCGAGTCGAATAATTACGAGATAATGGTAAGCAATTTTCAAGCGCAAAATTTCGTGAATTTTGCGACGAGTTGGGTACCAAGCGTGTTATGCTTCGTGGCCCATCCCCAAAGTAATGGGGCGATCGAGCGTGCAAACGGCCAAATAATGAGAGGAATTAAGACTCGAGTCTTGACCAGCTCATCAAATGCTCGGGGCTTGGGTACAAGAGTTACCCTCCGTGTTATGGGCGGTTAAATGCGACTACCGGTCGAGCTACTGGTGAAACACCATTTTTCTAGTCTTGAGTGAAGCCATGCTTCCTCCGGAACTAAAGATAAGGTCAACACGAGTCGAAACTTTCAAAGACTCCAACCAGGAACAACTTCGAGCAGATGATATTAACCTACTCGAAGAAAGGAGAAATCAGCCTTTAATCCGTTCAGCAGTCTATCAACAGGCCCTACGCAGATACTACGATCGTAAGGTCTAACCTCGCACCTTCTTTGTAGGTGACTTAGTATTGAGACTCGCCAAACCAAGTCTAATCGGAACAAACTTTCTCCCAAGTGGGAAGGTCCTTACACCGTGGTTGAAGTAACTCGTCCAGGGTCGGTACGATTGGCAATGGAAGATGGCCAGGTTCTCTCGAATTCTTGGAACATCGACCAGTTACGCAAGTTTTATGTGTAACTAACCATTCAGACAATAAAGACTCAGGTTCTCTCTACCTCTATAGTCTTACTTTTGAGTAGTGCTTTCATAATCTTTCGACTATATTTCGAAACACCCGTTATCTTTTCTGGTCGAAAGGCGGGTAACATCACCTAGTCGAAGCCTCTCCTTTCTCGCATATGGTCACCCCACTAGAAGGAGCTTCCTCTTGTCGACTCGTTACTCACTTTTCTTTGCCAACACAAAGAGCTCGGGTTCTATTTAGTGAAATATTTTTAAAGCCTCCTCTTTTCACCTTAGTTTATTTTTTCAGTTCTTTTGAAAAATATTCTAAGTCAAGTGCACTTTCTTAGATTTATTCAAGCGCTTTTGGGGTATTCGATTAAATGCAGGCTGGTCGGAGGAAGAAACACATCTAGTCGAAGTCTCTCCTCTCTGCACGTGGTCCTGCCCACTAGAAGGAACTTCCTAGCATCGTTCAGTTTCCTATTCTTGATACCAGGACAGACTTATCGAGTCCTCCAAAGAAGGGCGAACGAATTTTTTTTTGAAGTCCTCTGGATGTTTGTTTAACTCAAGTTGCTGTTCTCGATTTAATTAATCTAGTCGGAGATGGTGACATCACCTAGTCGAAGACTTTCCTCTCTGCATGTGGTCCTGCCCACTAGAAGGAACTTCCTAGTGTCGATTCGTTACTACTTTTTCGGCCAGTGCATGACAATCGTGACCAAAAACTACAAGTTAACCAAACCTCTCTATTTTTAGAAACCCTTTTTAATACTATTTACTTAGTTTGTTTAAATAAAGTAAGCAAATAGTCGGGGGCTAGGATAAAGTTATTAATTTGACTTCAATTCTTAGTCTTTCATTCAGTCTTTCATTCGTTAATTATCTTTTGAGTTACTAACTACTCGACAAGATGATTTGCGAGGAAAAAGATGCATTATATAATACATCAACAAAAGCTTGTTTTTCACGTTTTTACAAATCACTCTGAAGAAGCGAGCCTAGTCGCATTTCCTCTGAAACTTTTTTACCGAGTGGTTGCATTTCTTCAATAAGACGACTTGCTTCGCTTGGGCGATCAAAGTCGACTTGATTGGTTGCACATTAAGGTCGGGTCATGAGCTTTAAGTTTTGCCAATGCATAACTTATAGCACTTTCGACCGCCTCCTTGATGGACTCGGTTTGATTGGCCTTGAGAGGTCACCGGTTCTTGCAAAGTCCCGACTTGTTCCCCAATAGTACTTACGTGGCGAGCTATCGTATCATCTTGAGGAGCTTTTCCCTCAGTACGTAGCTCACCAAGTACATTGTTCTTCATGAGCGTGATATTGTCTTGAAGATTAATCTTCATCGTCTCCATGACCTGTTGGGTACGAGTCGAAGCCTCGCGGAGTTGTTTGTTTTCGACCACTTGTTCTGACAAGAATAAGACTGGTCGAGTAAATAAACTTCTAGAGGAGAGAATAAAATAGTCACAGGTAAAAGAATTTCTTACCTGTTAGACGAGAATCTAACTTCTCGATTTACGCATTATGAAAACGGTCTCAAAGATGTCGCCCCTTCCATAACTTGACTTCCTCTGCGTTTGCTTTAGCAATGCGGACAGTCTCGTTATAAATCATAGTCTTACCCCCGGTAAGTATTTATAACCGCGTACCTTGGGCCGGAGGCGTGGCATTCCAAAGGTTGCCACCGCCTCAGGAATCGCTCCAACGGACAGACTAACGGGAGTCGTTTGAAATTCCCTAACTTGTCCGTTCAAGAAAATCAGGTTTGCTTTTACACCTCAAGCGAAATTACACACACATTATTAGGGTTATTATTCTCTCCGGAGAAGGCCTGAACCTGTATAAAAATCCCCGTGTCAATCTCTCTGCGTGATTTCATTCTAGGAGACCCCTCGAATCAAACAATCTTTACGTAAGTTCGGTTCTAAAACACCGACAAGTACCTCATCGACTGCCTGCCTATATATACACTCAAACGAGTTCATCATGGAGACACTCCAATAGTCCTGATACCTTTTTATATATGCACTCAAACTGTGATTTAAACCACGATTTGAATAAAAAACCCTACTCCTTGCCCTTATTTCTTAATGAAAGTTATTTTTATAAATATCATCATGATATTCTTTTTAAATCAAATATAATGAAATAATATTTAAAATTTTCAATTTTTTCGTTTATTTTAAAAAATATATAATGAAATTCGTTCACGCATGAGGGGGCACTGCTTGCCGGTCGGGCAGTGCTCGCGCCCGGCGCTAGGGGCAAAGTCACGCTTTGCTCCCGTCTTGTAGAGCACCGTTTTGAGGCCAGTTTGCTAATTATAGGAATGAGGGCTATTTTGAAATTAATCGCACTCTGAGGCTAGAACAATAAAAATTTCTGTGTTGTGCCTCTACAACCGGGGCCAGTAGAGATGGAAACGAGATCCAATATGGTGGGATAATGGGCCAAGGGTATGTATATTGTATACATATACGTATACGGGAAAATAGATGATTTGTGTCCGTTGATAATGGCACTCGAGGATTTGCTGATTTTCGTTGTAACGGAGAATTTGCCATTTTAAAGATGAAAATACATGAGATTTGCTTTCTTTTCTTTTCCCCAAAATGGCTTGTGAAAATACGACTTTGCGCCTCTTCCTCCTCACCTCACCTCACCTCCCCTCCCCTCTTCCCAAGTCCGATGTCCCCATTCCGAAGACTACGCTCCGATGAAAAAAGCAACACCTCCACCCGCGCCTTCTCCTACGACGAAGTCTATGACGACAATGAAGACGATGTGTCCTACTCCGAGAGCCCTAAGAAGGTCGGATATGTCAACAGCCATGATGCCGAAGAAGGGTGGATCGAGGGGAGAGGAGGGAAGGAGTTTGGGGCTGGTATGGGGAAATGGAGGGGCGGAAGTGAAGGTGAGAAAGAAGAGAGCAAAATCGCTCTTGCACATTCGAATTTCGCGAGAGAAATAGCAACATATAGAGAAAGTGGCAAATGCCAACTATTTATCTATTCGCAGTGGGAAAAATCATGCATTGCAATACTACAAGTGGCAAATCCTTGAAATCATTTATTTTCGCTACGTAGACAACTATACACGGAGTCATGGACACATATCAAACAAACGTGGAATTGGAGTTTGCCTGCCACGGGAGGCACCATTAGACAAGAGTCACAAGACGCACGCGAGGGGTGAAAGAAACTCAGCTCTCAAAGAAACTCGGTCGCTCGCATAAACAGTGGAGGATAAACCGTACCGTCCGAGCCGTGGAGAACTCAACCAAAAGAAGGAAAAAATGAAGTAAAAAAAAACTCTCAAAGAAACTCGGTGAATGCTGAAGCAAAGCTCGCACAGACAGAGGAGGATAAACCCGGATAAACCCTACCGTACGAGCCGTGGAGGAGAATACACGATTCTGGAGTTTTTTTCCCTCCCCTTTAGCCTCTTTTTCAAATAAAATAACAAAATTAATCCCTCGCAAATAAAATGACGAAAATAGCAGCTTTCCCGTACGAAATCGGACCGATATAAGTTTTGCTATTTCGTATAAAAAAGTGCCATTTTAGCTCAAGTCTCGACTCTGATAGGGAATTGGCCGCGCTGAACATCGCTGCGTACTAAGATCCATCCATCTTATTAAGACTCCTCCATATACAGATATACTACAGCCACATTCCTCATCTTAGCAAGCAAACCAAAAAAACAAAAACTAGCAAGCAGCAGAAGCTCTTATTGCGAGAAACACAGGTGGTACTGTATTTACAACACGCAGCGAAACAGAGCGCTCGATCGATCACACGACGACGACCATACTGCTCGTAGTAGTAGTAGTAGTAGTAAGCACCAGTGCACCGCTAAGCTATAATACAGGGGATTCATCACACGCACACCACGACGGCGCGACGGATGGCATCAGGCGCTGGCCTTGTTGGCCTTCTTGGCCACGGCGGTGCGGATCGACTTGGGCTGCTTCGGATTCGCCGGCGCCGGCGCCGGCTTCTTCGCCCTCTTCGCGCGCGCCGGACGGGCCGGGGCCACCGCCTTCTTCGCCTCCTTCGGCGCCGACGGCTTCTTGGCGGACCGCCTCCTCTTGGCCTTGGCCTTGGCCGCCTTCTTCTCCTCGGCCGCGGCGAGCTTGAACGAGGCCTTGACCTTGACGAGCCTGCCCTTGGCGGCGAAGTTCCGCAGCTGCACGGCCAGCACCTTGCGGTAGTTGGCCGGGAGCACCTCCTTGTGCTGCTCCCCCATGAACTTGGCGATCGCGTACGGGCTCGACCCCGACTTGCCGTCCAGCGCCAGGATCGCCTCCTTGATCATCTGATCACAAACACCACAATTCCAATTTAGAATTCAACACAATCCATATGTTAATCATACAAATCAATTAAAAAAAACCGTTTTCCTCACCTCGAAATAGGGAGGGTGGTGCGGCCCCGCCGACCTGGGTTTCCTGGTCCTCGGCTTCCTCGCCTTCTTGGCCTTCTCCCCCTCCCCGTCCGCCTTCTTCGCCTCACACTCATCCGGCTTCGGCGCCTCCCCCGCCTTCCCCTCCTCCCCTGCTGGTACTGCCTCCTTCACCTCCTCAACCTTCTCCGCCACCGCCGGCGCCTCTACGGCGCCAACCGCCGCCGCTTCCTCTGCCGCTGTCGCCATGCAGTGATGAAACGAAACAGCTTGCTGCTAGTTGGGCTTGTGAATTTAAGCGGAACTCAACTGGTTGTGGGCGTGACGAGGTGCGGATTTGAGGCGCGCAGTTTATACCGGTGAGCGGGGCGCTCCCATTGGTCGGACGCTGTCTCACGCGGATCGGGATCCCCCGAGGAAAGATCATGGACGTACACGTGGCGCGGCGATGCGGGCGTGTGCCTTCTGGGAGCTTCTGGACTTTTTCGCCGCTGCGTTGGGAGGTTTCACGATTGAGGAGTGTGTGTTTTCGCGTGTTTTTGGAGGGACGAATTTGGGGCCGATTTGGGGGTGCGGATTTGGGGTTTGGATGGGGAATTTGGGTTTGGGTTGAAATTGGGGGTGAGATGGGTGTTGCGGAATTCGAATTTTGGGCAATGGTTCTGGTTTGGGGGAGAATTTTGGGGGTTTGTGAGGTGATGTGTGTTTCTGCGAACTTTTTTGTGGGGGTTGTTGAGTTGGTGTGGGTTTAAGGTTTTTGCTAGAGGTTTTGATTCTTACTTCGGGCATTCATAATGAGCAGGACTTTGTTTTGTCATTGTCTATCTCAGGTTCATATCGCACATACTTTCATGCATGTCTATGACTGAAAGGTAAGAATATGTACAATAGTGTGATGTTAGCTATTTGTAAATTTTGACACGTAAGATACAAGATGATGTTGAAGAGAGAGAGGAAGTATAGGGAATTGAGTCGTCTCTTATATAGTAGTTGACTGTAATACGAAAACAAGATATATTGTACACGAATAAGCTATCTATAAAGATATACGAAAAGACAACTTATTGTAGAGATATATTATAGATAACAGTTGTCTATATCATTACACATGCCTAATAAGAAAAGAAACACCGATAGCGATCGAATAGAGAGGGACATATAGTTTACTTTGAATTAATTTTAGTGATTGATTTTTCGCGTCATTAATATAGTGAATGAAGTGCCTTTTTACCTACGAAAAATTGGACGAATGTTAAATGTTTACAAAGCAATTTTCTGTTTACCCGGTAGTGGTTACAAGCTAACAGCAGGAGCCGAGAACGACAGCTGGGCCCAACAGGTAAATATAAATGACAAGTGCACCCTGAAAGGACTAGAAATGACAGGTGGGTCCAGCAAGTAACAAGCTAGCAGCAGGAGCACGGAAAGGGAATAGAGATTACAGGTAGGTCCGCCAACAGGACACCGAAAACGATGTTGATAGGATTTGTCCAAGTTCAACCTCTTTTTGTAGGCTATTGGGCTTACACTGCTAACTGCACAAGCCACGAGTCCAGCCCAGCCTATTCTATCCCCTAAAGTTCGTAGAAAGATCCGATTCCAGTCTAGTCCAAACCCAACGACACGATGGGCCAAAATTTACCCGGCACCGGGTGGAGCTGCTCCTAGTGTGTCACTCTAGCTGATATCTTAAACTTATTATGTAAGTAAAATAATAATATAAGATTATAATTAATAAAGAGAGAGAATACTCTAGCATCTAATTTGGATATCAGTTCGGTCTCGAAATTTAACGCATAAAATTTATTGTGATCAATCCCGCGCATTTACGTTTGTGTGCAACAAATATGTATTGCTTTAATACATGCTATAAATAGACCATAATGCTCAAATGCTAATAAAGATCATACATGTAATTAAATAAAAACAACATAAAATATTATATCTTAAGAAATCATGCCTTGAAAAGATAGTATCCTAATACTCTTTATATACTAAAGAAACTATACTAAAATTCTGTCCATCCGGAGCCGTCTTAAACCACTCCCAGTATAAACCGTTGACCGACCAAACAGATGACCGTCACAAGCGTGTCAAACGTGCCTGCCTATTTCTCAGCCACACGTCAAGGTGCAGTTCCCTGACACACAAAACAACGAACCGCTCCAAAGCGGCGAGCGTGGTAAGAAAAACAAGTGATTTTTTTATTTAGCCACGTAGCGTCATGTAAATACAAAAATAATCGACTTACTACTGTTTTTACAAAACTAACCCTAAACAACCGTAGAATCATCGTGAAACGGACACGTAGCCCTTTCACGCTCAGTAACCGCAGAAGGTAGACGACCAACACGACATTAAGCGACGGCTACAGAAGAACATGTGTCCTAACCGCTTTCTGCACCTAGTGACCGTGATAAGTAGCCCTTCACCACGCACCGCTAGCTCCAATCCCACACGCCACATTTGCCGCACTCGCATAAACAGTAATAATAAGGCTATTTTTACATTTGCATGACTCTACAGGGCCAAATAAAAAAAAACTCTAAACAACGGCAGTGATAGCACCGTAACACGGTAACAATCCAAGTGACAAATGCTGCCCGTCTACGACACAGCAGCAAGAGGGCGCACGCAACCACTCGCACAAAACTGGGACCGTGCCGCTCCAACCAGAAACCCACCGCCGACGAGAGAATCCGTCGCCTACTCGGGGCACCACCACCACACAAAGCAAACCAAACAGGTCGGAATTACATTACGAAGATACATCGCAACAAAAACAGGAGGTTTACGAACAAGATGCAATTACCTGGCAACGATAGCACAGATGCCTTTTTAACATATGTTTGCTTAAGATGCAAATCAAAAGAACAGCACAGAAGTCTTGTAACCATCCATATTTCCACACTAACCAATCCTATTACAGCAAATAAGATCTAGAACCAAAAGGCGATAAACAAGTTGATCACGTCATCTCCACATCGCTTAACCCTGCTTCTATGCACGGCGGCCGCGTAGAGGCGGTCTAAGCGCGCTCGCCGCGGATGCGGCGGGCGAGCTGGATGTCCTTGGGCATGATGGTGACGCGCTTGGCGTGGATTGCGCAGAGGTTGGTATCCTCGAAGAGCCCGACGAGGTAGGCCTCCGCCGCCTCCTGGAGCGCCAGCACCGCGTGGCTCTGGAACCGGAGGTCCGTCTTGAAGTCCTGGGCGATCTCCCTCACCAGGCGCTGGAACGGCAGCTTGCGGATCAGGAGCTCCGTGCTCTTCTGGTACTTGCGGATCTCACGCAGCGCCACCGTCCCAGGCCTGTACCTGTGGGGCTTCTTCACGCCACCGGTCGTCGGCGCCGACTTCCTCGCCGCCTGCAACGCAAACAAAAACACGTCTCAGCGAAAACCCTCACGAGAAACAACAGATAGGAACGTTAGAAAGACGAGACAATAAGCACCTTGGTGGCGAGCTGCTTCCTCGGGGCCTTGCCGCCGGTGGACTTGCGAGCGGTCTGCTTCGTCCGGGCCATCACCTCCTCTCCTGGACTTTCCTCTCAAACACGAACGCTTCTGCTGCGGATTCGGGGGAACTCGAACTTCAGGGCGACCAAACTGATGCGAAAAGGCCAACAGTGGAAGAAAAGACGGGAGCTGGGGGCGACTTTATAAGCGTGGTGTGGGGTGAGGGAGGCAGAAGACGCGTGGACCAAGGCGGGTTCTTGTGACCGTTTGGGGTAAGGTCGGGGGATCGCGATCCCATCCGACGGCTGCAATTCGCGAGAAGAAAGCACACGATCCGCGTGCTCGTCGCTGGTTGGTTGAAAGCGAGGAGGCACGGATCGGTGACGTGGCAATTGCGTTGGGCCAGGATCTCCGGCGTTCTCTCCTCGTGGGCTCGGGTTTGGGCCTCGGCGCGAGTCGGAGGAGAATGCAGAACCCAGAGTAGCCTGGTCGGTTTGCAATTCCTATCGCGTGAGTGTTTTCGCTAGGCTTTTGTGTTTGGGCCAACGTAGCTTAAGAAAAGCTCTCCTTTTGTTATTAAAAATAGCTCTATTTAAGGACAAAGGGTTGGTTCTGGAAGCGAGGGTGTTCGACACACTAGCCGGCGCTTGAGCTCGAGGAGAGGCACGGTGTTTTATTTAATTAGAGTACATATACGCATACATTCTAGTCACGTTGACGAGGATTATCTTAGAACCATAACATACATCAAAAGTCAAATGCTATCACAAGGTTAAAGTTAAACGTAATGTTCATAATTATAGTTTATTTTATAGAATGCGATTACGATTTTGCTTGCGTGAATGCAGGCATGTTAGACGCTCTAGAAATAGTATGGGCCAGTGGGAGATAGGTCTAAGAGAGAAGAAAATGACAGTACAAGAGAATGCTAAAGCCCTCTATGCGGCTAGCAAAAAGAAAGCAAACCAAAGGGAGTCCATGCGATAGTCAAGCCAAGGAGAGAGGAGGCATATGCGACCAATGCAAGAAGGAAGAGAGGCTCATGCGGCCACCTAAGTCCACCTCCATCTCTCTCATGTCCAACTCATGAGTCACAGAGGTTTTATTTGGACCGAAAGAGCTTTCAAAATTGAATTGTGATTTCTAGCCCGTTTGATTGATCCACTTGGTTTTACATGATGTGCTTACGTGCCATGAGTCATAGAGGTTTTATTTGGACTATTTATCTATTTTAGAATTATTTATCATATTTTAAATTAATTTAGGGTCAAATTGGGCTTATAAGCTAATTTGGCCACTTTGACCAAATAGAGATAGTTTGTGCTTATAGCCCATGCGTGTGGGGAGGTGTTCTACATGTCCATAATACGAGCGACGCAATGTAGCACCACGAATTTTGAAAAAAAATAAATCAGATTGCTCTTTTGCATCGTTCTAGGGTTTGTGCAAACCACCGACTGCCCCCATAGAATTGTGTGATCTCCGATTAATTTTCTTTCTTGTTATTGATTAAATTGCAGGGAGAACACCCCAGTTGATCGTGGCCAAGTGGAGTTATCAAAGCATGTGGTTCAACGAGTTCGTACGTCGTAGGTCGTTGCCCTGGTATCGGTTGGCCTCGTCGATTCGTTGGGTTTCACGGTGTATGCCACATTCTAAGTCATGGAGATCGGACACCCAACCCGTATCACACGTGAAAAAACATGCATCCGCTCCACAATATCCCTAGCACGTATAGTGGACATGAAGGCAATATCCCTAGCATATATAGTGGATGTGCACGTATGGGTATGCGTAGGTGGTGTGAGTGGGGCGAATGTTTTCAATATCATACATTAAAAAACTATTTTATAGTCAACGTGTTGCAGTGTGAATGGGGTGTGCTTCACTCTGTAAAAAAAAGCTCTCGAACATGTGAGTTACTTTTGTTACAAGGACTACGTAGTCGCACGGTGATGTTAGTATGTTACTACAAACAATACCGTAGAAAAAACACACAAGGTACTTGTCTGAGGTTTTTCGGTTGGGCGGATGTTTGCTTGGGGCTTCAATATTGAGGAAGCTTCATTCTGGCCTATAACGAAAAGTTAACAAAAAGAAAAATGATTATGCCGACTGGTAAATTACTGCAATGTTACGTAAAGTGATCAATGATAGCGTTGTTGATATATCCACAGAATCATTATTCCGTGGCACGCTCTTTAAGTTGGTGAATCAAGTATCTTTTCACCTATGAAAACTTGAATGTCAATATAAGTACGATAGGATGCACATCACATTCACACCACACACGCGTACACATTACCTACCAACCGACCAACGCTGTAAATGTACGATATCGATATCCAAGTATGGATCATCGATACCAGATTGGTGAGATCGAATACCCTTGCTCCCACCACAGGGTTGACCTGTCCTCCTAATGTTGATTTTCTGGTAAGCAAGCAATCCATATCATATTTGGGTCCCTACGAAGGAATTATTGTTTACTCGGGAGTGGTAACAAGCCAAGAGCAGGTGCTGCGAATGACAGCGGGCCCAGCAGGTAGCTGGAAGTGACAAGTGGGCCCAGCAAAGAGCTGGAAGTGACATGTGGGCCCAAGAACTGGACAGGAAAAGGGTTATCGAATATATCGTTACGCTGTGTCCAAACTCTACTTGTGGGCTATTGCGCTTACACAGTTACCCGCACGAGCCAATTTTCGAAGTCCAGCCCACGTCATTCGAACCTCTTTAGAGTTCCCTAGTTCCTATATCCATTAAAGATTCGAATCCAACATGCTCGAAATGCGACAACACGTTGGGCCAAAATAGCCGGCACCGAGTCCGAAAATCGTCGAGACCAGCAAACCGGCCTAAAAAAAAGGTTGGAAGGGCCACCGTCACAAGCGTGTTGCACGTGCCTCGCAGACAAGTGGTAATGTCGCCGTCTGTAACACTTAAACAAGGGCAGAGCACGCCACGACACGTTCAACAACGCAGGGACGTGCACAGCACGCAACAAATCCGCGGCGCCTATCCACGGCCGGCGCGAGAATCCGTCGGCCACACGGCACCACCGCGACAGCATCACGGTTTGTTTACAACAAGGCAAACAAGAGATGGAATCGACACAAATTAGAGCAAAGCAACGCAGCTGACAGGATGGGATTAGGAACAAGATTCAAATCACTTAGTAACAATAGCAATAATAGTCTTACAACATCTGTTTGCTTAGCCGCAAATCAAATCAGCACATAAAAAAGTCTTGTAACCATCCCAATTTCTACACTAACCAACAACCAGCCCAACCTGTTACAGCTAATAATCAGATCTAGAACCGGAAGGGGATCAACGAGTTGATGACGTCGAGTTGACCGCCCTCCCCCATGCGGCCATGCTTCTCATAACGGCGGCGAGGCGGCCTAAGCGCGCTCGCCGCGTATGCGGCGGGCGAGCTGGATGTCCTTAGGCATGATGGTGACGCGCTTGGCGTGGATGGCGCAGAGGTTGGTGTCCTCGAAGAGCCCGACAAGGTAGGCCTCCGCCGCCTCCTGGAGCGCCAGCACCGCGTGGCTCTGGAACCGGAGGTCCGTCTTGAAGTCCTGGGCGATCTCCCTCACCAGGCGCTGGAACGGCAGCTTGCGGATCAGGAGCTCAGTGCTCTTCTGGTACTTGCGGATCTCACGCAGCGCCACCGTCCCAGGCCTGTACCTGTGGGGTTTCTTCACGCCGCCGGTCGTCGGCGCCGACTTCCTCGCCGCCTGCGACGCAAACAAAGACACGTCTCAGCGAAAACCCTTACGAGAAACAACAGATCGGAACGGCAGAAAGACGAGACGATACGCACCTTGGTGGCGAGCTGCTTCCTCGGGGCCTTGCCGCCGGTGGACTTGCGAGCGGTCTGCTTCGTACGGGCCATCTCGTTCTCTCCTCGAACTCGAGCGCTTCTGCTGCGGATTTGGGGGAACGCGAAGAAGACGGCGACCAGACTGGTATGAAAAGGCGAATATTAAGGCGAAGAAGGGGGATGTGGGGGCAATTTTATAGGCAGGAGACGCGTGGACCGATGCGGTTTCTTGTGACCATTTGCGGAAAGGTTCCGCGATCGCGATCCAATCCGACGGCTTGAGTTTGCGCAGAGAAAACACACGATCCGTGTGCTCGTCGCTGGTTGGTGCAGAGCGAGGAGACGCGGACCGGTGACGTGATAGTACGATTTGGGCCAGAATCTCCTCGTGTGCTCGGCTTTCGGCCTCGGCGCGCGCGTTGGACCAAACTGTAGTCGCTGGGTCGCGCGTCAGAGCGCTTCCAACTAGGAAAAGGCCTTTGTTGGGCGCAACGTAGAATGGGCCAGTCTTCTTTTTATTATTCCTTTCTCCTAAAAAAATGCTCACACCAAAAAGGATTTGTACTTTTGTTACTAGGGGGTTGATACAACATTCAACAAATTGTCTCCCCTCAAATCAGTCAAATTGTGAATCATTACATATAGATCTAACCACCCATTTCATCTCTCCTCCATATACGTTCCTTCTTAACCACTCCCTACCTCACCATTCTCCTTCTCGAACTCTATTGCCGTCACTACCATCCTCCCACGTGTCGCCAGCTTTGGCAAGATTCGCTGGTCCTCCATTGAGCTACCCCAGCTCCACACCTCTTCCTCACACGCCTCCACTTGCACCATCGCCTACCGACGATGTCACCTCTGACTCCAGCCTCCTCCTCCTCCTCCTCCTTATCATCACCTCCAGCGTCGGGAACGGCCTCTCGTCAAAGGGGGCATGCAGTGGGGAGGTGCATTCGGATGCGGTGGTGGCAAGCCGACTTCACTGGTGGTAGCGGTGGCACTCGCACGGCCGTAGAGGCAACACACGCTCACGCATGGCTCTCACCGTAGTTGAAGAACAGAGGCGGCCGCACGTATCTAGGAGCATATCCTAGGGTGAGAGATTCAACTAATTTGCCAAAAAAATCATTCAACTGAGATATAGCATTTCCATTGTTATTAAAATTAGAATTACACTTGGTATAATAACGTACAAAAACATCCAAAATACATGTATAATGTTTTCTTTCCATATATTGACACTTTGATACATTTTTTTCAAAACATACTTCGAATTTGCTTTCCATTTTATTGATAAACCACATATACCATGTGAACATTGATTGAGAAAATAGTTGTGTTATCTAACATTCTAAGTAGGATATATGGTATTTGTGACTTACTGATATAAAAATAAACTTTTGTTTGTGATTCAATACCCAAATTATGGTATGTTTGGTTTTGAGAATCCTAACAATGACATATGGCATCAACAATTGTGTACATATATAGTTGTTTGCAAAACCTAATTGGACGGGTGGTAAATAGGGGCATACCGATGAAGTGGATTGAATGCCAAAAGCGGAAGGGTGAATTGGGTATCTTTTTCGAACTAGGCCAAATTCAAGAAATTTGGAGCAACCTAGAAACTACTCCCAACTTACTAGTGCATTGAATCAACTCCTAAACATGCTAGTGAAGTTTTGCAGCCTAAGTTCTAATCATACACAAGTCTAGTAATCTAGGAATTGAGAGAACAATAATTTAAATGTGGAAACATAAAAAGGGACATGAGACAACCTTTTTTTTTTTACCAAGGTCTTGGAAATTCAGTGATCTCTCCTAATCCTCGTTGGAGCACTCTCGCAAGAGTATAGCTCCTACTTGAACCCACACAAGGATACAAGAAATCAACTCATGGTAGTCCTCCTCTCCGGATAGTTGTACTCCAAACCTTCAGAACCCTCTCGGTGCCTTCCACAAGCTCCTCCTTGGAAGGTCACCAAGAACACGCCACCAAGCCGTATAGGAATCACCAAATTCCAAGAGCAATAAGCCCATGGATGACACTTGAACCAAGCAAGGTCAGGCAACTAATAGTGGTGCACACTAAGGCCTACACTACTCTCTCACACTCAAAAATCTCAACTTGAAGCTCTTGATTGCCCTTGAACTTCTCAATATGCAAGCCACGATTTTGCAGTCACAAATGTACTGTCTTGAACGCCCATGGTCCACTTATATAGTCTCGCTATTCAAAACCTGGTCGTTTGACATATTTTCTGAAAAGTGTCTATAGACTCGGATTATCCTCCATGACTCGGATCATCCGCCTCAGTTCAATTTTCCTTAGCTCCAACGGTTTAAAAACTAGCCATTATGTCGACCTAGATCATATGCCTCGACCCGGATCATCCGCCTTAGTGAACTCGCATCGTGGAACCTCTTTGGAACAATGGTACTAGTCAATGGTACGCCTTGACCCAGATCATCCGCCTCATTGCTTCGCTCGAATTGAAACATTCTGGACCAATGGTACACCTCAATGATACGTCTCAAGCCGTATCATCCACCTCCGAACTTGCCCAAAAGCACCCTCTATAAAGAGATGATATGCCTCTACGGTACACTACACTCGGATAATCTTCCAACTATGGTTTTCTCATTTAGCTGAATTTTGATCCAAACTTTGAGATCCTCTCAACCACAACTTGAGTTTTGGCACTCTAACTATAATTGAGCTAGAAAGACCTAGTGTGTACCACAACTAGTTACTCAACCTAACCAAACTCAAACTACTACCCTTGACCCCCCCCTAATAGTACGACCAAACCACAAACAAAAACCTATCAACTGCAATGATCTACGCTCGACTCCTTCGATCATTACTAGCCACAATGTCCTTAATCTTCATGAAGGACAGGCTTTAACATCATTTGAATACATAGGGATCCATGAACGTCCAAGACCAACCCATATTAATCATCAAGACCTAACTAATATCAATAGCACTCAAACCAAAGTTAGTCTTAGTGATTTAGGGGTCATTAATCACACAAACCGCATAATCAATGAGTTTGGGGGCCTAGATGCTTACAACTATGATATGTGAAACGAACAAGTTACATTAAGAAAATATGATGGATTATTTATGTTTTCAGTGCCTAATGGCTTATCTGTATTTCTCTTAACGACAAAATTAATAAATGGAAGATGAAATTATCTTGTCGTTACTAAATGAAACACTGATAATCTCATCATACTTGTCCTTCTCATTTAGAAGACGATGGACAAAATCAACAGGGTCCTTTAATCTCTCTGGGTCAATCACCAAAGTCTTCCCAGTTTCCTTAACATGAGAAGTCATCGCGAATCTAATTGTTGAGTGCCCATCAGGAACACGTTTAAACAAGTCGTACACCTTGGTCAGATCATCGTGTTTGTCATCAATGAGCATATTCACAAGACCAGAGTTCTCCATAAGAATCAAGCTCTGCATGTGATTTGAGAGCATCTCTTTATCCACAACACTAATTATTTTGTTTGCAGTTTTGGCATCCATATACTACGCAACACGTTCCAATTCCTCAATGAGCCGCCTCTCAGCCTTCTTGAGATACCACAATCGTAGCACTCACTGAACTGTTGTGACTCACCACTATAGAAGCTTGCAGATACCTCAACGAATGGCCTCTCAAAGTCGTCCTGATAGAAGACCCTAGATCCATCAACATTTTAGTTGTACTCCTCATCAAACCTCTGTTTATCACTTCACCCATCCTCTCTCTGTGAATGAGTTCAAGAAGTGTGTCAAGCAATCTCCCATGAATTTTGGGAGATCGGACAATGATCTCTCTCCATAATTCTAGACCAAGGTCTCGGAATAAATGTCCTATCCATATACATGAGTATATCTCTGATCATTTATAATGCCTTGTTATGATCAAATTTATCTTCTCTCTGACTCCTCCAAGAACAAACCACCTTGGGCGACCTCTCTTGATCTACACATTTCCTTCATGTGTCCCTTCAAGTTCTCTATCAGTTTATCATAGAGCTTCGGACCATGCTTGTGAAGAACCAAGTTATAAGCAGTTTTGGCCAACACAAAGAGAGCATTATGTTAACTAAGAACTAAGGGAAACAATATGTTCTGGACCATAAAAAAGAAAGCATGTATCTGAATTAAGAGCCGAAAACAACATGACCAACCAGCAATATATGGCCTAAAAAGAATATTCAGATAATAACGCAAGTTATTCAATAGACAAGAACAATACACAAGAACACAGGATTGCAGGACCACGCCAGCTTCTGAATCAGTAGTCGAATTATAAACGATGGGTAATGCTCTTCTAAGTCTACCACATCATAGCATTACACATAATTCCTACAACACACTAACATAGACTACTCTGCATTACATGGTGCTCAATATATTTACGGCATCCTTCGTCATACAAAAAATACAAACCCCAACCCACCTCCCAAGAGAAAAAGGGCAACGACAACACTATGGCAGAGAGAGAGAGAGAGAGAGCTAGCCATGACAATATCACACCATTATAATAATGTTATAATCGCTGTCAAAGGATAAAAAGGAGGGATATAAACAACTAAATTTATTTTAGCATTATAAAGCACCTAAGGGCTAAATCTCATGAATGGCTAAAAGAAAAGTGTAAATTACAAACTATCCTTGCTTTACCCAATAATATAGAGGATGTGTTTTCCTTATCCATCTTCAATTCATTTATTTCTTTTCCATTGCTACTTCTGCCAAGCATCTCAAAGACGTTTCTCAACTCCTTGCACAATTGTTATACCGCAATGGAATCCCAAAAACACATAAATGTTATTCCAAGAGGCTATATGTTAGACTAAACCAAGTATTTGAGTTAGCACCTAACCGTTGCTCTCATAAAATACTAACACTTGTTTCGATTCAAAGATCAACGACACCTCAAGTTCAAGACATCAGTCTTACAGGGAACTCATTCGCCACAAAATTAACTTGGGAGCTTAGTCTCATAGACTTACAAGAAAACTTTCGAAAGAGAGGGAGAATAGAACAAGATATTCAACAAACTATCCTACAACATCCCTCAATGATCAGTTGATCACCTTCTAGTTCAATTAGGGGTAAACAACTTATGTGGAGTTTATTGCTTGCATCCACCACTTGATCTGCAAAACCAAAGAAAGAATATGGTATATTATTGCCTTGTTCAAAAGCAAATGTAGAAGGCAGATGTGTCCACTATAAAATACAGATTGATACTACAAACTTTTGAAGAATGGCTCTTTCATCAGCAAAATTGGAGTGCATATCAAAAGCATCTAGCATTTTTCACCACGATATCATGTATAACATATTGTAGAATGACCACAACCTTGTAATTAGCACGAATCTGAGCACTCACAATTCAAGTCAAGACAATAGTGCATGGAGATTTGTAATTTATTAAAGCAACCAAATCTTTATGCTGTAATTTAATGTGTATATATGTGAATAAGCTAGAACAAAAGTCACCTGAAGATTTTTGGGATTTCGTTAAATTTTCTCGCTGCTGGATTTCTAGGAGGAAAGGCATACAGAGCTTAGCAAGAACTTCACCTCACTGGGTTGTTCTTCATCTCTGTTTCGGTAATGAACTTGGTCCTCGTCTTTGTATTTCCAAAGTATGCATAATTCCTTTGAAGTCAGTGTTGTATGTGGTTCTCTTCACTCTAAAAAAAGCAGAATGTCATGGTAACTTAACTTGGAAAGATTGATGGCTCTAAAATGCGATGCAGTGGCATGTGCTCAAGCAACCAAAGGTCGAGCAAAACAAGAAGATACCTCAAAATCTAAGGAGGAGAAGACTGACCGAGTAAGTTCCTCTACTTGGCGTATGTCCACATTCCGTGGCAAGAACATGACGATATTAGGAGCTATTCCCGAAAGCGACTTGGAATATTGCATACCGCATGCAAAGCCATAGGTTAAATATACAATTGATGCATCCAAGTTATTTTTTGTTTATTACGTTGTCATCTCGATATAAATCAAGATGGTTTTACTTGTTTGCTCGCAGACTTTCATGACCATAGCTAGAATGTGTGTCGATGCGAACTATTTTAAAGTCGAAACCGTATTGAGTTCTTGATTGTTCTTTTCCATCTTCTGTGAGGACAAAAGGAACTCAATGAAGAGCGTACCCATCTTTTGGCTTCAGCATATCTAGGGTGTAAATTGGCGTTTGGTTGTATAATGGGCCTCCCATAGTGGTGAAAGGAACACCAAATCTGCTCGGTGCAACAAAGAAGAATCGACAAACCGCTTGAAAACGTAATGATATTCTCATTCTTGCTAACAATGCGAAACTACCAAATTTTTTAAAGAAACATAGACTACCAAAGATCAACTTAGAGATCATCACCCTCTTGGTTTAAGGTAAAGGAATCGAGCTCCCGGTTCGATCACTAATCATATCAAGCTTACATCTACTTTCACAAGAATGTTAGTGGAAAAAAAAAAGGAGTAGACGTTTTCGGTCTTGTTCGGTGTAATCGAATATGTATGTGACCTTCAAGAAAGGCGTGAGGCGGAAGAAATCGCCCACCACGAACTCGATCCTGCCCTCCACGCCAGATCCTCGCGTTGTCATGAGCTCCACCTTGCGGGTCGATCTCCACCGCGACCATGAAGCAACCCTGCAGCGAGGATTTAGATGCCGCGACGGGATTAGCGCGGAGGAGGGAACGAAATCGAGAGCCGGGAAAGGGGTTGAGCGACGCGTGCTGGCGGCGAATCGATGGAGTTGTTGCCGACGCCGACAAATGCGTCGACAATGAGGCTGCCGAGCTTGGCGTGGGCGGCTGCGTGGCGGCGACGGCCTCCGGGGTGGCGAGTACCAACCTCGGCGTCCATCGCGCCATGATCAGACAAGGAGAAGAGGTTGTGCCAGTGGGCCTAGTACTTGCCCGCCACAGCCGCGGCCTCGGCCTCGGCGGTGGCGGCGGCAATAGGGGTTCGCGCGTCGTTCTGCGGGTGTTCCGCCTCCGCGCGCTTCGGCTTCTTGGGTGTCTCGACCTCGTGGGGTGGGGAAGAAGGGGTTTGGGGTTGGTTTGCATATTTCCGCTTCTTGGAGGTCGGGAGGGGTGACGGAGAAGACGGGGAGGAGGCGATAAGGCTACGGTGGCGGGCGGCAATTTTTTGGGTTAGTCTTCCTCTCTTTGCTCTTGGCGAGCTCGCGGTCTGTACGGGATGCAGGGGGCAAAGTCGGAGAGGGAGGGAATGCAAAGGGGCGAAGAGATGAAGCGAGGAGGAAGAGGCGGCGCGTGGGGGGAGGAAGCGACGGCGCGGCACATGGGGAACGGCGGCATCGACGGGTGGGAGGAGGCTGGTGGCGATGGTGTTCGGTTTTGAGGGGGAGAGAGAGAAAGGGGAAGGTGAAGAATCGTAGAGGAGGAAGCAGTAAGAAGGAAAATCGTGGATCGTGGAGTAGGGTTGATGTTGTCATGTTGTGCAAAGCCATCTGAGCTGTTCATTCTCAGCTCTCCGATCAGATGGACGTGAAAGAAAGTAGGAGGACACACAATCACCAACTCTAATATTTAAGTAATAGAGAGTAGAGATAACCTACACAATTGTGAATAGCAAAGTCAGTCTCTCATATATTTCTAACAATAAGCTTCTGTAATACTCATATATAGATAATATACAGTTTATCATCAGGTAAATCAAACACCTACTACTACATTCTAATCCTAGCTAAACTGCTTCTACGGATCAACATAAAAAAGGGTGCAAAAAGTAGTATGTTCTTGATTACAGATTACTCCAAAGCGGCGATCTGTAAGAACATCGCCATAGCCTCCTGCCGCTGCGGCGGCGTGCTGGAGAAGTACTGCTTCGCGGTTTCCTTTGCCGCCAGCAGCAATGACGACAGCGATAGCTCCACCACGCCGTCGCGCTTCTCGACGCTGGTGGGCACCGACGGGGCCAAGGTGCCCTCGAAAGGCGCCTCGCAGAAGACCACCGTGGCCAAGAAGCTCTCCATGCCCATCTGCTCTGTGTTTTTCCTCGTCGATCTCAAGAGAGAATTGCAAGGCACCAAAATATAGTTTCTTGCTTGCCTGCTTGGACAAACGGGTTCAGGTGAGGCGCAGTATATATATAGGCTTGGCACGGCCCGGTGAAGTTTGTGTTCGGCTTGTCGTCGCTTCGTTTCTGACGCGGAATCCGAGAACATAAGGTAGCCGGAGTCCGAGGGGTTAGGGCCGCCTCGCAGATTTCGGCTCGCACGGCTCGGCCTCCGCACTCCCGTTTCCGAGCGCCCACCTGCCCCGGACGATCGTCCGTACGAGTGTGTGTGTGATCTCCGCGTGCGCGTTCCCTTGTACACCCTGAGAATTCCCACGGCCCGGCCAGAAACGTCGCCTGGTCTCAGATTTGGTGAGTGAATGAGTTATATACGGCCCACCCGGCCACGCGCGGCAATCGCTGGGCCGCACGCCCATGCGATGCGCACCGACGGAGGCACCATCGCCACCATCAGCCCGTCAAGCTGCCGCCCGCGATTCTCCGGTGCCGTCCTTGCCCGCGGCCGCCTGGGCCGAACAAAATCCTGGGAAATCCGGTGCTCTTTCCCGGCCGCACCAGTAGAGTTCATCACAGCGTCTTCGTTCGTCTTCCATCAGCGTGTTTAATTTGGCCGGTTTTCTCCTTAACTTCAAGCATCGAATCACTACAGCTACTTGCTACACGTCTTTCTAGTGCGTCGTGTTCTAAGGCTGCTCCCAATGGGCAGTATCTTAGTGCAGTTTCTTAGTGCATGAGGAGTGTTAGGATACCATCTTCCCAATGCATGATTTCTTATGGTGTAGTATCTTAGGTCCTTTTAATTAATTAGATGTAGAATCTCAAGGAGACGGTGTGTACAAGATGGAAATGAGTTAATTTTCTTGTCTATGACTTCGAGTCAGAGCAGTCTCTTATTTAGATACTGTAACAATTTCTCACCTCATTTAATCTACAACTATCTCAGCACTTTGCCTACATAGCACCCTTAAGATACTGGCCAAGATGGAGCACTAGGAGCAGCCTAAAATAATCTTTGAAACTACGAGTCAAACGAATTTTTTTGTCTTGGTTTTAGTGTGTGGACATTGGGTTGTGGTCAACGAAAAACTCATCAACTCACAACGCCGAGAAAACTGCAAGCTAAATTACATTATCATCTTCGTTTCAAATAGGAGAACAAGTAGTAGTAGGTATAGAATGCTTCAACAGTTCAACGGCACAAAAGCAACCTCCGAACCTCCCAGAGACGAAAAATACTAACACGGTCCTCGCAAAAAAAAAAAAGAGGAAGAAATAAAAATACGAACATGCATTGATAAGAAGCAGAGAAATTTTAGTCTATTTCATCCTTTTTTTTACCTATAGTCAAACATACAACAGGAGTGCGAATATATTAACATGCATCCTATTCTGCGGTGCAAATTGGAGTATGGCATGTTGTTTAAAGTTAGGTGTGGCAAAGTTAAATTATCCTAGAATCTAATTAACTCTTAGGGCAGGACAAAGCCAAATAGCACAGTAAAAAACTTTGGTCAAATGCTAGGCGTTTCATCCTTCACCGAACACGCACGTTGTGCTCTAAATCATCTACAGCTAACATTAGACTGGTCAGGCGATGCGAGTTCACATTTAAATCTCGGCTGTTCACTTAATTTTCGTTCTATAGTCGTCCTTTGATCATGCAGAGGATAAAATCAGACGAAACCTACCTGATTTTCACTTTGCTTCATTGCTTGTTTGCGCACGAAATACAAGTATACAATAGAGTAGGAGTAATTGACAGCAATCCAACCACGTATTGCTGATGTTGCTGTCTCTATCTCACTAACTCCCATCCTCTTACCAAGATAACACATCGTTAATAAAGTGTAAGTTGTTGACGCAACGGTATGGCAAAAATTCTACTAGCTCATCATCATCTTTTGAACGATGTACACGTTGTATTCATCTTAAAAGAAAGTCTGAGTTAGCTTCTCGGAATCTCTATAGACACATCGATTTCAAGAGAACATTCACATGTTACTTAGTAGTAAGTAGCATTTAGAGGCTAAAAACACAGTCAAACATGTTCCATTCTTCTTCTAAACACGTCACATTCGCATGAACAATTCAACCGTTGTTGGCGACTTAGCTTAGAGTCGGGACTCACCAATCTTGTTTTAACTAATTGTATTTTATCAACACTTGTGATTGTTCATACCAACCAACTTCCAATTAATCAACTACACACGTGCCGTTGTAAGTATATGCAATGTACTAACTGTAAGCTACGGTCTGCGAAGAAGCTTCACTAGTCCAACCATTTCACTTCAGATTGGGAAGGTGAGCAAACCAATCCAAAATTATTAATTTAACAACGTTGGTAATCAAATCCAACGCACACAGTTGCTCCGATGTCGCGTACGAGCGTCTCAACGACTGAAAGGACAAAAAAAAAACACCGGCTTTTTGGACGATTCACGCTCAAAAGTCTCAAGTCCAAGGCGTCCCAACAACTGCTGATCTGGTAGCATGCACGTCGCGTTTTCACGCACCAACGTTTTCGCAAGTCGCACCATGCAGCAACCAACACTTCTCACCTACTCTTTCTCAATGTCTTCAGACATGCTGATCTTTCAGGTCCCAGATTGAGTCACCTCAATCCGTCAACTTTGACCAGATGCTACATTTTCTTCAGCAATCAGATAAGGAGAATTGGAAAATTTGGATGCGAAGGAAGAAAACTTTACTTTGTTTTTCTTGCAAGAAGTTGAGGTACATTAGTTCTAGCAATGGTTCATCCATGACTGATCTCGACAGTCGATCTCATGATCAGACGGCTAGTGGATGGAGCGTGCACATGTCATTGTAGCCGCCTATCAATCTGCATCGAGATTCCAGATTCGATAGGCATGCACTAACTGATCCCAGCTTGATCATTCATTAATTCATTAATTATTAGAGCAGTGCATCTGCGCATCATTACTCTGTAGTTGTAATGCAGAAAACTGTCGCAACTGCCGGCATCAAGATGTCGCAACATTGCATTTGAAAATTGGATTTTGACCAGTCTAGAACAAGCTTGGTGTTACTGTGTAGCAGTTTAGGTATGCCTCTTGACCTTTGACCTCGTTCCTGAGTCCTGAACTCACACCAGGGTCCAGGAAGCTGCTTCATTCTTGTTGTAACTCCATTTTTTTTTATCTACTGAAACTCGAGATAGGCCTGATGAAACATGAGGATGACATGCATGGTGTTGGAGTGCTCCTGACCGTGCAACGTCAATGTGCGGTGTTAACAACCATGATTACTGATTAGCACTGCAAAAGATTCCTTTTTGTGGACTCGCCTAGCATAGATATGTCGCAAAGAATTCAGATGTCTGAAGCAACAACTACATGAAAAGTTCACCCTTGCAAAGAAAGGAGCAGAATTGCTGAAAGAGATAGGAACAGAATACGTGCTTGTGTTGAGTTCTCCTCTTTTTCTCAGTTCCGTGGTTCATGAACCACTGTTTCCCTCTGACCCTCTTATCTCTACTTTAGCCTAATTCCATTAGCGCCTTTTCTTTTCTTATCTTCTCTTCTGTTGGAACTTATGCGCATATTAAATCTTTCAGATGAAAGAAGAAAGGAATTGGCATTGTGTATACTCGAGGACCGAAAGTCATCGGAAGATGTCCTCAGGCAGGTCACCTGCTCGATTCCTGTCAACTGTCGTCGGCACGAGAGATCATGAGATTCACTGCAACAGATGTACGACATGAATGTTGCAATGCTTCAGTTGCTTTAACATTTTCCATCTGAACTAGCACGAATCTATTGTCTTATTAAAGCAAAGTAAAAAAGAAGTCACCACGTTCGCTTTCAAAGACTAGAAATTCTCATGTTAATCGTTGTAAAAAGATAAAATATACATCGTTCATCGTGGTGGGTCCAGATTATAATGGTCTGCGTTAAAAGAAAAAGTTCATGTCAAGTACAATAAAATCTATCTATTATCTTATTAAAGCAGAATAAAAAGAAGTCATCACGTTCGTTCTCAAAGGTTAGAAATTCCCACGTTAATCGTTGGAAAAAGAGAAAATATACATCGTTTATCGTGGTGAGTCCAGATTATAATGGTCTGCGTTAAAAGAAAAAAATGTCAAGTACAATAAAACTAAAATTTAGAATGAAAAATAAAATAAAATCAACAATTTAATATCCATACGAGTTCCTAAGTAAAAGAGTCAATGTCAAGTACAATAAAACTAAAATTTGGAATAAATATAAAATAAAATTTGCAATTTGATTTACATACAATTCCTAAGTAAAATCTCTAAATAATTATAATTCAAAATAAAAATTGGCAATTACATCGGTACAAAAATCTAACAAAAAAATTAAAATTAAGAATAAAAATAAAATAAAATAAAATTACCAACTTGATTTGGATATAAATTCCAAAAATAATAATTCGAATAAAAAATAAAACATAATTGACAATTAGTTTGTATACGAAATCCGGAAAAAAACTAAAATTCGGAATAAAAATAAAATAAAATTAGCAACTTGATTTCAACACGAATCCCAAAGTAAAATCCTAAATAAATGTAATTCAGAATAGATTTTTAAAAAAGTAATTGGATTCGGATACTAATTCTAACGAAAAAGAATTGAAATTCGATATAAAAAATAAAAGGAAATTTACAATTTGATTTCCATACGAATTCCAAAGTAAAATCACTAAATAACTAAAATTCATAATAAATTAAATAAATTTAGCAATTTGATTTGTATACTAACTCCAATAAAAATAATACAAATGTTAAATAAAAATTATCTTATTAAAGTAGAGTCAAAAGAAGCCACCACATTTGCTCTCAATGGCTAGAAATTCCCACATTAATCATTGAAAAAGAGAAAATATACACCGTCGATCGTGGTGGGTCCAGATTATAATGGCATGTATTAAAAGAAAAAGTTCATGTCAAGTACAATAAAACTAAAATTTAGAATAAAAAATAAAATCAACAATTTAATATCCATACGAAGTTCCTAAGTAAGAGAGTCAATGTCAAGTACAATAAAACTAAAATTTGAAATAAATATAGAATAAAATTAGCAATTTTATTTCCATACAATTCTAAGTAAAATCCTAAAAATTATAATTCAAAAAAAATTAAAAAATTGGCAATTAGATCTGCATACAAAAAATCTAACAAAAAATTGAAATTCAAAATAAAAATAAAATAAAATTACCAACTTGATTTGGATATAAATTCCAAAAAATATAATTCATAATAAAAAATAAGACATAATTGACAATTAGATTTGTATACAAAATCCAAAAAAAATAACTGAAATTCGGAATAAAAATAAAATAAAATTAGCAATTTGATTTCAATACGAATCCCAAAGTAAAATCCCTAAATAAATGTAATTTGGAATAAAATTTTTAAAAAATAGTAATAGGATTCGGATACAAATTCTATCGAAAAAGAACTGAAATTTGATATAAAAAAAAAAATTACAGTTTGATTTCCATATGAATTCCAAAGTAAAATCACTAAATAACTAAAATTCAGAATAAATTAAATAAATTTAGCAATTTGATTTGTATACGAACTCCAATCAAAATAATACAAATGTTGAATAAAAATAAATATTATAATGAGGATGACATAATGGTGTCGGAGGAGACACAAAAGAAGGCACCACGTTCGCTCTCAAGGTCACGTGTTTCTATTGTTGCTTCCTATGGAATAAAAAATAAAAAAATAACTGAAATTTCCAATAAAAAATAAAAGTTACAACGACGATAGCACAAATGGAATTAGCGGAGAGCACGAAAAAGTGCAATGGCATCGATATGCCCTACAACAAGACATTGACCCACTAGGAAGCGAAGAGCTGAGGCGACGACAATAGAAATGAGGACAATACCGTGTTGCTTACCTTATCCGTTGAACGAGGACAATGTCGTGTTGTTCACCGGAGCTATTGAAGAGAAAGTCAGGTGTTAAAAGAGCCAATGGTCGCGATGACAAGCGTTGAGCGTCGACGTTGTTGGAGAAGTTAGTGGCCAAAGAAGCTCGATGATAGGAAAGCCCTGGTAGAGAGGAGATGGACCTTTGCATTGAAGACGAGCTATGGACGATATGTGGCTATCAGGTAGCTAGGAGTGCGACATCAGCGAATATGAGAGGTTGTCGCGGTTAGTGAGGAAGCCACAACGTTGAGTTGGCCAACGTTAAAGAAGAGGAACGACCGACACGAGAGAAAAGGACATCGAGCATGTATAACATTATACATGCGTATGTACATGCATACATTTGTACGAATAGAGTTGCGGGCCTACAAAGGAAGATGAGCAAAAAACTTGAAGTAGATATGGCGCAGTCGTAGGGAGTATGCCCGGGGTCACCAGAGAGAGCGTGACACGTGTCCCTAGCTGGGATCGGTGACGGTTGCACGTGTATGCATGTCGATGTCGTAACAGTTAGCATTAAGCAATAATTAGGGAGAAGTAGAAGATAACTATGCGGTAAAGTATTGCATTGGAAAGGGTAGCAGTTAAGAGGGGTCAATCAAGATTTGGGCTTACTGTTAGAGGTTGAAGCAAAAAAGTTGTTACAACGAGAAAAGATAGAAGACACACAGTTCGATGGGGTAGTCAGCGTGTGAAGGAAGATAAATTCAAGGTTGGTCACCCATAGTTTATCGATGTATGTGTGAGCAGGGTACTATAATAACATGTAAACTAATAAGATAATTTGCCACACACATAATCAACATATTACTTGAGATTAAATTTAGATACATGTGCATGCATACAGTTTGAAAAAAAAAACTAATAGAGTAAGAATAGAGACATGCAGCTACATGATTTATGCATGATGGAGAGTGATTAGTTTCTAAGAACCACAACAACTTATTATTATGCTAAATGATTTTCTTCTATCAAAATTCATATTTCAATTACGTTCCTCGTGTTGTATTTTACTTCAAATATCTATTGTCATTTTCAATGTTTAGGATATTTTAATGATCTAAATAGCTTACAAGATACGTAAATATATTCTCAATCACTTATTCAAACTTTGAAATAAATCTAGCCGTGCAAATGTTCAGGCCAACATGCTAGTTTACAATATGTTGAAGCGAAACTGCTGTATTACACATGGTACTAAAAAAATGTCATGGTGCAAATGAAATATTGAGATAGTTTGTTCAGAAGAAAAGGGTGAAATGTTGGGGGCAGTTGACTCGAAAGGGAGGTAAAAAGGAAGATAAAAGCTTATTTATGCTCTCTACCAAACTATGATCACTTAGCCTTAACTTTAATTAGGATATACTCCTGCATTATAGCTGGGTGAAGCAAAAGAATACAATATTCATGAACACACTTATGAATTTTCACTTGTGCAGAATGTGTTATTCGGTCAGTGCAAATGGTGCAGCCAATACTTCTCCACAAACCAAACTGCAAGTGGTCGACAAATAATCTTGGAGAAACGGAATCGAATAATCCCAATAACCCAAAAGCATTACATCGACACGATTAGTCCTCGATCTAACCGGCGATGGACACCAGGATAATTGTCGAGAAGAGTAAAGAATATTCTTCAGACATAGCAGTCAGCTCATCAGGTGTGAGGTCTTTCAGGCATTCTGCAGCTAACGTGATATGTCCCCATATAGATACTGGAAAACACGGCGAATATATGTGGTGGAAGGGAACATTTGCCCAGTGCAGTTTAGCACTAAGCCACTGACTAATACAGAAAGAGAAAGCTTTCGATTTCCGGTTTAAAAACGTGACACGAGATGTGTTATGCCTGGATAGGACAGGGTCGGCAGGTGTTGGATATGGAATCTCACAGCGCAAACAGCGCGTAGACGAAGAAGAAAATGCCGAAAGGAAACCCGGACGTCTATCCTGCCCTGCCAACCATCTTGGGGCAAGATCTGATCCTCCCCAAATCCCAACTGGGATTGGGAACACACCACATGCTGTGGTGACGTTGCAGCCCGCCTGATCGGAAAATGGACGGTCGAGATCGAGCCTCAGAAGCGATAACGAGATACTAGAATTTTAGTGTAGAAAATAAAAAATATAGTGGATGCTCTGCACTGCAAGAATCGTTTGTGACCAATGGCAGGTTCTGTTAAAGGGGCATGAGATTATCGAATTTCATGTACTGTTCATCTGCCAACCATGGATAACACTAGTTGAAGCTGGTGTTGTGGCATGCAGAAGCTGGACATTGACAACCCCTGTGGTCACAACAATGGAGTAACCCTGACCTTGTGTATATGCATGATGTGCACAGCAATGTCCAATGGTTAAGCCATGATTGTTCTCCTCAAGAGTGTGTGGACTCTTTTAAAAAACACGCCTTCAGTAGGAACAAGCAGAGCTAGCGATCCTCAAGAATGTTAAAACGCTAGTAGCTCAAGAAGCATATCATTTCTCCCGCATGTTCAAAATGCAGGAATATAACAGGAAACGGTTCATTTTTTCTTGGAACAAGAAAATTTCCCCGTTCCAAACGGTGTCTTAACAGATACAGCAACAGGTGTCTGGAGTCCCTGAACCTGAAGAATGATGCTGCACCGCGGCACACAAAAGTCGTAGAAACTTATACACTTGGCTGCCGCCAGTCGGAGCCGCTCACTACTCCGGTCCACGTATCCAGGAATCGCTCATGAATTTTGGAGAGCTCTTCTTGGAATGTATACACACGCAGGCTCGTCTTACCTACCAGGCTGACAAGCGACATGAACACAAGTGCTCATTTTTCTTTTTCAGGGTATATAGCAACAGGTAACTGAGCCGAGCATTGAACGAATGAATTGAATCCGCAGCAACCCACTGCGTGATTGTTTGGCACCCGAATATCTTGGGTTTATTCAGCGATTCAAAACGGAGCATGCTTACAAGTTACAAGTGGCATGTGCCTGCAGCCCTGTGGACTGAAGCGAGCCAAAACGCAGCCAAAAGTCGCGTCTTTTTGTTTGTTTTGTTACCTCCAGTAAGCCGAGTAGTACAATCCACGAGAGCAGCCCAGCGATGCAGCAGAGCCAGAGGAGGCGGCTTGTTCTCCTCGCTTCTATTCGCCTACACATTTCCAATCTCACTCGCCTCGAAAACCTCTACAGCTACGTAGCACTGTTCGTGTCGCATTTGGTGACTTGAGTTTACCTCATGCAGAAACAGAATATTGCAAAGCACCTTGTCTTCTTCCAAAAAGTGCAAGGACAAATGGAAGCACTGCTCGAGGCTTCCAGTTGATTGGTTTCAAAGCAAACACAGCTTGCAAGAAGAAGAATCACAGCAGGCAGATACGTAGGCAAATTTTTTTTGTAACCTTTCTCTGCCTAATTGTCCTTCCAGTTTGAGCTTGAAAAGACAGATGAATACAATGGACAAGAGGGGATGGAGATCAAGGAGATCGAGATGCCCTCACCAATCCACGCATCCCCATCTCATCTCATTGCATCCACTGCTCACAGCTAAAATTTCGAAATAATCAAACTAAATAGTAATCAAAAGAAACTTATTAGTTCCTCTTCTTATTCCCAGAAAGGAGCGAAACAGTGGACACTGACGCTTGCGAAATAAAAAGTGGCGCCAAAAACTACGGCGAAACTACGGCGACGAGACGCCCTACGACTACGACCGTGACACGATACAACACTGGGTTGAGATTACCATCGACGACGACTGACAACTGCTGGTAATATCAACAATGGGACAGGTACTGGGGAGGAGGCAAGCTCGCTCGCATCAACTGAAGAAGCTTCGTCACACGGTGAGCCCGCGCATGAACTCCCACTCATCATCATCATCCTCGGCGGCGCCAGCGGCTGAACCCTCCGAGTCACTGCTCATGCCGCTGCTCTCCCTGCTGGCCATCACCGCCGCCTCAGGGTCGAACGAAAGGTACGGCATTGCACTGAACGCTCTGGCGAGGGCCGCGGCCGTGGCGCCATCGGTTCTCTGCTTGAGGACCTCGAACATGACCTCGGGCTCGTGCTGCATGGCACGGAGCACGTCGGCGCAGGACGGGCCAGGCGCCGCACGCGTCACGGCGAAGCAGTGGGGGCCGTCGCTCTGCGACACGCGGACCACGCTAGGCCCGCCGAAGAGGTTGTGCAGCCCGCCAAGGGCCTCCTGGTAGGCGCCACCGAGGAACATGCCCAGGTAGTACCCGCGGGTGCCGTGGCTGGAGAGCTCGTGCAGAGGCAGGCTGTGCCTCCCGCCGATGAACTGGTTGACCTTGCCGTCGCTGTCGCAGGTGAGGTCCGAGAGGACACCATCAATGGCTGGACGCTCCTGAAGGCGCTGGATTGGAATGATTGGAAAGAGCTGCCCGATGGCCCACATGTCCGGCAGGGAGGTGAACACAGACAGGTTGATGTGGTATGTGCGCGGCGGCTCGGCCGCGCCCATGCCGCGGGCGACGATCTCGCAGAGCCCATCAACAGCAGCAAGGTGCTCCAGGCCAAGAACCCCTTCCTTGAACTGCTCGGCGCAGCGCCGCTTCAGCTGGTCAGCGTACAGAGCACACGTCTCAAAGTCACCTCGCACAGCGGCGGCCATGAGGTTGCGGTAGTCGGCGCGGCAATCATCGGTGAGCTCATCAAGCAGGTAGGCTGTGGCTGAATCAATGCGGCCAGGCGCCGAAGCCGAGAAGGCCTCAAACACCAGGACCGAGTGGTGCGACACCAGCGCACGGCCGCTCTCGCTGCAGATGGTGGGGTGCTCCACCCCCTTGCGGTCACAGACGCGGCCAACGGCGGCCACCACGGCCGCAGCGTACTCCTCCAAGCTGTATGCCACTGACATGTCGGTCTGCGCTGAGTGGGTTCCATCATAGTCAATGCCGAGGCCGCCACCAACATCAATGACGCGCATGGCCGCACCGAGGCGGGCGAGCTCGCAGTAGATCTGCGCGGCCTCGCCAACGCCATCGGCGAGCAGAGCAGTGGTCGGGATCTGGGAGCCAATGTGGAAGTGCAGGAGCTGGAGGCAATCCAGCATACCAAAGGTTTTGAGTTTGGACACCACGGACAGTATCTGCGCCGCGTTCAGACCAAACTTGCCCTTCTCCCCGGACGTGGAGCCGAAGTGGCCGGCGTGCTTGGTGCGCAGCTTGGCGCGCATGCCGACCACCGGGCGCATGCCGAGGCGGCGGCTCGCCTCGACGACAATGTCGAGCTCCTCCTCCTGCTCAAGCACGATCACCGTGTTGAGCCCCATGGTGCGCGCGATGAGCGCGAGCGAGACGTACTCGTCGTCCTTGTAGCCGTTGCAGATGAGCAGTGCGTCTGGGTTGCCGCGCGCGGCGAGGCAGCCCATGGCGAGCAGTAGCTCCGGCTTGGAGCCGGCCTCCAGACCGAAGCGGAACGGCGCGCCGAACTCCACAATGTCCTCCACGACGTACCTGTCCTGGTTGCACTTGACCGGGTACACGCCCTGGTACCTCCCGCCGTAGCCGGTGGAGCACACGGCGTAGTCGAACGCCGCGTTGAGGGTCTCCACGCGGTGGCGCAGCACGTCGGGGAACCGCACCAGCAGCGGCAGCGGCAGGCCCAGCCCGCCGCCGGCGCGCGGCCCGGCCGCCTTGGCCACCACCTTGGCCAGGTCGATCTCCTCACCGGGCAGCGTGGCCGCGCCGTGCGGGCGCACGGCGACGTCGCCGTTCTCGTTGACGAAGAAATAGGGCGCGCCCCAGCCGTCCACGTTGTACAGCGCCGCGGAGAGGTCGGCCGACCACGCGGCCGCCTCGGGCTCGGCGGCGGGGCCCAGCAGCGGCGCAGGGAAGTGCGCCGCGTCGCACGCGAAGGCGTGCGCCACAGGTGCAGCAGCGTCCACTGCGAGCGCAGGCATCTCGTCAGAACCGGAGAACGCTAGAATCCACAGAAAAAGTTAGCCTTTTTGTTGTTTGTGCTGTAATTATGCTGTTTCGATGGCGTTAGCGGCGAAAATCAGAACAAAAAAAGAATGGTGTGAGGCGGGCGTTTGATTAACAAGAACAAAAAAGAAATCGAAAGATAAAAAAGAATCGAAATCGATATTTCGACTATTGGGGATGCCAAAAGAGGAAGTTCTGGAAGGGGAGGTAGAAGAAGTCTAGGGCGGGAGCCCCGGCTACCCCCGCAAACGGAGCAGGCGGGGGGAGCGCTCGCGGCGGAGAGGGTGTCGTCGCCGGTGGTGGAGTCCGGGCACCCCACGCCGGCGGTCAGGAGAAAGCCTCGGCGAGGAAGCGGACGACCAAGACGCGGCGCGGGGAGGAGGTGGCGGCTAGGGCGTCGGAGGCGGTGGCGAGGGTTTGTTAGGAGCGGCAAAGAAATGAAATGAGATGGGGAATGGGCGACTGCGTCGTGACCGAGGCGAGGGTTGCGGCTGGGCGTCGAGGCTCGTTTTATAGGGGGGCTCGGCCCATGGGCCCCACGGCCGCGCGGTTTTTCCCACTCGCCTCCCCCTCCTTTTGTTGGTGGCGCTGCGAATGCGTAAAAACTCTCCTCTTTGGCGTCCGCGGACGCAAAATCACCCGCATTTTTCTTCGTTCCATTTCTTAGCGACGGGGTAGGCGCGGTTTGACCCTGACAGGTCGGGCCCATCAGTCAGTGGCGCAAAGCAGGGTTCAGGGAAGGCTCGTGGGTCCTGACTGGGTAGTTGGGTCGTGGACAGGGCCCGTCAATTGCTACCCATCGCCTTGGCTCGGCTAGCGTCGCATCGCGTCGCACATGCCTTCTTTCTCAGCCCGAGTGGTGGTTGTTGAATGTTTCGTCGGGGTCACGTTCTTTGATCCCTATGTCGTTCTGTTGCGCCTGCCGCCCCATCTCGCCCGTCCAGTCCAGGAATCCGGCGGCCGAGAGCCTCCCAGATCGGACTTCTCCCGGGTTTGTATGCAGTTTATGCGCGCCTCTCGGATTCGCTGCGTTGCGGTGGGGTGGGGTGTCGCATCGGCAGCGCCTGCGGCGGTGGCAGGGGACGATAGGGGTGCCGTGGGCGTGGGACATCGCACGGGCACGAGAGCGAGCTGTGACTGTCTGTGCGCGTGTGAACGAAGCGGAATTTACGGTTTCGCTACTGTTTGTTTTACCGTGCCGGACGCCGCCGCCGCTCGTTCGTTTTTTCGGCAGGCAGCCGCACGCTTTTTTTTGTTTTGTTTTCTTCCTCTCTGCAAAAGGATTGAAGGGTGAGGGGATAAGGAGCTTTGAATTGCGGGGAAATGGCCGCTTTTTCCCACTCTATCTCGGCTCGGCTGACGAAAATTCCACTTGGTTGGTGGATGCCATTTTTGCTGGATTTTTAAGCAGGCGATGGATTTTTTTTTAAATGATTTGTATATGTACAAAATAGCGGTGCATAGTCTGCAAAACACTCTTCCCAAGTCTAGTTCTTGTGTGCGCTTTTTCCCTCAAGAATACGCAGGACCTCCACACGTCATTCGATATTTAGTGAGGGAGATGTTGGAGGAACTAAGGGACTATTTGGTTTAGTAGACTATTTGGTTTATATACTAAGGTTGCCAAGGTTTATGTTTTTTTTTTGTCAAACTCGTTTAAGGTTGAAGCTATCAAAATTGGAGTTACACTTTAGTAAAAGAGAATCTCGCTATATTTTTTTTGAGTCACTGACATGTGAGACCTAGCTGGCATAAAATAATCTTGTTATATGTGGCTACGAACCAAACAACGTTTAACTTGATTAAACTTGCTTAACTTAGAGTGTGACAAGATTTGATTATCAACCAAACCTGTCCTATAAGTCTTTAAAGTAAGGCACACAACCCCTCGCCAAAAAAAGAGAGTAAGGAACATGATGAAGTTCAAACTCGTGATCTTAACCGGTGTGACATAAATGCTTTAGACATTTTATTAGTTGATCTTCTAAAAAATCAAAATAAGCCCACTCTCTAGTTTTTTTTTTCTAAGAAAACCTTATCATTTGTCGCCAAATGATGTTATAATTGTTGGAAAAATGTTTATTTAGTAGAAAAACCAATACTTCACCACCATGCTGCAGTCTTTCTCTATATGCTTATACTCTTGTAATATTACTTTTTTTGCACACTACTTTAGCGTTATTTTACTTTTTCAATATTAGAGGATTTGTTTGCAATGTTAGTAGAGCCGTATTTGTAATAATTTCAACATGGCTTCATATAATTTGCTCTACTTCCTACAGAAATCATGCGTTCTACATAGGCTCTAAAAAAATCTGATTGTTAGCCGCACCTAACGAAAACCACACTTAATAAAAACAAATATTCAACTCATTGATGACAAAAAGATAAACAAAGAGTTTAGCACGTTTATCAACCCAAGGACTTGATGGTGACATGTTGTTTATCTATAATCTTCAATGTAAAAGTTGGGTACGTGTGCACACTCATTGAGTTGTTAATATAAATTAGAGATTTTAATGTTCTTAATAATACTTCTATTGATTATTTAGAGAATGTTGCTATTTCTTGTGGTATTGCTTTGGGTAATAATTCTCAAAATAGCAAGGAAGTGATCTCAACTATGTAGGCTTAGGAGCTTGTTAGAGCTGTTTGTAGCTAAAGCTGAGAAAGAAAAATTGAACAAGAATGATCAGGAGATTCAAGCTTTTGATGCTACAAATTCTAAGGGGGGTGCTGGTTTGTGTAAAATTGATACTGATACAAGGGGTGCTTCAGATGTCATTATGCATCAGAGGATGAGTGATAAGCCGAAAAAAGGGGGTGCTGGTCGAAAAGGGTCGTTATCATGAAAAATTTATTTTGGAACATTAGAGATTTAGGGAAGGCTGCTCGACGGAGACAGTTTAAAGAGATAGTTATTCAGGAAAATCTGGATGTTGTGGGGGTACAAGAAACTATAAAGAAGAATTTTTATGAGAAAGATTTAAGGAATCTGGTGGCTAATTTACCTTTTAAATGGCATTGGACTCCGTCAGAAGGACATTTTGGAGGCATCCTGTTGGGGTGAAAGAAGAACTCCTTGAAGTAGAAAGCTGTGACTCTAGTATTTTTTTTTGTTAGTATGGGGATTAGAAGCAGGTTGAGTAATTACAAATGGGAGTTGATAGTGGTTTATGGGCCTGCCCATCATGTCTTGTCCCATAGTTTTTTTGGATGAGCTGGATAGTAAGTGTAAAAACACTGTACTTCCTATGGTTTTTGGAGGTGATTACAATCTGATCAGAGAAGCAGGAGACAAAAACTCCAGTAATTTGAATTATAATCTTATGAGACTTTTCAATGATTTCATTTCTGATAACTATTTGCTTGAGATCAAAAAAGGGGGTGCAAAGTATACTCGGACTAATAGACAAAAGTGTCCCATTATGGTAAATCTAGATAGGATTTTGGTTTCAACTGACTAGGAAGCTCATTTCCCTTTGTGCCATGTTCAAAGTCTTACTAGGGTTGGTTCTGATCACAATCCTATTCTTTTAAATTCAGGAAAAGATGAGTTGGTTAAAACTAGTAGATTCTACTTCGGAAAAAAAAATGGATATGCCATGAGACTTTCAGGAGTGTGTTACAACAAAAATGGTTGGAGTTTGATAGAAAAGGCAATGATAGGGTGTATTCTCTTGACAAATGGAACAATTGCATAGCTCTGTTGAGGAGGTTTCTGCGAGGTTGGGGTGTTAACCTAAATGGAGAATACAAGAGAAAGAAAAAGGTTCTTCTTGATCAGCTCAAATGTTTAGATTCTTTAGCAAATATGCAAGGGTTGAATTCTGATGAGTGGTCTTAGATGTATTCTATTGAAGCTGAATTGGAACAGACTTATACAATGGAAGAAAATCATTTGCATCAAAGAACTGGTTTAGATTGGATCATTAAGGGGGATGCCAACACTGGTTATTTCTAATGGGAGGCGAAGGAAAAATTATATCTTTTGCTTAGATCAAGAGGGAGTACTGCTTAACAGTAAAGAGGAGATTAGAAGACACATTTATGATTTTTACAAAAATCTTTTTGGTGTTGGTGAAAGTCAAAAAGTGGGTTTGAATAATGAGATGTGGATTAGAAGGTTGAGAGTTTCTGAGGAAGATAATCGCATGCTGGTTCAAGACTTCACTGAAAGTAAAATTTTCAAGTTATTACAGAACTTTCAGTCAATTCGGCTCCTGGTCCTGATGGCTTTCCAACTTTTTTCTTTAAAGAGTTATGGGGGGTGATTAAGCAACAATTCTTAGAAATGGTTAATGACTTTTCTAAAGGTAATATGGACATGAAAAGGCTTAACTATGGGGTGATTTCTTTCCTTCCTAAGATTAAAGAGGCAAACAACATAAAGCATTTCAGGCCAATCTGCCTTTTGAATGTCAGCTTTAAGATTCTGACTAAGCTTCTTGCTAACAGGTTGGGTCAAATTGCTGATAAGGTGGTTAATGACTGTCAATTTTCTTTTATCAAGGGTATATATATTTTGGATGGGGTGGTTGCTTTGAATGAGATAACTCATGAGATTAGATGTACTAAGAGGAAAGAGTTGATTTTGAAGCTTGATTTTGAAAAGGCCTATGATAAGGTACAGTGGAGTTTCTTGGAGGAAGTCATGAGAAGAAAAGGTTTCTCCAATCTCTGGATTGATCAGGTCATGGGGATTGTTAGAGGTAGGAAGGTCAGTACTAATATCAATGAGAGATTGGTCCTTATTTTAAGACTTATAGAGGTTTGAGACAAAGAGATCCATTATCTCCCCTCCTTTTCAATTTGGCTGCAGATGCCTTAGCAGAAATTATTAAAACAACCCAAGACAATAATCTGATTAAAGGGATGATACCTCATTTGGTTCATGGTGGGGTTCCCATCTTGCAGTATGCAGATGATACTGTACTCGTGTTGGAATATGATGAGGTCTACTTTTTGAATTTGAAATTTCTCCTTTATTGTTTTGAATGGATGTCTGGTTTGAAAATAAACTATCACAAAAAGTGAAGTGATTGTGATGGGGGGGGGGGTCTAATGAGGAGTCTGTTAGAGTTGCAAACATCTTTGATTTAAGTTGGCTTATCTGCTTATGACTTATCTTGGAATCTTGATTGGAGACAAGCATATTGGGGTGAGGGCAGCAGATAATGTGATCAACAAATTGACTAAAAAGTTGGACAACTGGAAAAACAATTTATTATCTTCTGGGGGCAGGTTAATTTTGGTTAACAGTAGTTTGAGCAGTCTTTCTACCTATACCATGGGTTTTTACAGATTTAATGAAGAGGCTCACAAACAAATGGACACCATTAAATCTAGATTCTTATAGAGGGGGCAAATAACAGTTTTAAGTATTACATGATGAAATGGGATGCTACGTGCAGACCTAAAGACTTTGGGGGGTTAGGGGTGATTAATACAAGGGTTATGAATGACTGTTTGATAACTAAGTGGATTTGGCGCATTAACTCTTCAAACAATGAGCTTTGGTTCAGAATCCTTAAAGCTAAATACTTCTGCAGAAGCACTTTTAGAGAAGCAGCTAACTCTCACAGAGGTTCTCAGTTCTGGAAACAGTTGATTAAAGCGAAATCCTTCTTCGACTAGGGTGTTAAGTATAAGCTTAGGAGTGGTCATAATGTTTCATTTTGGGATGATGTTTGGACTGGTAACTGCCCTTTTAAGATCAAATATAGGACTCTTTATAATATTTGTCACTTTCCTGAAATGAGTGTAGCAGAAGGTTTTACTAATGATAATTGGAACATTCCTTTTAAGAAGTGTCTTGGGACTGAGGAAACTACCCAGTGGGAGAGTTTGAAAAGTATTCTTGCAGAAGTAGACCTTAACAACAATTCTGATATGGTTGTTTGGTGTTTTGAAAATTCTGGGCTATTCTCAGTCAAATCTTTACATAGACATCTTCTCTTTGGGGGTGTTGTTTGCAGGAAATTGCAAAAGCTTTGGAAATGCAAAATACCTTTAAAAGTTAAAATCTTTGTGTGGCAGTGTTATCATAATAAAGTCCAGACTTTGGAACAAATTAGCAAAAGGGGGTGGAAAGGGAGTATGAATTGCAATCTTTGTGGCTGTATCGAGAACATTGATCACATTCTGTTCAATTGCATTATGGCTAAGTTCTTCAGGCTTTGTATCAAAGAGTCTCTTAACTGGGATCACACTCTAGTTTCTATCGATGATTTCTAATTGAATTGGCTAGATAGGAGAGGGGCTACTGAGTACAATGTTATTTTGTTTAGTTTTGCAGCTTCCGCTTGGATTCTCTGGAAAGTTAGAAACAGAGTGGCGTTTGAGGGGATTTATCCTCGGCAACCTATGGATGCGATTTTCAAATTTCATTCTTGTTTGCAGCATTGGCGAGCACTCATCACCGGGGTTGATCGTTGTAAGTTGGACAACTTCATGAAGGCCGTCGAAGATTGGTCTAAGGACTTTTGTAGTTCGAACAGACCGGTTCATGAAAATCTGTAATATTTTAGTTTGTCTCGTTCTGCTTGCCTATGCTTGTAAGTGAAAACCGGTCACCCCAAAGAGTTTGGTTTCATCTTCTGTAAGAACTGTTATATGCTTTATAAAAGCTGGATTCTTCCCTTTTCAAAAATAAAAATAAAAATAAAAATAAAAACAAATATTCAACTCACCCAAAAAAAAACCCGTATGGTTTGATTTCCATGCAATGCAATCCATATTAGATGTAAATAATTTTTCTGAGAAAAATCTCTAATTTATATTAACAACTCAATGAGTGTGCACACGTACCCAACTTTTACATTGTAGATTATAGATAAACAACGTGTCACCATCAAGTCCTTGGGTTGATAAACGTGTTAAACTTTTTGTTTATCTTTTTGTCATTAACTTCGTATATTGCAACGGTGTCTTGATCACTGATAAACACGACGGTGGGAAGTAAATTGTTGATAATCTCCGTGAACGTATAGGACATACAGCTCGATAGCGGTGTTGTTCGTCGGAAGAAAATCAGATGTGATTTATTTGCACCCTTCTCAGCCTTGTGCCAATTTCCAGTGTAGGCGTGACCATCGGCGTCCAAGTGAGTCGGTCCGATGAAATCCATTGTGGGTAAATAAAATCTGGCTAAGAATTCGTTGGAGAAGAACAAAACTAGAAAAATTAATCTAGGAAGAAAAACAGAATAAAACTAATGCAGTCTAAAGTGACTTCGGAAAATCAACGAATCCCCACCCACTCAATACCAGTGATAACGCCATATAAAAAGAGAGAGGACACGACTCCTGGAATCTAAAGTGACTTCGGAAAATCAACGAATCCGCGCCCACTCAACGCCAGATAAAGAGAGAGGACCGACGGAGTCGTGGCCGGCGGCTAAGGTTCATGGCGTCGGCTCCAGCACATGAGACGTATATGATTCACGTATATTGGACGGGCCGTATCGAAGCCCATTTCTGCACGGGAAAGAAAAGAAGAGGCCAAAAGCACATCATCCAACCGATCAGACGTTCATCAGACGTTCAGACTCGCAAAGAAGGGGGAGCGGAGCAAAGCAAAGAGGACGGTGCGAGCAGGAACGCACGGTGTGATTTGATGGCCTAAACGAGGGGCTCCCGCAGCGATGTGCGCAGCGCGCTGTGTTGGTTTCTGCCTGGAAAGGATCGACGAATCAGCCTGTGTCATGGACGGGGAATCCAGCACGATCCGCGGCAGGACCGCGTCGAGATGCCGGGTGGCTGCAGGTGGGACCGGGGCCACCCCACCCCCCGTCCTTCCCATCGCTCTCCCTCGCTCGCGTAATTGCATCTCATTCGCGTCACCCACCTCTCAATTCGAAACTCTCCCTTGCTCGCGCCGTCGACCGCGACGGCAAAGCGACGCGAAGAAGAGCTCGATCGATGACGATGCGTGGCTCCTGTTCTCACGCGGCGCGCACGGCCCGGATCTCGTCAAATCTACCGCTTTCGGCTCGCCCGCCATAATTGTTCCCCTGTTGATAAAGAGGCGACGAGTCCGGAAATATCGAGATTTTATTTCGGGTCATGGGCTTGGCCGGGTGCACGCACGGACGGGCTGGATCGGTGCACGTGTGGGTTGGACGGCGATGCTCTATCCAAAACCTTGGCGCAACATTTCCTCCCGTTTAGGTGTTATCGTTTTCCCTTGATTCTCGTACAGTGACTTGGTGGCTGGTGGCTGCTGGTGAGTGCACATCCAAGAGTGGCGGAGCAACGATTTTAATAAGTCTTGGGTCTAAAACTAAGGAGTTGTAAGTTTATAACTAACGTTAAATACTATTAACACCAAGGTATAACAAAAATACAACACAAATGCACAATCGAAATAAAATTTGAATTCTTTGTTTAACGATATGACAAAATAGATAAAACATAGCAAAAAAAAACCCTGATTACGAGCAAAGCCAGTCCAGTTCCGTCATCTAGAAAGCTCAACTTCATCAAGTCCATAATATGCTGGATCCCTTGATGCAACTGAGATTATCTTTTCCAACTCATCCACCTTTCAAAATAACACAACACCAGTTAGGTTGACCAGAATAATTGTACATGAATAAGTCAATAGACACCCCCATTAAAAGATAAATCTAATATATTAGATGCACAGCCTGCCACACGAATAACGATGGTAGTGGAAAATGACCAAAGTAAAGAACTTTCACATTTTTCCACTTCTGCTAATAGTTTCTTCTCCATGTACCAACAACAGATAGTAACAACATTAGCAAAGATTTATGGCACCATTATAATCTGTTGTCATACCATCGTACAGATACTCATAACTTCATAAATCATAAGTCGTAACTCTTAACTCATACAAGCCAATGCCAAAGTGCTGAGGAGGAGCTCACCGAGAGCCGGCACCGACGGTGAGGCGAGGAGCTGAGGACTGAGGAGGCGAGCAGAGCAGTGAGGGTCAAGGCTGGTGCCGCCAAGGCTGGGCGAGCAGGCGAGCTAGCAAGTGGTAGCAAGAAGGCTGGCGTCTGCAGCTTCTTGGCTGGCTTCATGGACTGGAGGAGGCGCTGAGCTGGGGGAGCAGGGGGAGGCGGCTGCTGGCCTGGGCGCGGACTGTGGACCTGGCGCCGTGGAGTGAGAGAGGAGAGGAGGCAGGGTGGCGCTGGCTGGCGGTGGGACTGTGGACCTGCTTGCCGTGGAGCGGAGAGAGAGGAGGCAGTGGCGCAAGCCTCCTGCTCAAAGTGGCCGTGAGAGGAGGCGCTGCCGCCGCCGGCGCACCTGCGCAGGAGGAGGCGCGGGACGGCCGGTTCTTGAGAGGAGGATGGCTGGAGGAGCGCTCGGGCCTCGCCGCCTCAGGGAACTACTAGGGGAGGAAGGTGAGGACTGAAGGGCGAAGGCGGCTCAGGGAAGACCGAATTCGGGAGAAGGCGGCTAGAGCTCCCCGCCTCCTCCTAGGCGCTGGTCCCTCACGCGCTAGGCTGGCCGACTAGGCTGGCTTGCAGCTGGGCTAGCCGCCTGGGCCTCGGGCCGGCCGGTAAATGTCGTGCCTAACACTGTGTATTGATTTTTTTTATGTATATTAAAAAACTCTCACTACTATTTTCTCTTTGTCTCGGGGTGTTGTTCAATCGGCCCGAGGCCCATCTTCGCTCCTGCAGAGCAGTAGAAGTTACCGAACCCATCCAGCGCGATGCAGCTTGAGAAAAAGTATTTTGTAAACTCTAGCGTGCGATGGTGAGTTGTCGAGTTCTGAAATTATCTGTGGCGATTCTACATGGATATACCATTGGTGCCTAACTTTGATGGTATATACCTGCCACGTACACTCAAATACTCGATCTTAATATCATCTAGAAGTCCTGTGATGTCAAATGCAACCCAGATCCTTTCAAGATGGCGTGCATACTGCATAGGCCTCTGTTACTGCTCGTGCTGCGGATCTACAGTTACATAGCAGAATACATAGGACATCCGGTTTAAAAATTAATTTATTTGGATATAACCATTTATATGCAGTGTGGACACACCTAATCTAACATGAGAGGATACCCCAAGCCACAGCCCAGCCGAACGTGTTTCATCTTGTCTCAGAGATCTCTGGTCATTTTTATTCTGAATCCGTCACTCTCCTGCTAGCAAGATGAACATGCACAACCCTGTATTTTTTTTTAACTTAAACTTGCATTTATACGGAGAAGAGAGAGAGGTTTCTTACGCGAGACATCGAATCCATGCCTGTGACACCAATACCTCTGAGTTGGTGGTGAAAGATCAGTACGTCATAGTACATCCATCGCAAACTTTTTTTATCTGCACCGTTGTTCGTCGACGCTGAGGTTACACAGGCAAAAGCTTCTCTCGTATAGGAATTCTATCCTGTACAGCGTAGAATCATAAACAGTGCTCGTCAATAGCACTGTAGTAAACACTAAAATATCTACTGTGGGAGAACATACCATAATGATTCTACAATTTTCCTAGGTACTGCAGCGTTTGGTCTAAATGGTTGATTTCGAATCGACAGCGACAACCTAATATATGTCACTACGCTCCACTTCCCTCCTCCAGACCGTTGTTCGTGAATGCTTGAGATTACGCGGCCACCCAGCCACGACCAACAGCAGAGTCGAGCCCAACCGGTCCCTACACAAGGTACCTACGCTACATTCTATCTAGATTCTAGATGCTAGGTTACGGTCTACGCCTAGACCTAGAGAAAATTGCATTTCGGCATTTCGGTCGACGAAGACGTAAAGCGGTGAAGGGGGCCTCATTAGTCAATAGCCGGGACAGGTGGACGGGCCAAACCTCGCCTAGTCTTGCCACGGCGGGTGCGTTGGTTTTGTCATGCTGTGCCGTCGTGCCGCCCGAGGCGCGCGCGGGGAGGGCGCAGCCCGGTGCAGCACGATACGGCCCGGGCGGGGGCGCATATGCGATCTGGGCGAGCGCCGCGCGCGCGGGGCCCCCAGAGTCCACACGCGCGGGCGACGTTTTCGCAAGATTTCGTGGGGGTGGCGCGAGAGATCGCGCTCGATCGTCGGGTGTTTCTTGTCCCGCCTGGCCGCCTCTCTCTTTACCAGCCGGTTGTGTCGATCGACTACCTGTAATACTTAGTCCCAGTTGCTATAGTTATACTGTATAATGTAACAGTGCGTGCATACTGCAATCGAGCGAGGAAAATTACCTCTTCTCTTCTCTCTCTCTTGCTGCAGGTTTTTCCCTGTGCTTCTTCACTACTGTGTCACATAGCTCGACCTAGCACTACCGTTGTGTGGAGTACATAAGATGGGGATTGGTGCTATACCGGCCATGCACAATAACAGATAGAGGTACAGAAACAGCTCGTTTGTCCGGTACTGTCTTCACAAATTTGGTGTGTGGAAATATCGTGAGGAACGGGACGAGTTGTTCCAAGTGTACCGACTTTGATGTTTCCATTTTTATCAGAGTATTTTTTTTTTGGCAAGGCAACTACTATACCACCGGCCGGTAGCTCTTTTCCAAAACCGCAAAAGGATCTTTGAAAACAACGTGCTTCCGGGAAAGATTTTATCGGTCCGGTCGCTCTGGTACATTTTTCTTGTGGTTTCATCCAAGCTTTCGGTGGTAGTAACTTGTACGTACATTGTACATTGGTTTACCAGAAGCTAGATTTCAATCTAGAATGAGTCAGAGAGAAACAGATAAAGCGGGAGAAATGTGCTGCTTTCATATTTCCTTTTCCATTCTAGCAAAAAAAGATGTTAATCAGGACGTAGTACCTCTACTAACTTGCCTTTTTCTGTCTATGAAAATAAGCACTGTAGTCTTTAAAAAAAACACTGTAACCCGGATCAGGATAACTGCAGCCAATTACACTTTTACACACGATTGGTAGTTTGCTAGCATCATAATCCACGAGGTGGAAAAGTAGGAGATGATTTTTTTCATATAAATATTCTGTCAGCACACAACATCATATATTCAGAACATCAGCACAACAACTTCACGTAGGGTCTGATTGGTTGGCGGCCAAATTTGTCACGTCTATCCTTAGTCGTTAGCTAAATCGGTGGTTTGCATAAATGGGTGGCCAATTCAAGGTGTTTGGTGATAGTCATGGCTAAGGTTAGACATTGCAAAATTTATGTGGCAACTGTTTGGAGTGATACCATAAAAGTTTGGTAAAAATATGTGGTAGTTGTTTGGTTTGCAACCAAAGGTGGTTATGATCACCCGTACCTTAGAGTGGTGAGATTACCCTCTCTCGATGAATCTTGTACCCAAAAAGAACATCTATGGTAATGAAGTCCAATGACATCCTAAATTTATCATCATTTCTACATCAAACCTCCAATCACATCATATACACTCATGTTGAATTGATACCAAGTTCTAGATGTCATTCATCGAAGGAACATGGCGTGGACACGCAGGTACTTCGATTGGAAAGTGGCTTCATGTATCAGCAATCAACCATTCCTTAATGTCATGTCCAATTACCTATCGACGACATCTTCTGGGTTGTTGTCATTAACTTAAGTGCTATTTCTAAGGGAAAATTTGATATATGCTATTGCAGAGTGTCTACATCAGAGAAGTGCCACTGCAAAGTGACGGCTCCTAAAAATACCATTGCAAACATTTCTTGCTCATAAAAATGCCACCGATCTACATATTTCACAAATATTGGACGTTATTGCCCCCGTCTTCTTCACATCAGGAATAACATAGAGTGACTAATTATTAAGATGCTAGCCGTCTGTCACGATCCATGTCGCTAGGCTAGCCGTCAAGGTCGATGGGCTGGTCAGGCCGGCTAATGAACCACGAAGGTCCTGTTTTGACCTGATCTTTCGATGAGAAGGTAAGTTAGGTAGTAGTCGCTCAACTCTCACAATCCTGGCTACGAACTCGTAAGACTTGAAACCACGCAATCGCTGAATTGCTCGATAAGTTGTTATCAACCATGCACGAATACCCGGCTGACCTGATCACGAAGATCAATTCCTGCATACATCGAAGAAGCACGCAAGAACAAGATAAATAAGCAATCTAAAATTACGAATAGGAATTGAAATTGTATTGAATAATTTGGGGTTTCGAAGACAACGTCTGGTTGCACTAGCCGTACAAGCACACGATGGTGTTTCTAGCCTAAGCTGAAATCAATCTAACAAAACCCACCGAACTAGATGGGCGATACTTGGCCTTATATTGGCACCTAAGAGTACGGCCAACACACACACAGCCTAATGTCGATTCTATCTCTATCACACAAAGATTCTTTCCTAATAAATTTATAGAAAGATTACAACCGACTCTGTCCAAAAGATATATACTATAACTTATCTACGACCAATACTACTTGAGGAAGCCCCGAGGAGGTCCTGGAGTGGTCCTGGAGGGAAGTGGTCTTAGCGGAGGTCTTGGCGAGGAGGTCCTGGAGGGAGGTCCTGAAGACCCCCGGGGTGGTCCTGGAAGCCCTCTGGGGTGGTCCTGAAGATCTCCTCAGGGACTACCTGGAAGTGGTCGTAGACCTTGTTGAAGTGGTCGTGGACCCTTTAGCTTGCCTCCCGATCCTTGATTCCTAAGTAAAATAATATCACTTGCTTTAGGCAGCATTATAGAGTTCATAGAATATGGATGCACTTCTAGAAACGAAGTTACCTGAGAATTTAGTTGGTGAGCACGTGCTCTAGTAATTGGTCCTTGCACGTCAGAAGTAGTAGGGATGGTTGTATCAATGGAAATGATGTTCTCATCATCCCCCCCCTTCTTGAATTGGAGTCGTCCTTGACTCCAGGTCATCTTCTGCTCCCAAGTATGGCTTCAAATTTGCAATGTTAAATGTGGGACTAACCCCAAAATCTACAGGCAGATCAAGCTTATATGCATCATCATTAATCTTTTCTAACACTTTAAAATGACCATCTGCACGAGGCACGAGTTTAGATTTTCTCAATTCAGGGAATCGTTCTTTACGCAAGTGTAACCATACAAGATCACTAGGTTCAAAAGTAACATGCTTGTGTCCCTGACTACCAGCAACTTTATATTTAGCATTCATAAGTTCAATGTTCTCTTTAGTTGTCTCATGCATCTTAAGTATCAAATCAACACGTTGTTGAGCATCAAAATTTACCTTCTCCGAAGCTGGAAGAGACAACAAGTCGATAGGTGCACGAGGTATGAAACCATAAACAATCTCAAAAGGACATGTTTTTGTGGTAGAATGCAGCGAGCGATTATAAGCAAGTTCCACATGAGGCAAACATTCCTCCCATACTTTTAAGTTTTTTTAAGCACAACCCTAAGCATAGTAGACAAAGTTCTATTGACTACCCCAGTTTGTCCATCGGTCTGGGGATGACAAGTAGTGAAAAATAACAGCTTAGTCCCCAACTTAGCCCTCAAAGTTCTCCAAAAATGACTGAGAAATTTAGCATCATGATATGAAACTATCGTATTCGGAATACCATGGAAGCAAACAATTTCCTTGAAGAACAAATCATCAACATTTGTAGCATCATCAATTTTATGACATGGTATAAAATGAGCCATCTTAGAGAATCTATCCACGACAATAAAAATAGTATCACTCCCCTTCTTTGTTCTAGACAGCCCTAAAACAAAGTCCATCGAAATATCTTTCCAAGGTGTGCTTGGAACAGGAAGAGACATGTATAAACCATGAGGATTAAGTCATGACTTAGCTAAGTGCAGCGGGCAATGAAGCGTTCAATGTCACGCCTCATCTTTGGCCAATAACAGTGTTGGGTCAGAATGTCCTTGGTCTTCTTCACACTGAAGTGGCCCATCAATCCTCCTCCATGCGCCTCATGTAACAACAAAAGACGAACGAAGCTAGCTGGAATGCATAGCTTGTTAGCATAGTACACGAACCCATCATGCACCACAAATTTATTCCAACCCTTTCCATCTTGACAATTGAACCACACATCTTTAAAATCAGCCTCATGCACATATTGCTCCTTTATTGTCTCTAAACCTAAGATTTTGAAGTCAAGTTGTGAAAGTATGGTGTATCTCCTATACAAAGCATCAACTATTACATTATCTTTGCCCTTTTTATGTTTAATAATATAAGGGAAAGACTCAATAAACTCAACCCACTTAGCATGTCTACGATTTAGATTTGTTTGACTTTGAATATGCTTCAAAGATTCATGATTAGAATGTATTACAAACTCTTTGGCCCATAAATAATGTTGCCATGTTTTCAAAGTTCGAACTAGAGCATATAATTCTTTATCATAGGTAGAACAGTTCAAACTAGGCCCACTTAGTTTTTCACTAAAGTAAGCAACATGTTTTCCTTCTTGGATTAACACACCACCAAAATCTATGCCACTAGCATCACATTCTAATTCAAAAGTCTTGCTGAAATCAGGAAGTTGAAGCAAAGGAGCGTGTGTCAACTTATCTTTGAGAGCATCGAAAGCTTGTTGTTGTATGGTGTCCCAAGTAAAAGGAACACCTTTCTTTGTAAACTCATTCAATGGTGCAGCGATGGTGCTAAAATCCTGAACAAAACACCGATAGAAACCAGCGAGCTCGAGAAAACTCCGCACTTGTGTGACCGTTTTAGGAGGCGGCCAACTCTGGATAGCGACGATCTTGGCTTGATCAACTTCAATGCCCTGTGGAGTAACAACATAGCCAAGAAACGATACTCGATCGGTGCAAAATGTGCACTTCTCTAGGTTACCAAATAAATGTGTATCACGTAAAACATTAAAAACAACACGTAAATGCTCCAAATGTTCCTCTAATGACTTGCTGTAAATCAATATATCATCGAAGTATACTACCACAAACTTGCCAATGAAAGTATGCAAAACTTCGTTCATTAATCTCATGAAAGTGCTAGGTTCGTTAGTTAAACCAAAAGGCATCACTAACCACTCATACAGTCCAAACTTAGTTTTAAATGATGTTTTCCACTCATCTCCTAACTGCATGCGAATTTGATGGTAACCACTACGCAAATCAACTTTAGAGAAAATAGTGGAACCACTTAATTCATCAAGCATATCATCTAATCTAGGAATAGGATGACGATAATAAATGATGATATTATTAATAGCTCTACAATCCACACACATGCGCCATGAATCATCTTTCTTAGGAACTAATATGACAGGAACAACACAAGGACTAAGAGATTCGCGCACATAACCATTGTCGAGCAATTCTTGTACTTGGCGCTGAGTTTCTTTCGTCTCCTCTGGGTTGGTCCTATACGGTGCACGGTTTGGCAGCGAGGCATCGGGAATCAAGTCGATTTGGTGCTCTATTCCTCGAATAGGCAGCAGCCCCGTTGGCACCTCCTTTGGAAATACGTCAACATATTCCTGCAAAAGGTTAGCAACAGTAGGAGGTAAGGATGGAGGCATATCCTCAAATGAGAACAAAGCATCCTTGCATACCAAAGCGTAGCACACAGAGTCATGGGGCTGCAAAGTACTGATTTCAGATTTGGTTGCAAGCAGAACATGACCCTTTAACTTAATTTCATTCTTTTTAGCTCTAGGTTCCTTCTTTGATTGATCGACAAAGTCCTTCGCAACAATCTGATTTTCACTTTTACTACTAGCCTTGTCACGCTTAGCTCTCTCTAATTCATCTTTTAAAATAGCCTCAGGTGACATGGGTAGTAAGCTAATCTTCTTCCCTTTAAATGTGAGAGTATATCGGTTGGTCTGACCATGATGTACAATATCTCTATTATATTGCCAAGGTCTACCTAGCAGCAAAGAACAAGCTTGCATAGGCACTACGTCACACTCAACATAGTCATGATATGAACCAATGGAGAAGTTTACTCTCGCAACGCGTGTTACCTTTAGCTTACTGCAATTATCGAACCACTGGATGTAGTAGGGACGGGGGTGTTGTTGAGTGGCCAAGCAAAACTTCTCGACCATGTCTATGCTCACCAAATTGTTGCAACTCCCCCCGTCGATGATCACAAGGCACGAACGGTTCTTGACGACGAATTTTGTTTGAAACAAGTTGTGGCGCTGATTCTGCTCAGCACGCTCCATTTGTGCACCACGTACACATTGTGCGATAATGCTCAAGTACTTATCTGTGAGGTCAGCGCTGATGTGTTCCTCCTTGTGATCAGAATCGTTATCGTTTCCTACAGGGTCAACAAGCAAAGTACGTTCTTCTTCTATGTCACTAGCGGAAGTGTACTCACCATTATCCTTGATCAAGAGGGCGCACTTGCTAGGACAGTCCCTCTGCATGTGTCCAAAGCCCTTGCAATGATGGCATTGAGTCTCGTGGTACTGCCCGCTTGATGCCATCAAGATGCACCCGATGTAGGGACCGAATGGGTCGTTTTGCTTACCTCGGATGCTCGTGAAGGTGTAGGGAGGTCACCGGACGCCGGGAATTGTTTGATGAGCTCAGTCAAGAAAGACGGTTGGAGGTGGCAGCGGAGTACGGTTCAAGTTGACTTGTACGACCAAAAAATACCTCCGAGTCGCTGCTCTGTTCGCAATAACGCCCCTGCACTTCCGTGCAAATTTACAAACAAAGTGAAACAAGCGAGTGATAGAATTGTAATCCTTATAATCAAGTATATTCTCAGATCTCACGGTTCAAATTTCCACCTAAAAATCTAGCCATTTGAGTATCTTCGCTTCTATACCACAAATAAGCAAACCAGTTTGTAATTCTTGATAGTATTCCTCAACAGTTTTACTACCTTAATTCAAACGGGTCAATTTATTCAATAAGTCACAAACATAGTATGAGGGAACAAAACGATGACGCATAGCTCTTTTTAAAGCCTCCTAAGTGGCTGGTATGTTATTGGGATTAATACGACAATATTCACTCCACCATACACAAGCAAAGTCTGTAAACTCACTAGTAGCAGCTCTAATCCTCATATTCTCAGGGAAATCATGGCAAGTAAATTTTTGTTCTACTTGTAACTCCCAAGTGAGATAAACATCACGATCATATTTACCAGCAAACGGAGGCATAGTAAATTTAATCTTAGAAAAAGCATCATCACGATCACGTACCTCCCGTCGTGGTGGATCATGTCCCATACCTTGTCTATTGAAATGACGTCGACGGTGATCACGATCGTCATTGAAGTTGAGGTCCCCATCCTCGGTATCAGCAAAAGTGTGCTCGTCTTCTTCTTCTTCATCCACAGCTGAGGAAACGGTGTTGGCTATGGAAGCTTGGTAGCGATGGCCGGATGCGCCAGTAGGAGCAGGAGCAGCACGAAGGGGTGCCGCAGGCGGGGGTGGAGGGGCTTGACCGAGACCCTCCAAACGTGCCAAGATGGCATCAAGCTTCCCGTTCAACTTAGCTTAGCCAGCTTCTACTCCATCGAGTCTTGTAATGGTCTCAGCGTGAGCGTTTTCCAGTTGCTCACAGCGTTCATTGACCACCTTTGCAAAGTGTTGTCGCAACCCACTTGTATGTGGGGTGAGGATCCCCTCTTCTTCAATTCCTTGTACACCTAACATGGCATTAGCAACAGAAAACGAAGGTGAAAGTAACAAGTCCCTAATACTACTAATATGCGGGGCTGAAAATCACTCGATCACTCAAACTTCACTAAATCTCTTACCCAATTCTTACCAAGCAAATAGGGGATCAAGACACCGTGTCGGTGTCAAACTAGTCGTCGAAGATTGAATGGAGCGATTGTAAGTGAAGGTAGCCTACACGGGTGTAGTAATGCTATGGAGCTGGGCAGGCTTAAGTATAGTAGCAAGGAGTAGCTCTGATACCACTTGATGAACCACGAAGGTCCTGTTTTGACCTGATCTTTCGATGAGAAAGTAAGTTCGGTAGTAGTCGCTCAATCCTCACAATTCTGGCTACGAACTCGCAAGACTCGAAATCACGCAATCACTGAACTGCTCGACAAGTCGTTATCAACCGTGCATGAATACCCAGATGACCTGATCACAAAGATCAATTCCTGCATACACCGAAGAAGCACACAAGAACAAGATAAATAAGCAATATGAAATTGCGAATAGGAATTGAAATTGTATTGAATAATTTGGGGTTTCGAAGACAACGTCTGGTTGTACTAGCTGTATAAGCACACGATGGTGTTTCTAGCCTAAGCTGAAATCAATCTAACAAAACCCACCGAACTAGATGGGCGATGCTTGGCCTTATATTGGCACCTAAGGGTGCGACCAACACACACACGACCTAATATCGATTCTATCTCTAACTTCTGTATCACACAAAGATTATTTCATAATACAGTTATGGAAGGATTACAACCGACTCCATCCAAAAGATATACACTATAACTTATCTACGACCAATACTACTTGAGAAAGCCTTGAGGAGGTCCTGGAGTGGTCCTGGAGGGAAGTGGTCCTAGCGAGGAGGTCCTGGCAAGGAGGTCCTGGGGAGATCCTAGGGAGGTCCTGAAGACCTCTGGGGTGGTCCTGAAGACCACCTCGGGGACTATCTGGAAGTGGTCGTAGACCTTGTTGAAATGGTCGTGGACCCTTTAGCTTGCCTCCCGATCCTTGATTCCTAAATAAAATAATATCACTTGCTTTAGGCAGCATCATAGAGTTCATAGAATATGGATGCACTTCGAGAAACGAAGTTACCTAATAATTTAGTTGGCGAGCACGTGCTCTAGTAATTGGTCCTTGCACGTCAGAAGTAGTAGGGATGGTTGTATCAGTGGAAAGGATGTCCTCATCACCGGCGGGAGGGCGGAGGATTTGCTTGGGCATGTATCAGGCGGCAAGCGACAGGTAGAGGAGTAGGTTGGTGGCATTGATGGCCGCCCAGAGCCAAAAGTAGTAGTCCAGGTGCCTCGTGTTGAGGTCCGCCGCCAGCCACCCTCCGCCCGTCACACCCTTGTTGGTCACCGCCGCCACCATCGTTACCACCAGCGAGTTGGCATAGAAGCCCAGTGAGAGCGCCAGGAAGGAGAAGGCGGAGCAGATGCTCCGCATCGACTCGGGCGCCTCGCCGTAGAAGAACTCTAGCTAAGCGATGCCGCAGAACACGTCTGACCCGTCCACCAACATGAACTGGGGGATCTGCCATGTGATGCTCAACAGCTGCTTCCTGTCACCGTAGATGGTGCGCAGCCTCAGCCTCTCGATGAGCGCCGCCGTGGCCATGGTCACGATCACCAGGAGTCGCCCCACGCCCATCCGCTGCAGCTGCGACAGCCCACCACCAGTCTTTCAGTGGCACCTCCTAGCGAGTGGCATGACGGCGACGCCTAATCTCTGGTTTTGTGTATCGTCGAGTTCACACACCTAATTGGGATGGGAGGCGGCACCAAGTGAGGGCGGCACCATAGGGGCAAAGCGCGGCAGCGGCGGCAGAGGAGACGAAAGTAGCCGGCCAAGGTGGCGGCGGTCGACGGGAGGCGAAGGGCGATGGGCAGCCAAGTTTGGTGGCAACAAGAAGACCGAGGCTGTAGGAGGCGCCATGGAGAGAGAGAGAGAGAGAGAGAGAGAGAGAGAGAGAGAGAGAGAGCCGGTCGAGTGAGAGAGAGACGGCACCAGAAGGAGAAGCGGCCAGAGCCGACGGCCGCACCCGAGGGAGAAGGCGCCACGGGGAGGTGCGGCCGGAGCAACCTTTGTAAGAAGACAGGGAGGAAGTAGAGAGGAAGAGTGAGATTGGGGAAGAAATGGGAAAATTTGATAAAGAAGATAGTGTGAGGAGTGAGGACGGAGAAGGTAGGGGTAATTTGGTCCAATACTGATAGAATACATATACTAGTGGTATTTTTATGAGCAAGAGATGTTTACAATAGCATTTTTATGAGTCGTCACTATGCAATGACACTTATCTGATGTAGACACTTTGCAATGGCATATATCAAAATTTCCCTATTTCTAAAGGTTACATTGCAATAGATGTTAAAGAGGCTATGCATCAAACAAATTATCATTTATCTATATTCACTTTAATTTATGGTTGCACGAATGCATAATAATGTACAATATTTAGAGAATTTCAAGAATTTGGTAACAGGCAATATGCAGGACACGTGGCTTTGTAAAATACTTTCCATATCAGGATAGTTGAATCTACTTCTGCCGCATAGGCAGATGCAGTCCCTATCACAACACAGATGTAAATGGCCAAGCAAATAAACTAAATTGACATGGATGTTGTAGTTGCTAAAGAAAACTGAATTTTTTTAATAATCTATTTTTATTAAGAATTACAGAAATAATACTACTTAATTTTTTTGTCAGAAATAATCATGTTTCTCTCCACGGTTGGGCGACTTGGTCTAGTCGCCCTACTGGTGAGCGACACATGTCCAAGTCGCTTAACCGTGAGGCGACTGGACCGTTCGCTTCCAAGTCGTCATACGGTAGCGCGAGTCGATCCTAGTTGCCGAACAGTAGGGAGACTAGGACACCTGCCGCTTAACGCTGGGCCCTAGTCGCTCAACCGTTGGGCGACTATGGGCGCTTATATACCGCGCGCACGGCCGCCTGTGAAAAAGTCGACATTTTCTTCCAAACAGGAACCGATAGGAGAGAAAGAAAGGGGAGGGAGAGGAAAAGAGAGGAGAGGAAAGAGGGAGAGGAAAAGAGAGGAGAGGAAAAGGGAGAGGGAGAGAGGGAAAGTTAGTGTCTTCGGATCAACGACGACGATGAGTCTTTAGCATTATTTTGTATACGTGTATTTTTTAAACCATGGTAGGTTAGCAAGCAATATCATATGTATTGACATATTGTTAGCAAATGAAATAATGGTAGGCTAATTAGAAAAAAATTTAGATGCATCGTAGTGTCATATTATTAGTGGCTAAGCTAGAATATTTAAAGGGAGGTGTAGCGTTGATGGTAAAGATTAGGCTATTAAGCAATTGTCGGCTGAACGAATGTTAGAGTTGGGTAAACGATGCATTGTACATATTGTATTCAGATGATACTTAATGTTTATATATAATTACTTGCGTTTTTTCCTAATCGGGTGACTGCTTCACATATTTAGTTGCGAAAACAACTTAATTTTATGGAGTGTTGATGATAACAATTGGTAACATCAGTTAATAAGTTTTAATAATTTGTGAACATATTATTTAAAACTCTGTAGTCATTACATAATATTTTGTTAGAAAATGGTGGTGCCCGTGCATACCAGGCAACCCACCTAGACAGGGTCCATGCTTATTATTAATAGTTGTAAATAGCGTAGTCATAGGTTTGCATATAAAATCATGGTAGGTTACTTTCGAAAGCATGGTAGATTATGAACAAAAAATCAGTAGACTTATGCAAGAATACAACTTAATTCTCAGAATTTTCAAAGCTACGCTGTAAGTAATTGAACCCACTAATTGTGTCGTAATTGCTAACTGGAAATTGATTTGCAGGTATGGCTCACGACCACGTGGTTCGGACCGCATTTCGCTTGTCGGATCGGCCGGTCGACGCAGAGCAATCAAGACGAGCTGCCAGCCTCGCGATCTAGTTCGCGGGGACGACGCGACAGATTTGGGGGTCGTTCGTACGCGGACACCCTGACGGGCTTGGAGACTGGACCCACACCGGATAGACAGGTTTGTCCGCAAGCTGTGCCACTTCTTTGTGTCATATGTGCACTATGTAGTTACTTCTTCGTGCTTTGCAGGTTGAGCCATGTCGGTCTTCTACCTCTCACGCGGATGGTGGAGGCCACTGAAGAGGACGACGCTCCGGTCGATGACGGCGGGGAGGTCAGTCCGTCCGAGCGGCCACGACGGTTCCTGCTCGACCGACGCTTCCCGACCGCCTCGCGGATCGGTGGCGCTCGAGACACACACCTTCCACCTCTCATTCGGGAGATGGCCCCACTCGCAGATGTCGCGCCGCCGCTTACCGCTTATCGCGGAGCTCCTCGCCTTCTGCCGAACGTGCTCGCTGATCGCGCGACGCCCTCTCGAAAGGTGTTTTAGGGGTTCTACGGCGATGCCGTACACCGCATTATGACTTCCAGGAGTGACAGCGGCATGGCCCGCCCCTGCGGTGGCTTTCGCAGTTTCAGGTACGTATGCTACATTTTTTCATGTTTAGCGATGCACTATCCTAGCCATATAATAGGCTTACTAATTATTCGTTTGTGTGCAGGTTGAGCGGATGGTCTCGGAGCCCACCGACAACTAGGTGTCCCGGCACCTCGAGGTGTACCTACTGTGGTTCTTTGGCTGGGTACTATCTACCAGCAGCCACAGTGACTCCGTCGACGCCCGCCTCGTGGGGTACGCGAGGTCTATCGCCAATGACGAGGAGGTGCACATTAGCTGGGGACCAGCCGTACCTACCACGACGTACCGCGGCATGTGCGATGCGTGTTGTAGGACAAAGCCGGCATCTATCCTCACAGATGCCCCTCTTGTCAGAAGTCCGTGGGTCATTTGAGCGCTTTCCTGGACAAATTTATGCCGGTAGACTCGTCCGACGACGCGCAGACATGTACCATGGGGACGCGGTGGACCGGCCGACCGTAGGGTCCCTTTGGTGCCGTAGATGGGTACATACTTCCCTCTACCTTTACTTCAGTCGTATTACGGGTCATCCTTTATAACCACTGTTCTGGCTTGCAGGCACAATATGCACACGTGCAGGTCATACATGTGTACGAGCACTTCTTGGAGCAGCTGGACCGCCTCACCGCTGATGACGTGCACTTGGAGCCATACTTTGATCAGGAGACGGAGAACTGCGGCTCCTGTGGGGCTATCCGCGTCGGCCGGCATGACCGCGCATCGGGCGACGCAAAGAAGCTCGCTCTTTGACGTGTTCGCTGGCGACTACGCGATGCACAGGGTGATGCGCCACTTTGGCCTCCGCTAGGTTGTTCTAGTTCCCGTCGGGACGAGGGTGCCTGACTCAACCCACGCGTGAGTTACACACACACACAACACATGTTCGTATATTTTTTGTCAGTTCTATTACGACGGCTTCTAATTGTAGTGGTAAATTTCACAGGCATAGTAGGAGGGGTGGCACTAGGACGCAGTGCCGGCCAAGATGGAGTCGTGGGTGGCGCAGTGGGTGAACGCCCCGTACGACCCTAGCGCATACGACGAGTACCTACGCTGGCACACCCCACAGACACACACCAGGCTAGTCCATGTAGTCAACCCTCCCCGCCGCTGCATCAAAGACCGACCGACATGTACCCAGGCACTTAACTCGCAGACGCATTATCGATTTTAAAATGTCTCGATGCACGTTACCTCAATTCCAAGTTTGACGCTTATGTACTCCTTGCGCATTTGACATCATCGCTTGGATGGCAAGGACTCCCAACGATCTCGACAAGCTCGCCCATCGTAAGCGAGGTGACGCAGGACGATATAGCGCAATTTCCCATCGGGGCTATAGTGGGATGAGGCATGCAGTGACACTGACGTCGTGCAGGACGGTCCAGGAGGTGGCCACGACGGCGCATACACTGAGGCCGGCACATCCTACAACCCAGTCAAGAGGCACGGGAGGGGCATGTGCACGTGCCCCGCCTGCACCTACACCTTGGCAGGCTGGAGGGTCCGGGCAGGCACGTGGGTGCTCACTGCCACCGCAATATCCTTTCTCCCCTGACCTGTATGGATAGTATGGTGGGTATGACCCTTTCGCGCACATGGCCCCCGACGAAGGTATGTTTCCTCTCTTCATGTTTGTGATCGTACAAATATTGTAGGGATTAACATTATTTGTCATGTAGGTTACCGGCTCCAGCCAGGAGTTGAGCTCTCCCCGCACGACAACGCCCACGAGGCTGTGGACGCCTTCTTCGCGGATTACCCCGGGGAGATCAGGGGAGCAGCTAAGCCCGCACCCGTCGAGGTTCTTTCTAGGTCGCAGCTTAGCGGGCCCTAAGTGGGCATGTAGGCACAGGTGGAGTCAACCCCCCAGGCCTTGGGAGCACGGGTCAATAGGTCCCCGGAGCACCTTTCCATGTCTGGGCCTCGGCCCAGGCACCCCACGCTTCGAAAGCCCAAGCGGAGGCGTACTGGTGGGCGCAGACCAGGCGTGGGACGTGGCGACGATGGAGGAGGTGCTGCGGGTGGCGTAGCGGGTGGCCAGTAGGGGGTCTTCGTTGTGGTCTATGTACTTGTATTATGTGTTTACGTATTCTACTTCATAGTTACTGTGACATGGTTGTCTATGCATTCCCTCTTGCATTGTACTATGACTTATTCTTAGATTACTTACAAATCATTCGTGCCCTAGTCGTTGAACCGTTTGACGACTAGGCAGCAAAATGTGGCCCACTACTAGCTACCAAGTCGTCTAACGGTTGAGCGACTAGTCGACGTGTTGCTCAACCGTTGGGCCAGTACTTGTTGCTAAGTCGTCCAATGGTTGAGCGACTAGACGGTTGTATAGAAATCCAGACCCGGTCCTGTCACTGTTTCTTTCGCTATTTCTCTCGCCAGACAACAAGAGCAGATCGAGAGAGGAGAAAAGGGGAGGGATGGAAGGATAGGGGGAGAAGGTAGGGAGAGGGAGAAGTAGAGGAGCTCGAGAGAGGAAGAGAAGGGGAGGAGAGGAGCTTCGGAGAGGTACAGAAGGGGAGGAGAGGAGCTCAAGAGAGGGGGATAAGGGAGGAGAGGAGCTCGAGACGTGAAAGAGAAAGACGAAGGAAGCTCGTTGATAAGAAGAGAAGGTCTCCGCGTGAAGGTAATACCCTTGTTTGTTGTTGTTCTCGACCGAATGTAGGCGTGTAGTTACTTGTTGGTTTAGCACGTATTGGGGAATGTATGTTGAGAAATCATTGGTTGCAATGTTTAAAATATTTGCAGTGATAAATCAGTCATGTTGGAGCCTATAAGATTGAAAGTGCATTACGGTATTAGTACTGTCGTGAAGGTCCATACGGTGTTGACTTAAGTGGTTTCCAGTAAGTCAGTATGATATACCCAGATGTGGAGAATGCCCGAATCGCAGATGTCCTACGATGGCTCACCGAAAGCTTCTTCTTGGACCCCGAGGTGTGCAGTGTCGTCGTACATGGTCTTTGGAGTCTGTCTGCTATGCATATTCGATGGGAGTTGATAAGAGTGATGCGTACGGTTGCATGGAAGGGATTTCGGCAAGGCTGCAGGTGCCGTGACTACGAGTGCGTGCTACTCGTGCAACCATGTCTGAAGGGAGTCGTCGGAGGCCCTGTCGATGGCTATCGTCGGGTTGGTGGGAGTAGCTCGAGCGCACAACGCGTGGTTCATGAAGAAGATGTGTTGGCCAATGTTGCGGAGGCAGAAGAGGAGGCAGTGACCGATGTTGTGGAGGCAGAAGAGGAGGTGGTGACTCATGTTGCTGAGGCAGAAGTGGAATATCGACAACAAGACGCCAAATTTAGCGGATGTGCGCGATGGGGAGCATGTCGACGCCATAGTGCGTCAGATAGAGATCGATGACTTGACAGCTCAGGTGGAGAAGGAAGCTTTAGAAGAGGGTGATGATGACTCTTCTGAGAAGGACGAAGGTCCCACATCGCAGGAATGGAATAGGGTGGACATTGAGGGTCTTGCTGTGCACGACGAGCACGAATCACTATGAGAGTACCATGGGACGGAGGTTCGGCTTCGTGCAATGTTTGCTGACAAGGGATCACTGAAGGATATCATTAAGTTATGGGCCTTATCCATGCAGTGGCCATTTCGTGTACTCAAATCCAGCCAGGAGCAGTACACCATGGTCTGTGAGCAGGCTGGGTGTCCTTAACATGTGCACGCACGGAGACCCAAGTACGAGACTCACTGGATTGTCTCCAAGGTGGAGGCGCACTCTTGCTTGCTCAGTAGTGTTTTGCTGAGGCATCATAACCTAATGTCCACCTTCATAGCCAATGTGGTGTACGGAGAGATAGTGAAGAAGACGGACCTAGAGGCCAAGTATATCATGGTGGCTATCAAGCAGAAATTTAAGTACAAGATTAGCTACGATAAGACATGGCGTGCTAAGTAGAAGGCTTTGTAAAAGAGGTTCGGTTCTTTCGAGGCGTATTACGACAACCTTCCTCGTATACTCCAAGTGACGCATGACAGAAACCCGGACACATACATTGCTGTGAAGGTCAATCCATCCAAAAGACTGTCGCTAGGTTTTATGGTATTGCAGAGGACTTTCTTAGCATTCGGTCCCTGCATCGATGCATTTAGATACATGTTGTCCGTGATCTCAGTGGATGGAACATTTCTAACTGGGAAATACAAGGACATGATCCTGACAGCAATTGGCGTTGATGGCAACAATCAGATTCTGCACTTAGCCATCTCTTTCGTCGAAAATGAGAATTTCGACAGCTGGTTGTGGTTCCTTCGACATCTCAAGGAGGGAGTTGTTGGGGCACATCCTGATATCTGCATAATCCATGATCGCCACCCTGGGATGATGAAGGCTATCCGAAAACTTTGGCAAGACCCCGATGAGCTGTTCCCTTGGCCAGACATGAGAAACAGATGGTGCATTCGCCATCTGGGGGCCAACTTCTTCAAATAGTTCAGGCAACAATCATTGATAAAGCTATTCAAGAGGCTTGCTATGCAGAACCAGCAGCGTAAATTTGATGTGTTGCGGGAGATGTTGAACGAGCACACCAGGAAGCATGTCGTCGAGAGGAACAAGCGTCCGCTCATTCCTGGGGCGGCGCAGCCCTAATGCCTCACACCACTGCGGGAGCTCAACCCTCCCCATTTGACGCGGAGGACCTCGAGGGACATCGGGTGCTTCTCCCATTGGATTGAGGCCGAGCCATTGGAGAATTGGCCCTTGCTGCACGACACGGACAGTGCGAGGTATGGCATAAAGACCACTAACCTTGCCAAGGTGTATAACTGGGTTATTAGGGGCCTCCATTCTCAACCTCTCGTCACCATCGTGGAAGGAATTCTACACGGTACAATCAGATATTTTAGGGAAAGGCATGCAAATCGGTGACTTCATGCGTGACCAACCCACATACACCGTATCGCTCAAGATTACAACGCATATGCAGCCAAGACCGAGAAGGCTCACCGCACACCTGCCTTCGTAATGGGCACACGGAGCATCGATTCGACGTGGTCCTTCGAGACAAAGCCGAATTTAGGACGGCTCGGTCTCTTGTTACCCACGAGAAATGCCTTGGAGACCATGTGAATGAACCTAGCTGCACATGCAATAAGTCAAAACTCCTTCACAAGCCATGCTCTCATGTCCTCGCCGCCTGTGGGACCCAAATGGACCCATCGAACTTCATATTGGAGTACTTCATGAAGGAGAGGATGCAGCAGGCGTGGTGCGGCGAGCTAAGAGGCTTCAGTGCTGTGGGCAACTTCGCCATGTTGGATATTGCACAGAGGATTTGGATTCCGGATCTAGACCTATTAAAGGGGGAAGGGCTGTCGGCAGAGTCATCGCATTAGGAACGATATGGATGAAGGGGAAGCTGGAGTGGCGGGTAGACGCTGCGGCCGCTGCCGCCAGGAGGGCCACACTGCGAGAACTTGCAAGGCGCTTGCCAACACGTAGGAACACCGACTTGTACTTCAGCATGTTGTAACTTCTACTTCAATCAATACTTTGCTTGTTGTAAGCACTATGAAACTAATTGTATCGTAATTGCAAATTTTAACTTTGTTTGAAATGTCAATCTCTCGTCTTAATTGCAATGCATGACATGACCTCGCTCTGCAAAGCAGGACGTGACTACTCTGTGCAAAGCAGAACGTGACCACTCTCTGTAAAGTAGGAAGTGACCACTCTCTGCAAAGCAAGATGTGACCACCGCAGCAGCAGACGTGACCGATGAGGCGCTTTTTCAGACGCATAAGGTAGCTTTTTAGGACGACGTGACCCGACGAGTTAGCTTTTTAGGATGACGTGACCCGATGAGGTAGCTTTTTAGGATGACTCGACCCGACGAGTCAACTTTTAAGGACGATGTGACCCGTCGATTCAGGTTTTCAGGACGACGCGACCCAATGAGTATCCTCAGGGCCGTTGCCTCGTGGACGTGAATTTCCTTCAACTGAATTACAATTCAGTCACGTACACAGCGTCGGCTCGGTGTATGAGTACTACCCCTTCCACGCCAGGTTCTCCTGCATCTAGACCTCAGCACAATCTCGCTCAGATGGACAAGCACTGGTTGGAGATCCGCGAAATGCAAAAGGAGTATGCGGCCTAGGAGGAACAAAGGGAGCGTGTCAGGAGGCCACCTCCCTGCAATGACGCCGCCCCCCGTAGCAGCAACTCCTACCACAACATCCCAACTGAGCATTCGCCGCAACACCCACCCGAGGGGGAGACGCCACTCCTCTGTTGGTGCAGGGATAGATACAAGTTCTTCAAGTCCAAGCATCGGCTAAGCCTTGACATGCGTTACTGGGGTTGCACAAACTACTCTAGTGACTATCCCAACTGCCGTTGGGACATGAGCCGCTATCGGCAGCCGGTAAAGACAGGTAGCAATATGTTCTCCTACCATTTCTCTTTCAAAGTCCGCACTAATAACCTCTCCCGTCTACTCGTAGTCCCCAGATCTGCTATGTGGCTATTGCAAGTGGATCTACCTAGAGGTCCACCCACACGGCCAGTGGACTCTCGACTGCGAGGAGTAAGATGCCAATAGGGACCATGAGAGGAGGGAGGAGGAGCGCCGCACCAAAGAGCACAACTAGTATATCCGGTGGGAGATGCATGCCCTTCTAGAGGCGTGTAGGTGCAGGGAGCACGATACTCGTGAGAGGGAGCACGAGAAAAAGTGGAAATTGGTGGACGAGGCCAAGGCAGCTGGCGAGTAGTATAACGCTGAGCTCGCAAGGAAGGGCAAATGGCCCCGGTCCACGCAGTAGTCCGACCCTCTTCGTCTATATGTCCCATGTATTTCTAATTCCCTAAAGGCATGCATGTATTGTCCCTGGTTCATTAGTCTGCTTGGCATGTAACCCCTTGTCGGATCAACTGTCGTCTTATTATCGTTGCACCATTTCTCCAAAGTTCTCCACCGTGTATAAATTTCCTGGCGCATCGCAATATCACTTATCTTCGTACTTACGAACATTGCTATCTCTATCGTCCTCACAAAATTTTCAGAAATTTATCTCACTACAGAAACATACGACGATCACAAAATGTTATTGCGAGTCTGCCAAATTTCGTACCCTTGAGATTCTACGAAAATCACAAACGGGCCATCCAACCTTGTCACCACCCTATTATTTCCAAAAAAAATAACATCCTACAACATGATTTGCTAAATGTAATACCTCAAAAATGTAACATTTATTCCCACATAATTATTCCAATCGGATTTATTAAATAGTAGAGCTAGTACTTAAAATCGTCTAGTGGTTGGGCGACTTAATATAAGTCACTCAACCACTGGGCGACTTACTAAAGTCGCTCAACTACCGGGCGACTCTAACGCTTGGTGCTCTGTGGTTGGGTGACTATGGCCAGTCACCTCATGGTTGGGCGACTAGGTCGAAATCGCCCAACGGTACGGCGACCGATGATTATTTCTGACAAAAAAAAAGGTAGTATTATTTCTGAAATTCCAAATAAAAATAGATTATGAAAAAAAAATTCAAAGAAAACTCACACCAAGGATGGTTACCGAAGGATGCATGCATGAGGTAATTCTAGAAATCTTTTTCTGTTGAAAACAGGTCAGTTCGAAAGAAAGGAAAGAGGACCAGGGCGAAAGGACAATGTTTATGAGATTATATCAGTTATGATATAAAAGTATCCTAGAAAAAGCATTACTAGGTACTGATATGATTTGATTACCATGCCACTCTTTTTGATGAGGACATCAACCCTAAGGATGCAACCACTACTTTGACATGCTGCACTACATCCTCTACTTCAATCACATCTTCTCTAATTGGACTTTCGGCTACCTCAATTCCATATTTCCCAATTGGACCTCTGGCTGATCGAACTCCTACTCCTCCAATTGGGCCGAGCTACTTCTACTCCTACGAGCCGAGCTACTTCTACATGCCATGGTGTTGTATCACCTATTTAATGTATTGTCCGACTTGGCCAATATGGTTGCCGGCCACCCTAGGCAGCCCATACTGTTCACGTGGTTACTATTCATATGTGAACAGTACCCCCCTGACTCTCCTTGGCCGACGCCCCCTCCCTAGGGCACCACCTCCTGGCCACAACTCATATAGGAGCCGCCGTCCCCTTTTGCAAAACTCGGGTTTTGTTAGATTGAAGTTTAACTTTGCTACTTTATACATTGTCCTCTTGTTCGACGAGTACAACAGCGACATTGTTCTTCGAAACCCCACTTATCAATACAATCTTAATTCCTGTTCGCAATTTCAGATTGCTTATTATCGTGTTCTTGCTTGTTCTTCGATTGCATGCAGGAATAGACATTCGTGGTTAGGTCGATCGTGCTCCTAGCAAGGTTGATAACAATCACAGAGTTGGTTCAACGATTTTCGACATATTGGTCGTGTACGATTCCGATTTGTGAGAGACGTCTCCACCAAATCGAGTTATACTTCTCATCGAAAGATCGGGACACCCATTGTCGCATCACTTTGGTCGAGTAATTATTTCTTTTGTATTTAGATGAAGCTTTCAACTGTGCTAGAGTAAATGATGTTTTCCTTGTATTGATAAAATGCATGAGAGCACACCAAGTTATCGAAGGATTACGGTTTATGTTCAAAAGATGAGACTCGTCACCAAGCGTTGTCGTTCATCTCACATAATATTTTAGATCTAAAATATAGTGCTTACGTTTTGTGCAAAGGTATACTTGCTTACGTTGTGTGATGTAGAATGATATATTCCCACATCAATCTACATAAATAGCAGTTCTAGTAGCATTGCAAAAATTAATTATGTGGTTCAATGCATTCATGAGAAATTGATAGTAGTTATTTATCTTTGAACAATGGATATATGGATAATACAATATGTCAATTCCAAATTGTTTAACTAGTCAATTTGTTGTCCAATCTCGTTTTCAGAGTTAGAATTTTGGTGTTACTCGTGTTCACTTATACATGCATGTAGTCTTTGTATTTGAGAGGTTGTGTGCTTGTTTTTCGAGATGGATTGGTTAATGGCTAGAAGGATATGACTTAGGGCTAAGCATAAAAAATTCTTTTGCCTTTGATCATGTATTTGGATATGCCAAATGCTAAGCATAACAATCTTTTTCATTTTCCAATTTGTTCCCGATTGATGATCATATGCTACACAGGGGATTTTTTTTATCTGAAGAGGCGACTCGACATGATTGACTTGGAAGACAAAATTAATTTGCTGGGAATTTCCCAGAAGCTGTGTTCGGTTCCTTGTAGATGATTTTTTTACTTGCATTGTAATGGGAATTTCTCAGAAGTTGTGTTCAGTTTTCAAATAGATGTTGTCGTGTGTTCATATTTTGGGCATGGATTTAGATGATGATTGTTGTCTTATGTCAATAATATAGCAAATGGTTCTTGGTTGGATTCGTAGAAATGGAGTTCATGTCTTGTGCAAAACTAAAATGGAGTTTGTGTCCATATCAACACTTACACGTGAAGTTCAAAGCAAGTATGTATGTAACATTTCATATTTAATACTTGGCAATTGAGAACGTAGTATGTTTAATGCTTAAATTTATATTTCCACACAAAAATGCACAGAAATAAATTCAAATCCACTCATAATGTCCTTTAAATGGCATCAAATAATCCATCATTTGCCTCAAGTGCATTTCAGACATTTCCCAACTCAGAAGCTTCAGTCAGTCTACCTAAAAGCCAGATTGTCAAACACCAAACGTCTCCTGCTCAGTCGTTCAACCCTTTAGAAAAGCTGCAATCATGCCAAACATGCCCATAATTTAAGGCTACAGCCGATGGGCATGTGTTTTTAGCTTTTTGTTCAGAGAAAGCGATAATATACCCTTGTCGGTGTTTTAGGACCGAACTTACGTAAAGATTGTTTGATTCGGGGGTGCCTCTAGGCTCAAAATCACACAGAGATGGAGACACGAGGATTTTTATACAGGTTCGGCCCTCCTCCTGGGAGAATAACAACCCTACTCCTGTCTGTATGTATTGAGTGTGCTGAATTACAAGATGAAGCCAAAGACTAGAGTATTGTGCTTCTGATGATCTTCTGACGCCTGATTGTCCCGATGATTCTCGCTTTTATACAGCCCTCAAGGTGTACCGTCACGCCCGCTTAAATATCGCTTAATGTCCCGCATTATTGAGCCAGCATCGGAGGTTATTATGGGAGTAGTAACGTTCCCATGCTGCCAGGCAGTTATCACCATAACAAAGGAGTTGAAATCGTGCCATTATTCCAGAGAATAACCACGTAATTTACTGCCTATATTTTGAATATGGTGCGGAAGATTCCCTGATCGACTAGGCCCACATGTTTGTAAGCCCTGTCGATTAGGGACTGGTCGTAGAAGAGCTTACAACCAGGTGGTGGTCGTAGAAGATCTTACGACCACAAACTGATCATAGAAGAACTTACGATCATGGTATAGTCGTATAAGGACTTACGTAAGAGGACTTACGACTATAGGGTAGTCGTAAGAGGACTTACGACTACTAGGTGATCGTAGAAGAACTTACGATCATGGGATAGTCGTAGAAGGACTAACGACTATAGGGTAGTCGTAAGAGGACTTAGAACTACTAGGTGGTCGTAGAAGAACTTACGACCTCCATCTTCTCCCTTATGGCTATTAAGATGTATACCCAAGAGTTACATGATGTCATTATTATCTATAATATGAATTATAGATATATAATAAAACAGGAAGTCGAAGGAGTATATTCAGATATTTACCCGGTCGTCGTGGCCGGGGTGGAAGAAGAGGTGGTTCTATTGGGAGATGACCAATGAGGACAGCCTCTCCTTCGCTGGGAAGCCAGCCGAGAAGGTTTCTTCCTCGGATGCGACTCCCAAGGATCTTGGTCGGATCACCCCCTTCATTCGAGCTATTGCAGACTTGAAGGAAGAGGGGCTCACTGGATGACACATGGTGAAGGATTTCATCATGCGCCGCATCAGTCCTCTAAAGAAGAGGGCTTATCCAATAGCCCTCTTTGTTTAGGCTTAGGCTTTTTGGCTTATAGCTTAAAGCCAGCTTTTTGGCTTAATCAGCTTATAAGCCGCTTAGCTTTTAAGCCAAACTTTGGTGTTTGGTAATCAGGCTTTTTATAAAATGTTGGCTTATTGAGTTGTGTGTGAAGGATAAAAAGTCCTAATTGCCCTTTAGGTTTAAAGGACTTTTAAGCATGTATTTAAACCTTTTTTTTGCATGGAATTTATATCTCAACTAATTTTGTTAGTTCGCAAGTTTCGCCCTTAAGAAAATCATTGGTTAATCTCGCAAGAAATGGACTACTGATTAATTATTCCTCTTTATTTGGGGAAAACAATTGCATTTGTCGAGATACAAGCCGAGTACGACGCCATTTGTGCCGCAAAATTTGATTAGGAAAACGCCAATAAACAGCTTCTCTACATACACCAACCAATCGAAAACACCTAGAGACTACTAACACGAGACAAAATTTTCCATCAAGAGAGTAGAATTCTTCCGCCCATCCAACTTCCAAATACCCAAAGATCTAACAATTAATCACAAGCTCCATCAAGCAGCTCAGCCTCCCGACCTTGTCAGGCTCGCTTTTGATCCCGTGAGGACCCTATGCCGAAGTCTCGATCACAATGCCCTCAATCAAAAGACAAAATCACTTTGCATCCGGCAAAGACTTTGGTATTCTTCAAGGATGTAGCCTTTACTCATGCATGTCTACAACCTCAAGATGGTTCAAGTGTATCACAAAGGTTTTGAATTGTCTGCGCTCTTGTGTCGCTAGTGAATCTTGGCAGAGGCATGTCCTCGTAGCACCTATAATATTTATAGAAAGAAATGGATATAAGTCATCTTTTGTTAGGCACTTGGCAATAAAATCATGGAAGAGAAGGGACCCGAGGGTAGGGTAACAAGAACTTAGACCAACCGATGTTTAAAACTCGACCACTTCATTGATTAAGTTCAAAGATTTCAATGCAACCGACTAAAGAAAACTACTTAATAGATCAATATTAACAAGAATTAGTGGTCGAGCAAAGGAAGAAATCAAATTAAAGAAAATAGCCGTGTGTCCTCGCTTAGAATAGATTTCTAATTTCATCATGCTCTAAGCTAGTTCATAGTCCTAAATATGTCCGAGACCATGAAAACCTATGAGAGCTTAGAAGTCAAGGATAAAATATGCCACCTTTTCCACATTAAAAGGGCGAGAATCGAGAGAGGAATGAAAGGAACAACACTATGTAAAAAGTCCATGAATGATACTGTGGAGCTAAGTTCGCCTTTGTTTGTACTCAGATGAACTAAGCATCACCATATTTGCTTGGTGGAACTTGCCCACAAGCTACCATATCATTCAAAGAACCTCAATTGGCACAAACCCATGGAGGCGCAAGGGGTTAGGGAAGGGTTGGGGAGGAGAGGGGAGGCGGCGAGGGGACGGATTGGAGGTGTCGGGGTTGTGAGGAGAGGGAGGCCGGGCGTGGGAGGCTATGAGGGGACGGGATTGGAGGCGCTGCTGGGGGGGGAGGAGAGGAGGCGCCAGGCCGTGGTGGGGGAGGAGAGGAGGCGCCAAGGCTGGCTTCGGGGTTGGAGAGGAGGCGCCAAGGCCGGGTTGGGGAGGAGAGGAGGCGCCGACGCGCTGGCTGGTTGGGGAGGAGAGGAGGCGCCAAGATCGGGTTGGGGAGGGGCCGGGTGGAGGCGGGGTGTTAGCTTAACGTGAAAAGAACTAATCGAGAGGAAAAACTAAACGGTATGAACTTATATATGGATGGCATTTTATGGGTAATTTTAACAAGTTTAGTGGCAAAGGGTATTTCATTCCGCAAAAGCCAAAAAAAAGCACCTCTTCCCTGGCTTATGGCTTTTAGGCTTAAATTGGCTTAACTTATTTTAAGCCGGACAAAAAAGCACCCCCTTTGTTTAGGCTTAGGCTTTTTTGCTTTTAAGCCAGAGAAAAAGCCTAAACAAAGAGGGCCAATGTGGAGGTACTCTGGGTCGAAAGACCCGACCAGGGACTACGAGGAGGGTAAGTAAATTTCAAGCTTAGCTTTCTTTCTGTTATTTTTGAAATTGGCTTATTGAAGGTTCTCTTATCCCTGTAGACCTCTCACAACAGGAGATTGATACTCGAGTCAAACTCATCTGTGAGAAGCCCCCAGCCCATGTGGTGGCGCCTCCAATCTTAGCTGACCTATCCCCAGAGGACAAGGTGGAGCGCTTAAAGGTAATCAAGAGTTGATTTCATCTTTAGAACTTTGTAATCATAGAAGAACTTATGACTGGGTACTGATCGTAGGAAGGCTTACGATCAGGTTCTATTCGTAGAAAAACTTACGATCAGGGGGTTGTCGTAGAAAAGCTTACGACATGATGATAGTCGTAAAAGAACTTACAACTACTTTATAATAACTCTCTTTCTAATTTCGCAGAAGTAGGCATGGAGAACCATCGACGCATTTAAGAGGTCGAATCGATGGTCGCTTGCAGCCAGCAAAGAGAGCAGCCTCCCAAGAGGCGCCGGCTCGTTAAAGTCGCCAAGAAGCGAGGTCAAGCTCGAGTCCTCATTTGTTAAGCAAGCGATGCTCCTCGCACTGCAAGGAGGAAGCTCACAGTCGTTGATAAGGATCAAGAAGCTCGAGCCCGCTATTTCGCTCTGCACCTTTGGCTAATCTTATATGAAATAATTACCGCAGAGGAAAGAATTGCAAGAGGAATAGTCAAGCATTCAAACCCAAAGCCCCAAGACCAAGGTACCCTTCTATTATGACAATAAAACATTCGCAGCCGCTTCGCGCTTTATCAAGCGACTAGAAAAGGAGAACCGAAGGGTTTCATGTCTTTTGTGAAGAAAACCCGCCGCGCCAAAGAAGACTGTGGTCGAGGGTAACGATGTCCTTGAGGCGGTTGAGACAGGTCTCGACCGTCTAGAGAGCCAAAAGTCTCAAGGAGCAATGGTGCTCGATCAAGACCCACGACCAAACGTGGTCGTGGCTGTTCCTCAACTTGAGTCTTGACCAGACGTGGTTGAGAAAAAGTTGAAGAAACCTTCCTTAGGGAGGGTCTTTTTCAAACTTAAGATCAAGTCTGGCACTAGGAGGTATGTAAAAGAGACAAAAGTGTAAGAACAACATTTACCTTTTGCTTTTTACTACCTAATTGTGCTTTCCTTTTTACGATCTTAGCTCGGCGCCTATCATCCTCGAGGACGCCTCGCCGAGGAACCCATCGCTATTTCTCCCAAGAAAGTATGAACAACAGCAAGCGGTGGTCGGAAGGGTCGCCCACTGCTCAATGGTGGAGGGTACCGCTAGTGCTGGAGGCTACGCACCACCGGCGGGCCGAGGCCGGAGTGGCTATGACCACAGGGGTGGTCGAGAGATCGAGGAAGACAATGCCCGATACCGCAGAGGCATCAGCCATCGCCTCGAAGGAAGTCAGCAGGCATTTTCCTGTGTCCTCAAGGAGGAGCCGGAGTTACCGAACCAGAGGAGGAGGAATATGCTAACCGCCTCGAAGTTCTTGCCGTTTTCCAATGTGGGATCTTCGCTCTGCACTTCGTGCTCGTGTCCTCACCCCAAAAATATTCCCGATGGAGGATGTTTTCAATGACGGCCTTTGAAGAGGTGTGTGGGACCGAAAAGTAGAGATTGATGAACCGAGGAATCCCACGAGGGTAGTATCTTCGCTTGCACGAAGGGCAATGAATGTAAGTACCGTTGTTCGATATTTGTACTCATATCTTTTGTCGCTCTAACCGCTTTTCTATGCAGAGCGATGGAGCAAATTGTTACCGTTGTTGAATACAACAGCAACTTGTCCAATTGGACGACAGAAAGTGGAACTCGAAAGCGTGCAGAAGTAGTAAGTAATCGCTGTAGTCTTTATGTTTCACCACTCACACAAGATTTCGGGGGTTTGTCAGAGAAGATCTTACGACTAGGTAATGGTCGTAGAAGAGCTTATGACAAGGGTTTTGTCGTAGAATGACTTACGACTAGATCATGGTCGTAGAAGAATTTACGACCGCTTATTTGGTGCTAACGTCCATTCTTTCCCTTTGTTGGTTTAAGAGTTACGAGAAGATCTTAGCTAATTCTCTCGACTATGATAAAGTCGAGGCGAAAAAGCTAAAGGAGGAGATTGAAGGCCTCCAGAAGAAGCTTCAGGAGGCAAACTCTGCAAACCAAAAGTTGCAGGGACGACTAAGCGGTAAGTGCTGAACTTAAGACCGCCTTCAACGTTCTTTTTTTTTCTGAAACTTATTTCTTTTCAGAGAAAGACCAAGAGGTCCAGACGTGGGAGCAGCGCTACCTCAAGGACACTGCCGCTCGTGCTAATGAAGTCAAGAAGTGAGATTCTCAACTAGCTGGTAAGAAAATCTTTACCTGCGATTAGTTGTGTTTTCCTCTCGAGGTCATTTTATCTGACTGATCTCATTTTTTTCAGAACAAGTAGTACAAATAAAATGACTCCACGAGGCTTCGACTCACAACCAGGATAAAATGAAGGCTTTGAAGATCAATCTTCAAGACAACGTTTCACTTCTGAACAATGTATTCGGTGGGCTTGATGTTGAGGGTATTACTCCTCGAGATGACACACTGTCTGCCTACTTAAGTGCCATTGGCAAACAAGTCGAAACTTTGCAAGAGTTAGTGACTACCCTGAAGGCTAACCAATTCGATTCAATAAAGGATGCGATCGAAGAGGGAATAAGATTTGTCCTGACAAAACTTAAAGCCTGTGATCCCAACCTTAATCTGCAACCTGTCATAGATGACTTCGTCTGCCGTGAAGCAGAGGCAAAGCAGTTAATGATAACACTGCTGTCGATCGCTGAGGCAGTCACAGTGGGTATGCAAATAAGATCTCCTTCACCAGAGCAGTCTGCACCAGAGTCTTGAGTTCTGTAAAGACAAATTTTTGTTGATGTTGATATATATATCCCTTCCTTTTTCCTGAAAATTATCTTGTCGAGTAGTTAGTAACTCATAAGATAATGAAAAAAAGAGCAAGACTAAGAATTAAAGTCAAGTTAATAACTTTATCCTAGCCCCCGACTATTTGCTTGGTTTATTTAGATAAACCGAGTAAACAATGTTTAAATGGGTTTTCTAAAGAGAGAGGTTTAGCTATCTTGCAGTTTTTCGATCACGGTTATCATGCACTGGTCGAAAGAGTAGGAACAAGTCGACACTAGGAAGTTCCTTCTAGTGGGCAGGACCACGTGCAGAGAGGAAAGGCTTTGACTAGGTGATGTTACCATCTTCGACCAGAATAATCAAATCAAAAACTGTCAACTTGAGTTAGATAAACGTCTGGAGTTCCTTTAAAAAAATTTGTTCTATTTATTTCAATGCACTCAGTAGGTTTGCTCTAGTAGGAAGAGTCAGAAACAGGACGATGCTAGGAAGTTCCTTCTAGTGGGGAGGACCACGTGCAGGGAGGAAAGTCTTCGACTAGGTGTTGCAACTTCCTCCGACTAGTTAAAACAAACTGAGTTTACCGAAAGTAGTCGAGCAAATTTAAAAAGTATACTCGACTTAATTTATTTTTCAAAAAGATGAATGAAGAAATAAACTAAGGTACTAAGAGTTGGCTTGACATTATTTTGACCATGTTTTGAACCCAAGCTCTTTGTGTTGCTAGCAAAAAGGGAGGAACGAGTCGACTCTAGGAAGTTCCTTCCAGTGGGCGGGACCACGTGCAGAGAGGAAAGGCTTCGACTAGGTGATGTTACCATCCTTTCGACCAGTGTAAAGATGAACTGGGTACTGGTCGTAAGATGTCTTACGACTAGTGTATTGTCGTGAAAAAGCTCACAACTAGGAATTGGTCAAAGACAGACCTTCGACCAGGGTATGGTGGAAAGAATTGTCAAAGCACTACTCAAAATAAAACAATAAAGATAGAAAGAACCTGATACTTTATTGAATGGTTGGTCATTTACACGAGAATTTGCGTGAATCGGGTTGATATTCCAAGAATTAGAGAGAACCCTACCGTTTTCCATTGCCGTCAGATCAACCGCACGCATGCATAACTTGAACCATCAGGTGAGGACCTTCCCACTTGAGGGAAAGTTTGTTCTGATTAGACTGGGATTGAATTTTCTCAATACTAAGTCACCTACAAGAAAGGCTGCGAGGTTGACCTTACGATCGTAGTATTTGCGTAGGGCTTGCCGTAGACCGCCGAACGGATTAAGGCTTGATTTCTTTCTTCGAAAGGTGTTAATGCCATCCGCTGAAGTTGTTCTGGGCCGAGTCATTGAAACTTCCACCCTTGTTGACCTGATCTAAGTTCGCGTAAGCATGGCTTCGCACCAAAAACTAGGAAAAAGGTGTTTCACTTTGTTCGACTAGCGGTCGCGGGCGAATCGCCCATAATATCGAGGGTAATTTTGTACCCAAGCCCCTAACGCTAAGAAGCCGGTCAAGACTCGAGTTTTGATTCCTCGCATTATTTGGCCATTCGCCGCTCGATCGCTTCCATTGCTTTGGGGATGGGCGACAAAGGCGTAATATAGCTTACACTCAACTCGTCGCAAAATTCCTAAAATTTTGCGCCGTAAATTGTTTATTATTATCTCGTGATTATTCGACTTGGGACTCCAAATCGAGTAATCACGCTTCTCATCATGACCCGTTTTGCGGCTTCCGTTGTTATCCCAGTCACAGGTTCGACTTCGATCCATTTTGTGAACATATCAATTGCCATAAAAAGGAACTCAAAGCCCCCTGGAGCCCGTAGGAACGGTCCTAAGATATCGAGACCGCAGGTCGCAAAAGGCCAAGATAGAGGAATTGTTTGCAATGCCTGAGCTGGTTGATGTATTTGCTTGCTATGAAACTGGCATTGTACACATTTCTTTGGCATCGTAGAGGGCTGTTGGCCAGTAAAATTCTTGTCGAAAGGCTTTTCCGACCAGCGTTTTGTAGGAAGCATGAGTTCCACAGATGCCCCCGTAATCGTCGTGAAGGAGGTTTAGTCCTTCTCTCTACGGTATGCATCGCATGAGTACCCATTGAGTGCCTCGTTTATAGAGGACTCCTTCGACCAAAGTATACATTTTGGCCTTTCGGGATAAACGATCTACTTCGAGATCGTCATCGGGTACGGAACCCGTCTGAAGATACTTGTAGATGGGATCCATCCAAGTATCCTCGTATTTTGGAGAGGCTATCTCAATAGGGGATATCTCTGGTGTGTCCACTAGAGATGGCTTCTGTAGTTGCTCCAAGAAGACTCCCTTTAGTACTTGTGATAGGTAAGAAGCTATCTGAGCAAGCTGGTCCACGAGGAAATTATCCTTTCGAGTGATGAATTGTACATCGAAACTGAAAAAATACTTTTCAAGCTTTCGAACCTCCGATAAGTACCGAGACATGGTCGAGTTAGAGCACTGGTACTCTTTTTCGACCTGATTCACGACTAGTTGAGAGTCTCCTCTCACGAGTAGTCGCTTAATCACGAATGCTTTCAGAGCTCATATGCCGCTAGTAAACCTTCAGATTTTGCCACGCTTGTTAGTGGCCCGAAAGTTTAACTTGATGGCATACTTTAAGGTCTCCCATTAGGAGATTCCAGACCACCTTAGCCCCGAGCCACTTAAAGTAAGTGACTCATCAGTACATCGCCCACTAGTCGTGGGTATCATATTAGGATCCCGAACAGTTCAGATTTGTCCATTCGGCGACAAAGTCTCGCCAAGATCTGAGATTTAATGGCCGTCGGGACACGAAATAGAGGTCGAACTCCCAAGTTCTCATCGACCATTTAGACATGCGCCCCGCCGCTTCCCTATTCTCGAGGATCACTCCTAAGGAAACTCGCGAAAAGACAATTATCTTGTGTGCCTAAAAATAATGTCGCAGTTTCCTCGAAGACATGAGGAGGGTATAGAGAAGCTTTTGGACCTGAGGGTAACGCTCCTTAGGTCCGTGCAAAACTTCACTTACGTAGTACACTAGTTGTTGAACGTTTTCACGTTTTACGACTACTACTGCGCTCACTGCCTGTAGCGCGGTAGCTAGATAAATTAACTAATTAAGAGCGTCTCTTCTGGTTTTGGGGAAACCAGAACAGGAGCACTCATAAGATATCTCTTAATGTCCTCGAAGGCAGCATTTGCCTCGTCCGACTACTCGAAACCCTCGTGCTTCCTTAGAAGTTTGAAGAAAGATAATCCTTTTTGTCCCAGACGTGCTATGAAACGACTTAAAACCGCCATACACCCTGTGAGCTTTTGTACTTCTTTCTTTGTGGTTGGAGGGCGCATTTGAACAATGGCTTTTATCTTTTCGGGATTTGCTTCGATCCCTCGTACAGAGACCAGGAATCCAAGCAATTTTCCCGAAGAGACTCCAAACACACACTTCTCAGGATTGAGTTTCAAGCGGTGTTTTCTGAGGTTGTCAAATGTCTCCTGCAAGTCTAAAACATGATCAAGCCGTTTGATGCTTTTTACGACTAGATCATCAACATAGGCTTCCAAATTTTGGCCTAACTGAAGTGAAAAGGTCGATTGCATCAAACGTTGAAAAGAAGCGCTAGCATTTTTTAGACCAAATGGCATTTTGACATAGCAAAATATACCAAATGGAGTAATAAATGCGGTCTTCTTTCATCTTCTAGACACATATTAATTTGATGGTAGCCGTAATATGCATCTAGAAAACTTAATGTTTCAAACCAACCAAAGAGGGGTCAACCAACCGATCGACACGAGGTAAAGGAAATCATCTTTTGGACAAGCTTTATTAAGATCGGTGAAGTTCACGCACATTCGCCACTTGCCGTTAGACTTCCTAACCATTACAGGTTGGCTAACTACTCGGGTGGTCGACTTCTCTTATAAAGCCCGCTTAAGTAGCTTATCCACTCGACCTTATAGCATCTCGTCGATCGTACAAATCTCCGTAATTTTTGTTTTATGGGTATTTTGTCGTCCAGAGAGCTAGCTTTGTGCTCGATCAATTCTGGGACTCGGGCATGTCGGATGCTTGCCACGTGAAGACATCTGCGTTTGCTCGGAGGAAAGTGATGAGGGCGTCTTCCTACTCGGGGTCAGAAATATCCCCGATGCGAACAGTCTTTGAGGGCTCCTCCTGATCCAAGGGAACCTCTTTGACTTGGTCGTTCGGCTTAGGCAGAGCTTTAGGCTTCGAGTGCTTGGTCGAAGGCCGCCCTTTTTCTTCCCGAGCTAGTATCTGACCCACCATCTCGAGGGATCGACGGTCCACATCGTGATCGGCTATCTTCTTATCACAATGAATTGTGATTACTCCTTTGGGACCTGGCATCTTAAGACATTAATACCCATAATGAGTTGCCATTAAGAATTTTGCCAAAGCTGATCGTCCGAGTATGGCGTTATATGTCGTATCGAAATCGACCACATCAAAGGAGATCTTCTCCGTCCTGAAATTACTTGGTGAACCAAATATTAAAGGAAGAGAAACTTGACCAATAGGTTTGGCTGAAGACCCCGGTATAATACCATGAAATGAATATCTTACTGGTCTTACCTTGGTCCTAGGGACTTGCATTTCGTCCAGGGTGTTCGTAAACAAAATGTTCAACGAACTACCACCATCAATCAACACTCGATTTACTCGACAGTTGTTGATGGTGGGTTTGACCACGATCGGAAATCAACCTGGTCGACTCGAAGGGATCGGGCAGTCAACCTTCTCGAAGGAGATGGTGACTTCTGACCACTTCGACAACTTATTGACTAGAGGACAGTCAATGGAGTTTACCTCGCGTTCGACTGCCTTCAGCTGTCGTTTTGACTCGTATGCCGATGATCCTCCAAAGATGTGCTCTATGGTGTGCTCGGGATCTTGAAACGGCATGTCCTTGTTGTTGTCCGACTGTGTACGACCACTAGCTTGCCCTACCTCCTCGAGAGTAGGAAGTAATCCTTTGCTGTTGTAATAGTCCTCGAGCTTTCGTTGGAAAACTCGGCAATTGCGAAGGTCAGTTCCTTCCTTTTTATGGAAAGAACACCACCTAGGCTTATCGGTCTTCCGTTCGGGGCACTTACCTTTGTCTCGATCGGGATGTTGTTTCACAGTTCCTAGCTCTTTATCGCTTACGACTAGGACCTCTTTAGAAGCATTAACTTGAGGTTTTTGGCCCTTTGCCTTGTTCTTGGATTTCTTGGCCTTCTTATCCTTCTTCTTGCCACCTTCACCAGCCTCCTGAGGGTGCTGGCCATCTCGATCGATGATTTTGGTCCACTCGACCGCTTCATCGCCAGATGGCGCAATCACCATCTCAAGAGTTCGCGACAAGAGCGGTGGAGGGTTCAAAGCGATGTCCTCCGTGATCCTTCATTGCGACTCGCTTGAAGGCTTTGATTACGATGAGTCGAAACCTCAGAATCGAATTATAACTCGATCAAACGCCTAATGAATTGGCGTAGTGTTTCGTGGCCATTTTGTCGCATCCTATGTAGGTCATCCTTCTTTCCGGGGCGATGGTAGGTGTTGGAAATATGCCCTAGAGGCAATCGTAGAGATGATTATATTTTATTATGTTCATTATATTGGATAATGTGTTATCTTGTTCCAAGAATAATATTGTTAATATTTATTACCAAGTATGTGACTTGGTTGTGAAACTCTATATTTCTGCGATAATTATTCTTATACGATTCCTGGTCAGAAACATATGAGGACACATGTGAATAGACTAGCATATGTATTGGTTGATGACTATGTTTCACGAGTCATAGATATGGAGATATCAAACCAATAATATGGACACATGTTAGAGAACATGATGTTGGATTAGACCCACCTTGAGACACTATTGATATTGTTATGATTCTATGTGTCGTTAGTTGGTCTCAAGCAATGATGATGTATAATCCTTAGACCTCGAGATCAGATGGTTTTCTACATGTGTAATAGCACTTTAGGGGTCGCCAAACGCTACATCAGAATCGGGTAGTTATAAAGGTAGCTTTCGGGTATGTTTGTGAAACATGGAGAGGAATGTGACCGGTCGGATATGGATTTGCCCTCCTAACATAACAGAGAGATGTCTCTAGGCCCCTTGTTGTGATCGGATAAAGAAAGTGCATAGCCATGCCACTAGTAGTTGAAGTGTTCGACCACGTAAAGTTATCCGACACTCGATCGAGAAAGAATTGAACAGTCCATGGATGACACAACATCCCACCTGGAGTTCAACCAGACATCGTGAGGCAAAGGGAGTATACACGAGTAGGTCACTCAATTCGATCGCCATGCATCGTGGTCGTATGGAGATACGAAATGGTCGAGATCGTCGAATGTAATCACAGAGTGGTCGTAACCTGGTCGTAACCTGGTCGTAAGGAGTTACGAACTGGTCGTGACCATATACGAACTGGTCGTATAGAGATAGGACTTGGTCGTAAGTGATGAGAACCTGGTCATAGATCATATTGCATTAAGGTTCGTCCGATATAATTTGTGTGTATTCGGGAATCGCTATGTTCTGCTAGGAGCCGCCACGACTAGTGATCGGAAAGGGTTTCAAGTCACAACCGACACGCATAAACCTCTGGTCACACACTTAACGGGTTGAACAAACCAAGACGAATATGATTCAGAACGTGTTCGGATAGGATCCGCCACGAGCACTATATAAGGAGATGCATGAGGTCATGGGAGACACGCGAGAAAACACCACCAAAACCCTAGCCGCCATCTTCCTGAGAGCTCTGCCGTGCGACTTGGTGCTAGCACACCGACGTATGGTTGTTCCTTCCACGGACGGTGGATACCGAGAGACGCTTACTACGATTGTTGCGCTTTGAGGACGATCCGCGATCTTCATGAGGAACCGCGAGTTCTTTGTCAAGGAGACGATCGACTCGTGAGGACGCTAGACGATCGACTACGACCACTACATCGACGCGCTCTACGTTGGACTAGGCTGCTCCAACCGTTCTTCCGGTGCTCTGTGCGTCTGATGGTAACGATCTATGATCATCTACTTGCTAGGCTTCCTGGTTTGCGTGGTAGAAAATTTTGTTTGTAGCTATCGTAGCCTACCCCGAAACCCAACAGTAGGTGCCTGGAAATTGGCCAGCAATAGATCGCAGAGATGTTGCCACGAGTAGATCGACTCGACTGGTTGGTTTAACAACCATGATCGAGCAGACCCTTCGAGCACAGTCGGAAGGTAATTCGCCATGACGTGCTCTCCTCCTCTTGCTACTCGGACAGCAGTCGTATAAATCTGAAGGAATTCGATGGGATTTTGAAACCCATCAAATATCTCCATGTTCCCTGGTCTAAACCGCGTCGGCTAGTGAACTGCTCAGAGGTCAGGCGAGAATGCCCGACATCCGGTAATTACGTCGTAACGCCTCCTTTGTAAAAAAGAGGGGTTGATATCTCTAGGTGATCGTACTCGACGATACCCAGCAACAGGTGAATCTGACTTATGGTAAGTCTCGATCCTTCGAGGGTAATACTCCTTGTACTCTGTCTGCTGTTGCAGACCTCTCGGCTGGAGTGGTGAATGATCACCTCTCCTAGGAGCTTTATGGTCGTTAGGCGTTCGAGGAACTCTTTTTCGGTTTGGGGAACGATGCAACTTGCAGCGACCCCCATTTAGTGAGTTATTCGAACGACTAGAAACTGATGGAGTCGTACTGCCACGACTTCCAACATGATGTCGGTGGGGTCGTTCGAGCTTGCTCATCGTGCTCCGTAGCCTTCGTGGCGATCTCTTCAAATAAGAGGTCGTAGCTGTGTCTTTCGCAAGTTCTCGAGATGGGTTCTCGAGTAGATCGTTGATATGCTGAAATTCCTGAGCTTCTTCCGACTGGTATTGGGTGCGCCCAGACAATTTTCTCTGAACGGCAACTCATTTCCGTCGGATTGTTTCAGACTCATCCATACCTGATCCTTGAGCTTGCCTTAGTGAAGTGCGATGTTCTCGCACTTCCGCGACGCCATCGAGTATTGACTCGCTCGTTGTCGGAGGTGTCCTTGTCATCGCCACGAGCAAATGAGGGTGTGATCTTCGGGAGCGCCCTCACTCGCCTCTAGGAGAGTTATTGTTACCTGAGGGTAGGACGAAGACCTCCCGTTGATGATCTCCACTTAGACTAGAGGCCTCCTCGCTTGAGGAGTCGTCGAATGACACCATCTGGCGACTTGGAGCAAACCCCTCTAGGAAGGGGAATTCTAGGTTATAGCCGTCTCCGTCCGCAAGTGAGTCCTGCGTTGGGATGGTCAAACTCGTAGGAAGAGCATATTCGAACGCATCCTTGGCTGGGCTAACCGGAGGAAGAGAACCATCAAGTGCTGATGAAGATCCGGAATTATGACTTCCAGGAGTTGTCGCGCCAGGTCAGACTGTCTCAGGTGGACTTGAACATTTGGAGAGGGAACCCTCGCTATGCCCTGAGTCTGCCTTGGGACAGCCCTCATTGTGGTTGGATTGACCCTTGCCCTCTGAGGAAGCTGGTTCTCCATCCGGACGATCGCGTGGGGATAAGGATCCTTCTCAACTCCGCGGTGGTAAAGTCTCCGGAGAAAGATCTCCGGGCGACATCACCATCGGATGATGCATCACTCACTTGTAGTCGAAACCGCATCCATGTCGATATCTCACAGACCGCCAAGTCGAACCAGTTCTCCTCGTTCCACTCTCCTGCCATGAGAGCATGAGAATTGGAAAGACAAAGGAAAGTTGATGACTCGAAGATCCCCACGGTAGGCGCTAACTATCGGTGTTTTAGGACCGAACTTACGTAAAGATTGTTTGATTCGGGGGTTCCTCTAGGCTCAAAATCACATAGAGATGGAGACACATGGATTTTTATACAGGTTCGGGTCTTCTCCGGGGAGAATAACAACCCTACTCCTGTGTGTATGTATTGAGTGTGCTGAATTACAAGATGGAGCCAAAGACTAGAGTATTGTGCTTCTGATGATCTTCGGATCGCCCCGATTGTCCTGATGATTCTGCCTTTTATACAGTCTTCAAGATGTACCGTCGCGCCTCCAGTTTAAAGATTGCCTTAATGTCCCAGATTATTGAGCCGTTACTGGAGGTTATTATAGGAGTAGTAACGTTCCCATACTGCCAGACAGTTATCACTATAACTAAGGAGTTAAAATCGTGCCATTATTCTAGAGAATAACCGTGTAATTTACTGCCCATATTTTGAATATGGTGCGGAAGATTCTCTGATCGACTAGGCTCACATGTCTATAAGCCCTGTCGATTATGGACTGGTCGTAGAAGATCTTACAACCAGGTGGTGGTCGTAGAAGATCTTACTACCACAGACTGATCATAGAAGAACTTACGATCATGGGATAGTTGTAGAAGGACTTACGACTATAGAGAAGTCGTAAGAGGACTTACGACTACTAGGTGGTCGTAGAAGAACTTACGACCTCCAGCTTCTCCCTTATGGCTATTAAGAGGTATACTCAAGAGTTACATGACATCATTATTATCCATAATATGAATTATAGATATATAATAAAATGAGGATTGCTATATCCTCGTCAACCCTCTACTTTGATGGCTTTCGAGCATATACCCTTATAACCGATGTAATTGATAATATACTCTCCACTTATATGTATTCTAGACTAAATATCCGTGTGCAATATTTTATTATTATCATCTGCTTTTTTTCGTTTTGGCCACATGAAATTGCCGAATTACACCCCCTTCCTCTCTCCCAAGTTTTCTCCACCTCGCCGTCACCCTACTCGCCGTGCCTCAGCACGGAGCATGCCCGCTCCATAACTCGATCCAGCGCGGGGCCTTCCCAGTCATAGACTCCATGCTCCAGCGGGGAGGGGGAGGGGGACTAGCGTGGAGAGAGCTGGTGGCGGAGTGGTGAGCCGGGGGGCAGCTCAGCGGTGAACGTGTGGAGGAGGAAGTCGGTCATGTTGGCACCGGCGAAGGTGATGCTGGAGTCGGAGCCAGGTAGGGCATCGCCGGCATGTAATGTCGCCTAGGGAGGAGGGGCAATGTCACGGAGACAGCGGATCTTCGTTTTCTCCTCCTGTTCATCTAGGGGCTCCCCATCCTCTCGCCATTCGCGTCGCTGATGGTGTCCCGACCGCCCAAGGTCCGGAAGCCGGATTGGGACTCGTTCTCCGTGGAGGCGAGCGTTCGGCGGCGGCGAGCGTGTAGACGTGGCCGAGGACGTCGGCTAGGAGGCTTGGGAGCGCGTGCGGCGTGGTCGGGGGCATGGCTGGGGCAGTTGACCGCGGCGAGCAGTGTCGACGAGGCCGACGAGGGGCGGGGACTCCTCGGTGGAGATGGGCGCAGAGAGGGGGACGAAGAGGGCGCCGAGGTAGGGGTTGGCCGGGTGGGGTTGGAAGGAGAGGAAGGGAGCATAGCACAACGCAGGAGCGAGTGAAGGGGGAGAGAAGGGTGGAGAGATGGCAACATAGTCATTCGCGTGGCCAAAACGGGAAAAACAAAGGATAATAATGAAATATCGCAAATGATATATTTAATCAAGAATCTATCTAAGTAAAAAATATATTATCAATTATATCAAAAATAAAGGTACACGTTCGAATGTTCGAAAGTTATGGAGGCTATATTATCGATTACCCTTTTATTCAATATAGGGTGTGTAGGGTCTAGCCGGATTGCAAGAATCTTTAGCTCGGACAAAAAGATAGAGAAGCAAACAGTTAAACAGTTAGGCTGTTTCTAATTAGCAATGTCTTAGTGCAATTTCTTAGTGTATAAAGAGTGTTAGGATACTATCTTCTTAATGCATGGTTTCTTATAGTACAGTATCTTAGGTTGTTTTATTTACATGCATGAGAGAAAACAGCGATCATAATAAATTTTATGTATTGGATTTCGAGACCGAACCGGTATCCAGATTAGATACTAGAGTATCATCTTTCTTCATTAACTATAATGTCACATCATCATTTTATCTATATAAGAGGCTTAAGATACTAGCTAAGGTGAAACACTGGGAGCAATCTTAGCAGTACTGCCGCTTGTTGCGACCAATCGCTTGCTATCCACGAGTGCGATGTTATGTTTCCGCTCAATCTCTGACCCCCGTGGAGTTAGCTGATACACGAGTACGTCGACTAGATTCGTTTGTGCTTCGCGTAGCTCGACTGGATCGATGGATGCATGCTGCATGGCACCAGGCAGATGTGCCCAGGAACGACCCACACCACGTCCTTCCAAAGCTGTAAATACTTCTTCACTCCTTTCGGGCGATTCCGTGTTGCACCGAAACCTTTCTTAAGTCTCGACGAAACTTTAATTTAGTTGATGTCCGATCGAAACAGAAAGAAGAGCGCCATCAACTACTTAATTAGATATACTACTTAAAGTTATGGTGCTCGGTAGTTTTCCGATCGAAACAGAAAGAGCACCATCAACTTAATTAGATATACTACTAAAAGTTATGGTGCTCGGTAGTTTCGCGATTTTCATAGGGAAGGTTGTAGTTTCGCGATTTTCATAGGGTAGGTTGGGTGCAATCGAAACGGATACGTACAGATATTGCTCATCACACATTCCATTATGTTTTTTTTTCTAGTAGTCAGAGTCGAACACGGATAGTATCAGATACCCATTTCTCTACCCCGTATTTGCTCAGCGAGTCTTCGGTCGGACGAAAATTATTAGCTTCTTTTTCACCCCTACACAGACATTGGACAGTAGGTGTACAATCAGAACGAACACATAGATACTAATCACTAAGATATCAAAGGAAAAACACTTAATATCCCTTGTCTACTCAGATGCAGCAACTCATGTATCTATTATCTTGTTTCTAAGTTAAGTCACAACAGATTTTCGTCATACCGCCTGACACATGAACACATACAGACGAATATCACTCATCCTATATCATATTCCGTATTTTTTTCCTCGGAGTCAGAGTCAAAGTCAGACACTGGTAGTATCGAATACCCATTTTTTATCTCGTATTCGCTTTACGAGCCTTCGATCAGTCGATCGGGAATTATCCACTTTATTTGCACCCATATGGCAGTGAGTAACATTTCCATGAAGGTTCCTTCAAAAGGTTAGCACATGTCCAATAACAAAAACCTAAATTTGGTCGCGGTTGCACGTAAGCTAATCCAGAAGGGACGCACCTAGGCTGCTACGTGCTTGCTGATCATAGGCTCGCCTTAAAACAAACGTCTAATAGTATATTGTTGTCACAGTGCACATTCACTATTTAATCCGCGTCTGCTATCCACTCCTACGAAAGGTTTTCTAGAAAGACTGAAATTAAACCATAAAACCTCAGCAGATAACGATCCCCCAATGGAGGTATTAGTTCAAGGCTTGAATTTGTTTCATGTTTTAGCATCTCAAGAGGCATCTTTTGGCAGTATAGAATCAGAAAAGAGCGTCCTGTTACCTACTTGATAAATGATACCTAATTACATCCCTCTCCTTCTCTCTGGATATACCGAATTTGCTATCTCCATGTTGCCTCAGAAAATTTCAAAGGCCTAACTGACCGAAGAAAGGTGTGTGATTGATCGATGCGTCCTGCACATACCTAAATACGGAGCAATCTATCCTGGAGGGATCGGCCTAAATGGCACGGTTGCACGTCGTATTAGCGGAAATAGCTTTTCTTATGTTGCGGTCGCAAAAATGTCCATCCGGACGAGCCTCACACCGGCCACGTGCGTAATTCTACCCGACTACCATCCGGATTCCCTTTTCCGCACGGTCACCGTGCGGACGCGAAGTCTCCGCACGGCCACCCCCGGACATACATCTCTATCTCGCACATGCATGCATGCATGCACCCACGCGAGAGATGTGCGGACGGTAGCTGTACGGACACGGCCACGTGTTAACACACAGTGTTCGGACTATGGGCTTACGGACGATACGGACAGTGCGGCAAAAACTCACCTGCTCTATCCCTAAAGAACCGGGTCGAATGATGGCGCACATTCTGCTCTACTGCGTCGTGTCCTCTGAAGGCCATTCAGGTCGTCCGAATCCATCGCGAAACTGTATAGGCACTCCATGTGTAGTGTTAGGAGATGCATCATGATGGACCGAGCACATGGTGCTGCTTCTTCAGCGATGCTGAATCTGCATGCATTCAAATCCGTTCTCCATCTGCCAAAACCTGTCATGTCAGAGTGGAGACACACAAGACCAAGACAGTGGAGACACCTCTTATTATCAAGGTAAGAAGATCAGCACGCGTAAGTTGTTCTCCGATGGACTAAACGAAGGGGCGACGGAATTTTTGGCAGATACTGCTACTTTGCAAACAGTATTTGCAGTATTGATCATCGCAAATATAAATTTGCAGATATACCTTCGTTGCCGCACGATCACCGCACGAAGAGGCCTCCCCGCCCGACCGACATGCACCGTTGCCGCACAGTGGCCGTGTGGCAACGGCTCCCTCGCCACCACGTGGCCCTCCCCGCCCGCCCCAGTCGCCAACTCAACCGTTGCCGCACGACGGTCGTGTGGCAACGGCCCCACACATCGCCACGTGGCCCTCCCTCCTCTCGCCACGCGCTTCCCATCGCCCTACCTCTGCCACCATCCTCCCGCCACGCACCGGATCGTTTCGGAGAATTAAAAAACCGTGTGGTGGCCATCTTTCCCACCGTCCCTCCTCCCTTCTCCGTACATCTGTCGCATCGTCTAGAAATTCTGGCGTCAACGCTTACGGAATTTTTGGCGCCAATGCCGTGACTCCTCATTCGCTCGGCTATAAATATCGAACTCTGGTACTTGCTCTTCGCTCACCCCATTTGCGTTTCGATTCTCATTCTTGCGCTCGTCGTTGAGTACTCAGAGAACGTAACATAATTAATTTTATTGGGAGGTTAACTGTTTTCTTGCTTCACGTCGCTCGTTGCTCGGCCTTTTTTTATTACTTCCCTCGAAGGGCAAGTAATTTGTCGGATGCTTTTGCCGTTATTACTGTAGTCGTAATTAATCAGTCTTAGTAAGCTAGTCGTAATTAGCTAGTTTACGGGTAATCAATTAGTCGTAATTAGTTAGCTCACTAGTAATGACTTAGTTTAGTGGTAATTAATTAGTCGTAATTAGTTTAGTAGTCATCATTACGACATATTAAATAAGTGAAAATGAATTACCGATATTTTTTAGTGGTAATTAATCAATAGTAATTAGTTAGTTTAGGGTAAGTAATTAGTCATAATTAGTTAGTTCACTAGTAATTAGTTAGTTTAGTGGTAATTAATTAGTCGTAATTAGTTTAGTAGTCATCATACGACATATTAAATAAGTGGAAATGAAATACTGGTAAATTTTTTAGTGGTAATTAATCAATCATAATTAGTTAATTTAGAGGTAATTAATTAGTCGTAATTAGTAAATTTAGTGGTAATTATTCGTTGTTTAATTACACATATGTAATCCATCACTTGCATGCAATCTGTCGTATTTAATTACACTTATGGGTTGGACATGTTAGTGTTTTATGTAATAGCAGATGTGGTTGTTGTGGCTTTAGGTATTTTCGAACATGCAACGCCTGTTAGTATTTTACGGCGATGGTCTCGTACGGGCCGGACCCGATGGGTTGGACCTGACGAGATGCCAGTACAAGGTGGTCCGGGCGAAGGGGCACCACGCGATGAATATTCACGAGCTACGAAGCTGCATTCGGAGGGAGTTCGTCACGGAGCCAACGACGAAGAAAGTTGTGATCGAGGCAATCACCTACACGAATTATGTGTGGGAGCTCGTCAAGGTGAATGAAAGCATAGCATGGAGGCAGTACATGGAGATTGCCTCCCAGCCCGAGGTGGCCATTTACAGGAAGCCTATGGTATACGGGAATTTCGTACGCAGGGCACCGGGAAACCCTAATGATGTTGGGGCCTCTACAAGTGGGCAAGCGCAGCCCGAGCCTGAAGATGGTAGCACAGAATGTGCTGCCTCGGAGGGAAGTCCCGTGCCTAATTTTGTGCCAAATGAGGAGGCGGAAACGTGGTGGTTAGCCCGCATCGACTACTACGAGCATCTACAGGATGAGCCTCTCGGGTTGGAGTCCGGCGAGGATGCCGCCCAAGCTTGGAAAAGCGACGAGGACGCACACCAAGTCGGTGGTCCTAATATGGCATCGAGACTTGATGATATCATGGTGCATTTGCTCGTACTGTCATAAGAAGAAGGCTCCTAGTGGGGGGTTTGAAGCCGACACCCTCTTAGTTGGGCAGCGCTTCCCGGATAAGGTGGTCGTGCAACAAGCTATAGAACAGTACACCTTATCCATCAGCCGTGTGTAGCGAATGCACCGGTCCAACCTAGGGAAGTACGCAGTGAAGTGCGTCGTGGAAGACTGCCCTGGCAAGGTCAGTGCTCACCGAGTAAAGATCTTCGGTTCGGTATTCACGGCCAAAGAGCTGATCGACCATACTTGCGAGCTGAGCGAGCCCCTGTGGCAGCATCGAAATGTGACTTACGCATATGTTGCAAACCTCATCACGCACCTAGTTTAGGTGGACGTGTCTGTCTCCCCTAAGATGATGATGTTGGAAGTCATCAATTAGGTTGGCTATCCAGTCAGGTACAATAAGGTCCGACGAGCCAAGCAGAAGGTCATCGAGACTATGTACAGGACATACGAAGAGGCGTACAACATTGTGCGCTCGGGAGGGAGAGCAACCCAGTAGTGCCTTATCGAAGTGGATTAATGGCCACACTCCTGAATTGGAGAAATGATCCCTCCTCTATGACATAAACGGTGCGAGTTATGAGATTATGACGACCAACATGTCCGAGGTCTACAACATTGTCCTCAAAGGTGTGCGGTGCCTCCCTATCACTACGATCGTCCAGGAGATATGGACTCGCACTATTGGTTATTTCGTCAATAGAGCCACCACAGCCAAGCAACAGATGGATGAAGGCAAGTAGTGGTTCGAGAACATGCAGAGGGACATAAACCAGAAGATGGAGAAGGCCCAAATGCACGACATCCAGGTGATCGACGGCCTCAGACGGAAGTACGAGATCAGGCTTAGGCAGAAATACGTCAACTGTCATGCTAGGGGGAAAGAAAACATACATGCACCCTAGGTGATGTGGCGACATACACCCGCAACAAGCCGAAGCTCCTATACAAGCTATGCTCGCATGTGTACATGAAGGGATACGGGTAGGCTACGCTAGCTAACAATTTAAAAATTCTACCACATAAACCAGGAAGCCATGCAAGTTTAAGATCACAGATCATTACCACCAGACGCGCAGTGCAGCGGAAAGAACAGTTAGAGCAGCCTGGTCCAACGAAGAGCGCGTCGATGTAGTGGTCGTAGTCGATCTTTCAGCTTCCTTGCAAGTCGATCGTCTCCTCTAGCAACATCTGTAGTTCCGTGTGAAGATCGCGGATCGTCCTTAAGCGCAACAGCGACCGTAGTAGCGCCTCTACAGTATCCACACATCCAGAGAAGGAACACCGTACGCCGGTGTGCTAGCACCAAGTCGCACAAGAAGGCTCTCTCAAGAAGATGGTGGCTAGGGTTTTGGTGGAACAACTCACGTGTATCGCCCCACCTTTCAACAGCCTCAAGCATCTCCTTATATAGTGCCCGTCACGGATCATATCCGAACACGTTTGACGAATCGTATCCGTACTGGTTTGTTCCAATCTGTTAAGTGTGTGGCCATCAGGTTCCTTTCCGATCACGAATCTTAATGCAATATGATCTACGACCGGGTCCATATCACTAACGACTAGCTTGTATCTCTATACGACCAGTTCATATTTAGTCTCGACCAGTTCGTAACTCCTTACGACTAGGTTTTGACCACTTAGTAATCATGTTCGACTAGCCTACGACTAGCTTGTATCTCCATACGACTAGTCCGTATCTGATCAAACTGAAAGACCTTCTCGTGTATTCTCCCTTTGCCTCACGATATCTGGTTGAACTCCAGGTGAGATGTTGTGTCATCTATGGATTGTTCAATACTTTCTCGATCGAGTGTCGGATAACTTTACGTGGTCGAACACTTCGACCACTAGTGGCATGGCCATGCACTTTCTTTATCCGACCATATCGAGGGGCCAGAGGTATCTCTCCTATTATATTAGGAGGCGTAAATCTTATATCCGACCAGTCACATTCCTCCGCATGTTTCACAGCGTACCTGAAAGTTACCTTTATAACTACCCAATTACGGAGTAGCATTTGGTAACCCCAAAGTGTACTCTTATGCATGTAGGAAACCATGCTGATCTCAGGTCTAAGGATTATACATCATCATTGCTTGAGACCAACTGACGACAAATAAAATCATAACAATCTCAACAGTGTCTCAAGATGGGTCAATCCAACCCTATGTTCTCTAACATGTGTTCACATTATTGATTCGATATCCCTACATCCATGACCGGTGAAACATGGTCATCAATCAATAAATGTGCCGGTCGATACAGTTACTAGTGTTCCGATCAGTGACATCCGACCAAGAATTCATTTAGAACAACATCATATAGGCTAAAAGAGTTTCACCAACAAGTCACATATTTGTTAATCTTCATAACCAATGATTCATTCAAGGAACATAATAACATTTATTCAATAACTCATAAACATAGACGTGATACAATCATCTCTATGATTGCCTCTATGGCATATCACCAATAGTCTCTCACTTGCACTAGAGTCAATCATATAAGTATTTTATACCCATTGCTCTTGTGTGCGCCTCATGCTTAGGCTGCGGGAGCGACTTTGTCAATGGATTGGAAATATTCAAATCCGTGTGCACTTTGCATATCTTCACATTACATCTCTCAATGATCTCACAAATGATGTAATATCGTCGAAGTATGTGCTTAGACTTTTGATGCGATCTAGGCTCCTTAGCTTGTGCAATGGCTCCGCTATTATCACAATAGAGATCCATTGGACTGGAAGCACCAGAGACCACACCCAGTTCATAAATGAACTTCCTAATCCATACGGTCTCTTTTGTAGCTTCCGAAGCCGCAATGTGTTCAGCATCGAGGGTGCTACTATGTGATGAGGTGAGCTCACCAAGAAAATATATTGCCGCGGGGACTAGTTGCAGACACCTATTTTTTATGCTATAGGACGCTCTTTGTTAATTTATCAGTTTTCTGTTGACGATATTCTTTAATACTGTATTATATCACATGCTAGATAACATTATGCATGAACCAACTGAGGGAAATACGTGGCGTGCAGATCATATAACGATGTACCGTAGCCTTTGAAACACACACGAGTCGGAGGTTACTGCCACGTATTTCCTTCAGTTGGTTCATTCACAAGCTTATCTAGACTGTGGTACAATACAATATTAAATAATATCATGCACAATAGACTGCTAAATTAACAAAGAGTGTCCTATTTGATTGGATTACATGTGATAATACCCCGTCCTCCTTCATCCTGGTTCATGCACAAGCTTATCTAGACTTTGGTATATCCCGTGTTATGTGATTATGTTTGGGTATATTTGTATTCAGATTTTGTTTTGCTATATTTGTACGCGTATTATGGCTATTATGTGTGTACTCCTGCGCCATATTGTATATCAACATCTCGAATGGAGTTGCAATGAAGCTTTTTTTTTTCCATACATTCCAAGTCACATGGAATCATGAAACCATAATTTCTGAAACCTAAAATCCAAATTTTCGCAACCTAAATCCTAAATTTTTAAGTCAATTCCAGAACACATATCAAATTTTCCAAACAGTACATAATCAAGTCCACTGCGTGATGAGCCTTAAAAAAAATCATAATTTTTGGAGCTCAATTTCTACATTTACAAATTCGTACAAATAGTACATTTATACGAAATTGTGAGAAAAATTATGAACAAATAAAATTATGAAAAATTTACACCATATAGTACACTGTGTCGGAAGCCTCCACATAAAATTTCATAATTTTTTTCAATTCATTTGCTATATTTTAACATTTCTACAAACAACCGCGACAACTCTATTTTCCCAAACCCTAATTTCTCTAAATCCGTTGGGGGGGAGGGGGGGGGGGCGTGGCGGCATGTGGACCGTTGTTGCACGATCCGTCAGACGCAACTACCGAAATGGGCAATGGATCGGGGGAGGGCCACGTGGAGGCGCGGGAACCGCTACCGAACATTGGTCGTGCGGCAACGATGTCATATTTACAAATACGCCTTTGCGATGGTCAATACCACAAATACAGTTTGAAAAGTGCCATATCTGCCAAAAATCCAAGGGAGAAGTAGTACTCAGGGCAGGTGGTGCATCAGTATTTGCCCTGGTGCATCAGTATTAGCACAGGGCAATACAATTATTATACGAGATTGTACGGTGATAATATAACCTTGTAAGCCCATCAATTGTGAAATTCTTGTGCAACGTGAGGCCCTTGTTTCTTCGTGCATGCAAATGCTTGTGATCGAATCTGACAACCGATCACAGGCAGCAGATGCATACGCGCGCGGGCGCGGTGCACGAATTTACACTGCGCCGAGCCGTCAGCCAGCCACGCGTAAGTTTCCACGCCTGGCGTACGGTGCTGCGCAAGTTCGCATCGAGCGTGCGTGCGGTGCGCAGGTGGAGGCGACGCTGACACGAGACCACACGTTCGTGGCTGTGCAGGCGCGGCGTCTTCCTGGTGGCCTCAAGCTATTGTTGTTTATCGTCATCCACTCATCCAACAGCGCGAGGCCCACGGTGCGGGCCAAAATTTCGATAAACCTGTTACATGCAATGCAAGCAAACGGCCCGTACTAGTCTGTTTGGAACGGTCGGACTTTTCTAAAAAGTGGCTTTCGATTGGGCTGAACAGCTGGACTGAAAAATTTAGGTGTTTGATTGTTTGGTTTTTAGGTAGGCTGACTGTACCTTCCGAGATAAAAAATATCTGAAATGCCCAAGAAGACAGTAATAACTTGTTTGATGCCGTTTAACGCAATTAACAACATTTAATGACAATTATCGATTATTAACGACGACTAACGGTAGTTAACGACAAGTGATGATAACTAACGACATTTGACGACGATTAACGGTAGTTAACGACATGTGACGATAACTAACGATATTTGACGACAATTAGCGTATTTAACGATAATTATTACAATAAATATTTATTACTAAAAACAATTATTACAATGAATAAATATTACAATAAATAATTATTAGAAACAATTATTACATAAATAATTCATGCCCCCTCCACTTTTTTCGGGCTTGTGACCGGCATCGGCAGTGTTAGGCACCCCCACCCTCACATGTACCCCCAAAAATAAAGAAGTAATAAAGAGAAATGCAGATGCCATGTAATTACAAGTAATTGAATTTGTCGGCAAGTAAATAATAATATGACCAACACTCTATGAGAATTTGGAAGAGCTCTCTAAAATCAAACAAGAGCAACCATTAAAAGCTATTGTCAGAGATGGAGAGATGAATAGCAGTACATCCCAAGTAAAACAACATTACATCCTTCCTACCAGATATGCAAATTGCAGAGGTGAGTAATTTTGCATCAAGTAAAGGAATTAGATATTAAGTTATTAACAAGAGTTAGATTGTTTCTCAAAAAATTGCACAACTTTCATGGGTCTAAACCCAAGTGCAACAAATAATAACACATAACAGATCACACAAGTTCTTCAAATTATCCATAAAGTACAATAGACACCCATAATCAATATTGTCCAACAGACAAACAATAGATAAATTATTCAAGGAAAAAAGAGTATGAAATTAAAGGTCTAACAACATGGAAGAACTCTTGCATATGGTTCGGTCCAAGTTGACTCCAACATGTAAGATATGACATATAATTGTATATCCTTAAATCACTGAGGCATGATACACAACATCAAGTCTACATACCACTAATAATCAATAGCAGTATACCTTTACAGCACTATAAAAAAATAGACTTGCACTTTACTGCTTTTTGCTGAACTTCATAGTGTTTAACTACTAATCAACATCAAGTCTGTTCATGGTGTTGGATTCTACTTTTAGCATAGCATTGCTCTACAATTTTTTTAAAAATAGACTTGTGCTTAACTACTTATTACTAAACTTCTCATGATTGATGAAAAGTCCAACAAAACATAAAACATTATATCCTTTGTTAACTTCAATCAACTGAAGAACCTCATGACAGCAATATATATGATCATTGACCAATGAAACTTTTTAACACAAAAAGGTGATATCTTCTCAGAAAGTGCCCCGTCAGCTTTCTGGAATCAAGCATGAAGCTTTCTTGACAAACCAAAGAGGAATCAATCAAGGGAACATTATATACTCTTCTCGCATGAACAAGCATAAGCAATTCCCTACTAATGGTAAGAGACGGTGAAACATGATAGCTAAATAGCTAGAGAACAATACAAGATACTAATCCTATCACATCGACAGTGGCAGAGAAGCAATTGGCAACGAGCAGCATTGCGGCGATTTCCTATCTCTACCGGATCGAATCAGAGAGGAGAGGAGAGGAGGATTAGAGAGACGCGCGTTGGGGGTACTACCTGTGCGGAGGAAGACTCGTAGCAGCCGAAAGGGAGGTCGTTGATGAGGAGGTAGGTGGAGGAGGTGCGTCGGGGAGGAGGGAGGTGGAGGAGGGCGCCGGGGAGGAGGCCAGCAGGGAGGATGGAGCTGGGAGGAGGAGGAGGAGGCGGGTGGGTGTGAGATCCAGATCTAGATTTGGATCTAGGAGGAGGACAAGGTGCGCCAGGGAGGAGGAGGTTGGGGGAGGAGAGCGCTGAGCGGGGCGGGCGTGAGAGCTAACGTGGGAGCAGGGAGCTCAGCGGGCACGGGGGAGGGGGGCGATGGCGCCGCTTTTATCGAGTGGCAATCGTTGGGTAATCACCCCCGAACTTCGGGGGTAATTTGGGAATAGAGGTTGCGGGAAGCTGCAGAAGCTCCTCGCGGGCGACTTCTCGCTTTCGGCTTTTGCGCGTTGAGAACTAAGCGGCAAAAGCGGTTATAAAAGCTCCCGCTTGGGGCGACTTGAGCTTTTTCGAATCGAAGTTAAAGTCAAGCAATCCCAAACAGGGCCTTACATATACCAGTCTGGGTTGCTTGCATGACATGTACTAACAAATGTAAACTACATGTCTGCCGTATTTGTGGTGAGTAGAGTGTTTTTCCTAAATGGCACCGTTGCGACTGTTTTTTTATTTACAAAAGTAGTCGTTCTCATGGCATATTGCCAAAAATGGCACCACAGATGTGTCGACGTTCGACACGTGTTCAAAACCATGCATCTAGCGTCCGGATTCAACCTCCATCTTATATCTGGCGCCCGAACCATTCTCCTCCTGCCACATGGCCGCCACCGCTCACCCTAGCCCGGATAGGCCTTGTCCGTGCGCCGAGCGCCCAGGCGCGCGAAATCCGTGCGCCACTGGCCCGGATTTCATCTCCTCCCGACACGTGGCCTCCACCGATCGCCCCTAGCCCAGACATGCCTTGTCTGTGCATCTTTAGCCCAAACATGGCCCTGCCGACCCTCCCTCGCCCAAACGCCCCCACGTGGCCCGTAGCCGCTCGCCCCTAGCTTGGACTCGGCTTGACTACACGCCTGTCGTGAGGATAGGCGGCTTTGTCGGTCCCCTCGTCCGGCCGCGCCATGTGGCCCGCCTTTGTAAGATCGAGGAGGCCGACTAGCGCGCAGGGGGGGGGTCGAATAGGCTTTTAAAAATCTTTTGGCTAAAACCGAGTTTTATGCGGAATTATAAATCAATTCAGTTTTACTCAATTAAAACCTAAATCAACTAGTCTTGACTAAGTGCACCAACTATATAAGACTATTGATAATAATAACAAACATATAGAGACATCTAAACAATTTAATTCTAGTAAAATAAATTGCACAAAGTAAAAAACAAGAGAACATACCACAATGACACAATGATATTTTATCGTGGTGTTCGGAGACTTCCCGGTCTTCCCTAATCCACGTTGAGATAAGCCCAAACTAATTGGATTGGCTCCACGAATTAAGCCAAGCACCTCAATTCCACTAGTGGTAGCTCTTTCCTGCTCCAGGTAGGTGAGCTCTAACCTTCACAACATGTCGGGCCTTCTCACAAGCTTTTTGAGAAGATCACTGGACCACGACGCCTCCACGCCGTCTAGGTGTCGGAAAACACTAAGAGTAATAAGTCAAGCCACTTGCTTGACTCTGACCATGTGCAACAAATGCACAAGCTTAAGTGGATACGAAATCCACCTCTAGATGCAACACATGCAACTAGAGACACTACTACAGAAAATGTATTCACAAACGGTTTAAAAGCGCCATCACGCATTTGTTTCGTGGCCGCCCGAGTTTATGGGTCGTTGATGACATCAGTCATCACGACGGTTTTCAAACCGTCGTGATGCATACTTTCATAAGCGGTTATTAATCGAGAACCGCTCGTGATAGGAACCTATCACGCATTTGGTTTGTGGTCAAACCGCTTGTGATAAGTATATATCACGCATTTATTTGTGGCCGGAACCGCTCAGTGATGACTTTTTTCTATAAAGCCCCAAGCAAAGGATCGCTTGTGCTATTAAAATCGGCATCATATATATATATATATATATATATATATATATATATATTGTTCGTAGTCTCTCACCACTTTGGGGGATCGCCCACGCAATACGAGAAGGATGAGACAGTAGCCACGGGCAACCTCATTGAGCCCCTGCAAATTTAAAAAGTATGGATGCAAGGAGATCGTTAGGACATCCAATTATCTAGATGTTGTCGATAGGTAATTGGACGTCGCTATGTTCAGAAAGTGATGTGGACGCGCAGGTATTCCGACTGGGAAGTGGCATCATGTATTAGCAACTAACTATTCTTGAGCATTGCCATTTCCTTGTTGTCATCCATAATCCGGGACTAATTCTTTAAACATCTTAGCACACACCTTAGTCCCTTAACACATTGCAAATAACTGAATATAAAGCAATATCAGCATATATGAACTACACACGTTTTATATACTCAAAGGATATGTTTCAAAGTAGAGATCCCCAATATACATGGATAAAGAAATCTGGATCAATATTAATGAAACCACAAAACATAGAGTGAACTCTCCCTAAATATGTGCGTACACAAATGTGTAATAAAAACATATGCACATATTCAAGCTAAACTTTTAGTGGAGTTCAACCTATATTTTGGATCCGAGGAATGCAACAAGATATAAGAATATGATGTCGAGTGCATACCTCCATGATTTTTACCTTTTCATCCAAATAAGACTACGGAATAGGTATATCAATGAAAGTGTTAGTCTCACATATAGATTTATCATTAATCACCAAAATACCTCATTAACTCATAATGGCAGGTCTAGATTCTTGAGTCTCCCTACGCCCCATGCCCGGCAGCGCCTCCGGATTTCCCGTCACCACTCACCACCCATCTTTTTGTCCAATCCATCTTTTCGTCCAATCGCACTGCCCCTGCATGTATGCGGCATGCAGAATAACATCACACGAAAGGGAATCCGATTCCCCAGTCGTCGCTGTGCTGTCTGCGGGAATTGCGTTCGCACGACTATAAATATCGGAGTTGCTCTCGCTCTCATTCATTCTCAATTTCATTCTCGTTCTCGTGCTCGTCGGTGAGAACACAGAAAATAGTAACAAAATTAATTTGGAGATTATAGAGTGTTTAGAGCAGTTATTAGGACTGTATTAATATAGAACGGCCGACCTGAAGTGAAGGTACTTTTTTCTCCACTACATTTGTCGTAATTACTGTAGTCGTAGTTAATTAGTCTTAATCAACAAGTGGTAATTAATTTATTTAGTAGTCGTAATTAATTACTTGTAATTAAATAGCTATAAATTATTTAGCCATAGTTTATTACTGCTTAATATTAAGAGGTAATGAATTAGTCGTAATTAATGTATTGGTAAATAATTAGTGCTAAATTATTAGTGGTAATTAATTAGTCTTTATTATTTAAGTCTCAATTAGTTAGAGGTAAAAAAATAGTCGCAATTAATTTAGTGGTAATTAACTAGTCCTAATTAATTAGTCATGATTAATTTTGTGGTAATTAATAAGTGGTGATTAATAAATCGTAATTATTTGAGTCGTAGTTTATTAGTGATACTTACATTAGTGCAAATTAAATGGTCGAATTTACGTGCCCATAATAAATTTGTTGGTAAGTAATGACTCGTAGTTAATTAGTGGTAATTAAATAAACATAATAATTACGATTAATTAATGACGCCAGTTCATTAGTCTTAATTAATTAATCATAATTAATTTTGTGGAATTACTTAGATGTAATGAATCACTGTAAGTAATTTATTGATAAGTAATCAATTAGTTGCTAATTAATTAATTATTCGTATTTATTTCCTGATTTAATTGCTTACTTGTATGTAATATATTGTAATTATTTGTGTCATGGGTAATTAGTGACAAATAAATTACTCTAAATTAATTAGTATTAATTAGTTTAGTCCTATTTAATTTGTGGTAATTGAAGAAATAATCCCATGTAAATAGACGTGCACAGTAAATTAATTAGTGGTTATTACATGCCTTGTTTGTTATATTGTGTACTGTAATTCGGGTTGCTGTTGTTTTAGGTAATTTCGAATATGTAAGAGTTGGTAGTGTTTTATGGCGACAGTCTCGTACGGTCCGGACCCGATATGTTGGACCTGTTGAGATGCTAGTACAAGGTGGTCCAGGCGGAGGGGCTCGATAAGATGAATATACATGAGCTTAGAAACTGCATCCGGAGGGAGTTCAACACGGAGCCAACAACGAAGAAACTTATCTTTGAGATGATCACCTGCATAAGTAGGGGAGGACAGGGCGTATGGGAGGTAGTCAAGGTGACTGGAAGCGTAGCATGGGACAGTACATGCAGATTGCTTCTCAGCCTGAGGCGGCGATATACGGGAAGTCGATGGTGTACGTGAATTTTGTACACAGAGCGTCGGAAAACCTTGACGATGTTGGTGCCTCGGGAAGCGGGATTCCATAGGTGGATCTTGAAGATGGTAACACGGAATGTGTTGTTTTGGAGGAAGTCCACGAGAGGAAGACTTGCACATAATTTTGTGCAAAATGAAGGGGTGAAACTGTGATGGTCAACCCGCATTGATTGCCACGAGTATCTACCGAATCAGCCTCTCGGGTTAGAGTCCGACGAGGACACCGACCTAGACTCGAATGGTAGTGAGGAGGACGTACCCCAAGGTGGTGGCTCGACCGACGGAATACGTGGCATCCAAACTTGGTGATATCTCAATGTGGTCGCTCGTACTGCCACAAAAAGAAGGGTCCAAGTAGGGTTTGATGCTGACACCCTCTTATTGGGCAGCACTTTCCTAGCAAGGCGGCCATGCAGCAAGCTATAGCACGGTACGCTATGTCTGTCAGCCGTGTGTACCGGGTGCACCAGTCTAACCTAGGAAATTACCGAGTGAAGTGCCTAGTGGAAGGCTGCCCTGGCAAGGTCAGCGCTCACTGAGCAAAGTTCTTCGGCTCGGTCTTCACGGTCAAGACGGTGACCGACCACACTTGCGAGCTTAGCGGGCCGTTGTGGCAGCATCGAAATGTGACTTCCGCATATGTGGTAACTCTCATCAGCCACCTAGTTGCGAAGGACGTGTCCCCCCCCCCAAGATGCTGCTGTCAGAAGTGGTCAATCTAGTTGGTTATCCAATCAGCTATAGTAAGGTCCAATGAGCCGAGCAGAAGGTTATTGAGTCCATGTACAAGACATACGAAGAGGCGTGCAACCTTGTGCCGAGAATGCTTCACCAGATTGCCGAAGCAAACCCCAGCATGTACATAAATAAGGTTGAAAGTGAGGATGCCGATGGAGGCCCCAACTGCTTCACACTGGATCGGATGTTCTAGGCTTTCGCCCTGGCCATAGAGGGCTTCAAGTTCTATCGTCCGGTGCTCACGATGGATGACACTTTCCTCTCGGGTAGGTACAAGGGCACCATTATCACCGTGGTGGCGGCTGACGCGAATGACCAGCTTCTCCCGATTGCTGTTGCCATTGTAGAGAATGAGAACACATCCAGTTGGTTGTTGTTCCTGGTGAATGTGAAGCGAGAAGTTGTGGGAGACCAGACCAATGTGTGCCTTATCACAGACCGCAATGCTGGGTTGTTGTCGGCTCTGAACACCATGAAGAATGGGATAGAGCACCCTCACCAGTGGAGCGATATGGAAACCTAGTGGTGCATGAGGCATCTTACATCAAACTTCTTCACGCGGTTCCGCATTCATGAATTAATGAAGACGTTCAAGATGTTGTGCATCCAGAACCATAGGTGGAAGTTTGAATCCATTTGGATAGACCTTGGACATCGGACTATGATGCATACAAGGGAGTCCCCTCCGGAGGCACAATAGGGACAGCAGGCCACAAGCGGGTAGTTTAGGAGCACCATAAGTTTCACGCAGTGTATTAATCTCCACGCTCCTGAGTTGGAGAAATGGTCCTTACTCTATGACATAGACGGTGCGAGGTATGGAATTCTGACGAAATCAATATACACTAATTAACTACGACCAAATTAATTACGACTAATTAAGTACGACCAATTAATTACTACTTAATTAATTACGATTAAATTAGTTGTAACTCAATTAATACGAGTAATTAAATACCACTAAATTAATTAGGACTAATTAATGACCACAAATGAATTACAAATAGAGAATTATGACTTAATAATGACAACTAGATTACTTAGGACTAAATTATTTACGATGAGTTAAATACCACTAAATTAATTACTTACATATTAATTTCCACAGATTAATTACAAATTAATAATTTTGACTTAATAAGGCCACTAAATTAATTACGACTAAATTAATTATGACTAATTAAGTACGACCAATTAATTAAGACTTAATTAACTACGACTAATTAATTGCAACTAATTAATAATGACTAATTAATTAACTAACACTAACTAATTGCGACTAATTAATTCATAATTAATTAACGATGCCACTTAATAAATACGTAAGATTAATTTAACTACGACTAATTAATTACGACCTAATTAATTGCAACTAATTAACTAACACAAATTTAATTGTGCCTAAACGATAATGACTAAATTAATTGCGCCTAAATAACTACAACTAATTAACTATGACTAATTAACTAACTACACAATTAATAAAGAAAATACATACGAGAAAAAAATACAAAAATTACCTGCTAATATGATTGCTATTGACGGCTCTAAACAATCCTTAATCATCCGCAAATATGAAATTGACCCAGGCTACGAATGACAGAGTGAGCCAGATTGGGAGAGCGAGCGAGGATGAGAGTGAGCGAAGCGTCTCGCAGTTGGCTCAGAATTTATAGCCGCCCAACGCAAATCGCGGTCGACCGCGAAGCAACGAGAGGAATCAGATTCCCTCCCGTGTGTGGCTTGCATGCAGGAAAATGCATGGGCGGTGATGGATGGATGTGACAAGAGGTGACTAGATGTGACAGGGGGATGGTGCGAGTCCGGGAGTGGGAGGAGGGGAACTGGCGACATGACGGCGCGTCCGTGCAGCATAAGAGCGAGAGGAGTGGAGCCGGGCCACCTTGGCCCGTCCAGGCGAGGAGGGGCCGATAGACTAGCGTCTCTGCACACCACGCGTGCGGTCGAGACACGTCTGGGCTAGGGGTGACCGGACAAGCCTTGTCCGGTCTAGGGGCGAGCAGCAGCGGTTCCACTTGTGATGTCCGGGCTAGGGAGGTGCGGAGGTGGCCACATGTCGGGAGGAGGCAAGTCCAGACGCCAGATGTACGGCGGAGATGAAATCCGAACACAGTATTGGACACATTCGTGGTGTCATTTTTTGCAATACGGCACTGCAACGACTACTTTTGAAAAAACCGCCGCCAATAGTGCCATGTAGGCCAAAAACTCTAGTGCGCATGTGTAAGGCCAAGCTGATACCATGCTTAGGAGGGGAAGGGAGATCTCGAAGCCATCCTTTTGATTTCCTTCTGCTTTTTGGTCTTATCATTTGTAGTAGATTATTGGCTATTGAAAAAGAGGTGGGTTATAAAACTATGCTATTTTTATTTAAAGTAAAACAATATTGAAAAATACTACCATAGTTGCCAAGTAATATATTTTTCTGGTCTCCAATGTTTATGATTAGTGTCGATATTTTAGTATCGATCTTATGAAGGAATGTTGGGGGCTCTCCAAGAGCGAAACCACACATAAAAGGACATGAGAATTTTATACAGGTTCATGTCTTTTTCTGAGAGAATAACAACCATACTCCTGTGTTGCTATATTGATTGTGTTTACAATAGGGAAGAAATCACCAAAACTAGGGCTTGATGATTTCTGTCTCTCGTTGTCTGTTGAATCTCTTCTCTGTCCTTTCCCCTTTCTGTCCACCGACTTTACTCCTTACATAGTGCATGAAGGGGTGACAATTGTCCATGTCAAGAGACACCTTAAAGTTTGATGCAATGCGCACCAGACATACCCCTCCACGTCGCCTTGTAGTTATGTCAGAGACAGAGGTTTAATACGTGTAGTTATCTCATGGAATAATAGCACATATTAACTACTGCGTGTATTAAACACAGCGTACAAAAGGTCCCTAGTCGATTGGGCCCACATGTCTGTGATTCTTATTGACTATAGAGTGGTTGTAAATGACTTAGTCGTAGTAAAGCTTACGACTACCTATTGATCGTAGTATGACTTACGATTAATAGGTAGTCGTAGAAGAACTTGCGACCATGTGATCGTAGTAGAACTTGCGACCATACATGGTAGTCATAGAACAGCTTATAACCATTAGGTGTTTATAATCTCCCTCATTGTTGATATTGAGGGGTACCTTTGAAGGTTGTATACTATAATAAATATTACAGATAAATAAATTTAATTAACCGAGGGTTATTAGATCCTCGTCAATTAGTATATCTAAATATGATTCAAGGATTTGCCACGTCACCCAAAAAATTTGGATGTTCGATTGCTTGTACATGAGATAAATCTATGTCATACCTCCTTTTCCTTCCTCTTAAGGTGAGCACTCCTATCATAAAAATATTAAACCCAACCAAATCTCGATCACATTCCCACCATCAACTTCTATATGCGGCAATCGGCATCACCCGAATGCACCACCTTAACCATTAATACCAAACCCCCCCTCGTCGCAAAACACGCACACAAATCCCCCTCAAGGCCTCAACCTTTCCTTCCATCTCCCTATTCAGGTAATCAAGTCAATGTTATCAACTAAATCGATATTTGCCAACCCATATAAGGAATTTTTTTTAATAATATTATTTTAAAACATAATTACAAAAATATATCGTCTCTCTAAAAAATTACAGAAATGTGTTCATGTCGCCAGTTGAAATGGCGACAGGAACCTATCGCCATTTCAACTGGCGACAGGACCCTCTCCCCCTCCTGTCGCCGGTCCAGCCACCTATCGCCAGTTGAAATGGCGATAGGTCCCTGTCGCCATTTCAACTGGCGACAGGAAGCAAGCCAAATTTGCCCTTCTCTAGCTAGGTTTGCCGCCTTTTGATTTTTATACGTTTTTAACGGTGCAAAATCTGTTAGACTCGCAATAACATTTTTTGATCGTTGTATGTTGTTCTAGTGCGATGAATTTCTGAAGAATTTTACGAGAAAGATTGAGATATGAACGATTCGTAAGTAGAAAGGTAAGTGATATTGCGATGCGCCAGTGAATTAATACGCTTGCTCATGTACATGAACTGCATATTATGTAAGGAAACAAATGTGAACTTGCCATTACTATGAAAACTACGATAATTACATAACATTCAGCAAAACATCATTCATACCAAACATCATAACACTTAATAGCACTGATATTACATAACATTCAAAGAAAACATGATAACACTTAATTAAAATGATAATTCGTAACATTGGCAATAACATGTTACTACCGTCTGCAATAACATAATTCGAACATTGGTAATAACATTGGTCGCAGCCTCAACGCCCCCCGTGGATCGTCTCGAGTTGGGTGACTAGATGAGGTCCCATTGCGACGTCCGAGTGGCGATGTCTCCTTCGCCTTGAGGATTTCTCGTGGGACATTTCTTGAAGGTGTGCCTGACTCCGCAAATAGAGCACTTCTTCGACGACGTCCGGTTTACTTCGCCCATGTCGTTTCGATGCGCCGCACTGCCGCCGTCCAACTTTTCCCTTGAGCCTATCAATGTCCGCAACCCAGACTAATTGCTCCCAGGTCGGATGGCGAGTGAAATGGCCAACCACAGTGTAACCATATATCTCCGCGGTCCAGGTTTGCATCACCGCCTCCTTGGTGAAATAGATAGAGAGGTACTGACCGGGATGCTGCGCCACCGTCGAACATGCGGCTATGACATGGGAGCAGGCCTATGCGTAAGAAGGGCTTGTTGCAAGTGCATGTGCAACTAGCGCGGCGTAACGCACTCATGGGTAACCTCTCATGGTTCGTCCCATGGCGTCCTTATCCTCACATCACCTCGGCTTAAGCTCCTTGTGCCCATCTTGAATACCCTCGTCTCACCCTTCTTGCTCTTCTCCTCCATGTACTTGGTGATCATGGCGAGTACAAGATTCTCATCATTTGCCATGGCGGCGATGCGTTGTTGCTTCACAACAAAGTACTTCGTCGCATCATGAGAGTATTGCCTCCATAATACCCACCAAAGGGAGGCACCTTGCACCGCGCATGACCCAGCTTGTACACCTCGGCTAGATTAGTTGTCATGACACTATATCGAGCGCCACCTGTCATGGAGCAAAGAACCACTTCTCCTTAGGCTCGTGCTCAATCCAAATCAGAAGCATGTCACCGCGCCCCGTCCTCCTCGTCAATCCGGAGCATCTGTGGGTATCTCGGCAATGCTTGGGGCCCGGTCATTAGCGACCCTTCTCGTGGCTCCTTCGTGTGTCTTGGTCCGCTCATCTAGAATCTTCCAGAGTGTTTGAACTTCCGCCGCTGGTTCGGTTGCCTGTACCGCTTGAACATGTTCATCAAGTCTTTGTTATGAATCGCTTGTAGAAGTTTGCACCCAAGTGCCTCATGCACCACCCGCTCGCAGATCCGCCATGGAAGTGGTACGTTCTCTCCTTGTTGCAACTGGTTATTGCACGCAGAGGGCCTCGCATGCCGATCATGTATGAGGCACACGTTGGAACGGTCTTGCACAATGTAAATCCTCACGTTCTTCGGAACCACAACCACTATCCGTGTTCTCGCTTTCAACGAAAGCGAATGCCACGGAAGAACTTGATTGTTCCGTTAGTCGCTATTGCGCCAAGATGTCCGCCCTTGTACCTCCCAACAAAAATGTGCCATCTACGCACAAGATTGACGGCAGCGTTTTAATGCGTTGATACATGGACCAAACGCGAAGAATACTCATTGCAATACCCTCTTATTGGTCCACTTCGCGCGTGGCGCCTTCAATATCGATATGGGTGCCGGATTTACCTTTGTATGACTCGAAGTTGCGCAGGAGGTTGTGGTAGGATCCTCGAGCGTGCCCCACCTTAATTCAAATGCCTTCGCTTTTGCCCTCCAAGCCTTCGCATAGCCGATTGTGTATTGAACTTTGTCTCAATCGCCGAATGATGCAAGTGGCTCAAAATCTAGATTATCTACGATCTCACTTGTACATAAGGTTGGCGATGAAGCGATGATGACGAGTTCGGTGGGGCTATCGACTCGTAAACGACGCATGTGTGAGGGACCACTATAGAGCACTTCCAAAGAGGTGTCCCACTTTGGTCAAATGCGTGCACTCGCCAAGGGCATCCTCTATGCCGCACTTCACGTCAGAGAATCTTGGGGTTGACTTGACGACTAATGTGCGCCAGACCGACAAGGCCCAGAATTTGACCGCGTCCCGCACGACCTCCTTGCATTTGTACATAGCTCCTAGTCGACCTCACTCTGTCGATTTCCACCACGACACGGAGCCTTCGTTGGCGACAGATTGTCGAATCGGTATGTATTCCAGCTTGGATGGAACCACCGCCACAACTTCATCCTCGTCGTCGGAACCTTCATCTTCGAGACAATGCCATGTAGTCTCGGTCTTGAGATCCATCCTTGCACTACGGCTTCAACCTCTCACCTCGTCAAGAAGACCAAGAGCTTGCATGGTCAGAGGAGCTACTTCCGCAGGCCTTCATCGACAAAGATCAAGAACTCCGGAGCTTCAAAGAATTGTGTGCGCCACACAGTGGTCATAGCCCCGACTTCCTCTTGACCTCGACACCTCCTTCTTGTTCAACCGCGGGTGAGGAGTGGGTTTGGCATATGCTTGGACGAGAAGGACCAATTTCCACCTCGCCTCCTCGCGATGCGCGTATATATGATCGCCATGATTTTGGTCCCCAGTCGCACTAACTCCCAATATGTCGGTTGTGCTCTCCGTGGGGAAAGACAACTCAAAGTTAGATCGCATATATCACGGTCCACTTGGAATGTATGGAACAACCACCGCATCACAATTTCCATGTACGCCGCTCTGGTCTTGCTAGGGTACGCGGTTGCGATTGAAATAACGCAAATCAATCCCTCGGGACCCTTGACCATAGTAAATTTTGAAATTGACGATGTCGAGTCGGACATATTTGACGACCGCACTATAAAGAACATTTCCACGATTAACCGCATACCTAAAACTATACTACCCACCGAAAAGTATTATGTAAAACTATATTGCATTACGTAACCGTACATCTAAAACTATGTAATCCATTCGGTTAAAAAATTACCCGAGAGGTTGGCAATCCGACTGACAATAACCGCTAACTTCTCTCCTCACCTCTACTCTTCTCTCCTTCTCTTTTTCTAAATAAGAATGAGTCCTCGACCGAATTTTGGGTTTTTTTATAGGATGGGCTTCCATCGCTATTTGAAATGGCGACAGAACTGTCGCCATTGAAATGGCAACAGGACCTATTGCCATTTCAACCCGATAGATAGGTACTGGACCGGCGATTGGAGGATGAGAGGTCCTTGTCGCCAGTTGAAATGACGATAGGTTCCTGTCGCCATTTCAATTGGCGACAGGAACACATTTCTGTAATTTTTTGGAGAGACGATATATTTTTGTAATTATGTTTTAAAATAATATTATTTTAAAAAAAATTCCCCATATAAGTCCAACATATCATACAACCCTCCAGTAAACCATTAAAAATATGGACCACAAATGTTATTTGGTTAAAGTGCGGTGTACCACACATTTTGCGGCGAATAAATCGTCTAATAAAACTATGGCAAATTTTGGCCAAACTAATTGTGTGGTGAGTGTGGATTACGAGATTGCTTGGTTGACATCCACACTTTCTCAGTATTAGTGCGGTGAAGTGTGATGTATACATATTGTGGCAAACAAATCGTTTGCCCCACAATTGTGTCAGATTATTTTAAAAAATAATTGCATACCTCAAGTTCACGACAAATAAGACAAAAATCATTTATTCAAGAAAGATGGAGTTTACTGTGTGGCAGGACTCTTGTTTTTTTTTTCTTTCTCCGCACACATTATTAGATTTATAATTAATTTTTAATAGAGATTTACTCAAACCATTGCTCCATAGTTTATAAACTTTATGAAATGAAAAAAAGAGAAGAAAATCTCCACAGGAAAGCACGTGTCTAACTCTAGTTTCCCCTATTTTTCTAAACTCAAACACGGAAAAGGAAAATAGAATAAAATAAAATATATTGCAAATGTTACCTACTCTATGTTGGGCCCAAACCCAAGCCAAGTCAAAACTCACCTTTTGAGGAGTGAGGCCCAGATACAAACAACCGCCACGTCATTAATTCCACACCTCCTTGCCTCTCAACCGACAGCAGCTGCAGCAGGCAGGCACACAGACGGAACGTTGTGTTTTATCCATGCAAACCCTATCCATCAATCAGATTGAACAGCCCAAATCAGTCCTTAAACGGCCACAATAATAGCCTCAGTCGCTTCCTACCCTCCACGCCCATACCTTGTCCATGAAATCATGCCCACCTCCCTACTTTTCTTCTGCTTCAAAATTCGTCAGATCAACGTAGGCGAGTTCAAGGTTCGGGGCAAGTTACCGAGTTGAGGAATGGCTCGTACAAAGCAGACCACGTAAGTTCATGGACGGGGATGCTCCAAGATGACGCCAACATACGGTGATATGTTTGTTTGTGTAGGCACGACAACGTCTGCAGGTTGAGGTGAGATCGACCCCCATGGTTTGCATCTCGAGGGCTGAAGACAGCAGAGCTAGGGCCAGGCGAAACTCGAAACTAGTGACGAGGGAGAAGAATCTTCTGTAGTCTGTAGAGAACGATCGAAACTCTTTCTTGAGCACACACCAACATGTAGTAGCCATTGAATAACTTATAACTAGAAAATTCATAATATATCATTGAATAACTATGTGATTCATAATACACCACTAATTGTGTGGCTGATATGTGGACCCCACGCATTACTAAGATATTAATGGCAAGTAGTGAACATACGGAGTTATCTAGTGGCATATAATGAATGGGCTCATAATTTAATGCCCTCGTGGACCTCATATGTATGTGATGTTAGGACATGTACAATGATACAGACAGCTGCTGTCTATAGCAATTCTCTATGTCACCTGTAGACAACACTAAAGATAGCGCATACAATGGGTTGTGAAGATACGGTTGGCTATATGATTATAGACAACACACAATCTTTTAATGCTTTTCTTGGTTCTGGTGCTACAGTCGACTACAGGATTATAGACATCACATTTCTCTCTCTTTATTCTCTTTCATCCACATCATTTTAAATCCTACACGACAGAGACTATAGACAGCTGATGTAAGCCCATTGTACATGATCTTAGACCCTTTTTAAGATACGACACGTGATGTTAACGTTCGTTCCATTAACTTCCAATTAACTCACCTATTAACTTCAAGTTTGACACGGCCAAACTTAGCACAGTCTAGCAATAGGGCACCAACCACAAATTGGGTGAGTCATTTATTGCCCGGGATTTAAAGTCGTGTCCCGTTGACCATAAGCCTTGAGAGTTGAGTAATTGCTCCATTTTTAAAAAAAAATCAAAATTAATGTTGGCACATGTCTTATTACGAAGGGAATCTACTCTAATCTAGCAAGACCTGGGTTGAGCAGAGTGGTTTGCGCCGCCACATATAAAAAAGTTAATTCAGCCCAGGCCATTCTTCTCTTGAGGCCCACCAGTTCGAGCTCGAATGCGCCGAATGCCAGGCGTAAGAATGGCTGCTTAACAGTAGGCCCATTTGGTGACCCACCCTAGGTCATTACAACCGTCTGTGCGGGTCCAACCAAAAGCCAGCAACTTCGCGCGGGCGAAGGCGCGAAAGGAAGCGGAAGCGGGAAAAGAGGGCGCGAAAATCCAGGCGGCGGCCAGGCGAGGAGTGGAGTGGAGTGGAGATGAGCTCGTCGACGTCCGGCCGCGACGACGACGCACCGGACCTCGTATGCCAGCTGGACTGCGTCCACGGCATGGTTGGCGCCCTCTCCTCCGTCCGCTGGAAGCGCCACCAGGTCAGCTCGCTCTTCCCCCCTATGTATATGCCGGCGGTGTACGACATGTCCAAGAACCATCCTGTACCGATCCGACGTTAAAGTCATTTTTCTCGTGGGGCAGGACGCGGTGCTGGAGCTGTCGGAGCACGGCATCGTGCTTATCGTGGAGGAGAGCGGCTGCCTCCAGGCCAAGGTCTACCTCAAGCGCGAGGTGAGTGCGCTGTCTGCCCGTCAGGTCTTTGTGTTTATGCCTTGCTGCGCTTGGGCGTTGAATTATGTGGGGATCGGGTGTTGCAGCTGTTTGTGGAATACGAGTACGCGGCCGAGGGGCGGCCGCGGTTTGGGCTGAGCCTGGGGCTCCTCGTCGATTGCCTCAACACGTTCTCGGCCCCAGGGCGCGCCTCCGCCGTCGAGATCCGGTACCCAGGCCCCGACATGCAGCTTCTCCTCAAGTAGGTATTATCTGCTTGTGATAGTTTCATCATCCTTTTTTGTTACATTTTGAATTGCTTTCCTCTTATAATTGATCATGTAACTCATCAGTCATTTGCAGAACTGTGGTGGATAATTGCTAGTTGTTCATCCTTTTGTAGTTGCTGTCGAGCCATGCCCCACCCGCTAGAGTCGTCGGGAATACCTAGCGCCCTAGGGAATATGGGCATGTACATAGGCTAGGCATATAGCTATAACCATGGGAATGTACCAAAAATGCCCATTTATCTATCAATGCAAGGCGGGGGCAAGAAGGGAAATGTCCCTTCTTGCTGCCCTATACATATGGCCCCAAGAGCATGTAGGGGGGGGGGGGGTCCCTCATTCTTCCCACTCATAATGCAACACATTTACTCACGGCCTTCGGGTCCTCCATCTCTCGGTCCCTCTAAGACCCTCAAGACAAAGGGTACTCTGTACGTACTGTTTAGTTTTGTAGCTACGGCAGTTGCATTCATGAATTACGATCCTTTTAAAGTTGATCTCATAATTCATTAGACATTTGGGTAACTGTAGCGGATAAATAGCTAGCTGTTCATACCTGGGATGGAATACACAACTAGATCAGCTTATGTATCGTTATAACTTACCTGTGTATAAGTTTGTAATTCGTGTGAAATTCATGTTCAGATGAACTGGAAACCTATGGGTGACTACATTTTATGATGAAATTAGTGAATCATACTTTGAAGTACATTATAGTACCATCTCGGCCTTGGTAAAAATTCAAGCTCTTGCATTCAGCTCAAGATTCTAAATTGGTTGTGGAGATGGATGTAACTTAAGTAATGTAAAACAAAGAAAAAGATGCAAATGCCAGGAGATAATTGTGGGATCTTGCTTATCTGAGGTATTCTTCTAATATGAGCGCAGATCAGTGGGCTCCCCAGATGTATGTATGTATGCAGAAATCAGAACCAGAATTCCAGATACAATCTCCTGGGATTACCATTTTGAGCCTGCCGGGAATACCCCGGTGACTTTTACTGTTAAGGTACTCCCATGCTTTCTCTGTTTCTTTGGTGTCAGTTTGCGTCAGTAGAAGTTTTAACTTTTAGTGCCTCAGAAATACATGATTCACCTCCTGAAATTTCAGTCTGCTGTCCTGAAAGACTCAATCGATGACCTTGAGTGGCCAGGTTCCAGCATTCAGATTCAATTTCAACCAGCCACCCCATCAGTAATATTCAAATGCGAAGGGCATGGTGACTTGCAGGTGTGTAATGAGTTGACTTCTATTCTTCGGGTAGCTTCCAAGTTCCAATTGTGTTCATAACTCACTGCTAGTTACCCCATTTGGCAGATTGAATTCCCCTACTATACAAACACCGATCTTCTAATTGCATTCCAGTGTGACCGTGAAGTATCGTACAGGTAAAAACTCTTGTGCCTGGAAGCTCTGATGGTATGCTTCTTTGTGCTAATCCTACTGTTTTCTGCAAGGTATAAGTACAAGTTTCTTCGTGCGACTACCTCAAATTTCCCAAGTAATGTCATGAAGGAGAATCGTGGGAGTAAGGTGACGATCGGGAGGGGAGGGATGCTCAAAATCCAGCACCTGGTTTCAGTTGTGAGGCCAGGTATGCAAAACTTTCATAATGTTGCTGGAGGGGCTCAACAGCCAAGCCGGATTGCTTATATAGAATTCTTTGTAAAGCCAGAAGAAGATGAGAACACTATAAATGATGCCTAGAATTTGTGGTATAGGTTATGTTGTTGGGCTTGTGTCATCCATTAGGTCTTACTTTATCTTCACCAGTTAATTACTAGTTTCAGCTTTGTGCATCTTTATTGTACGGTACGGTGATTAGTTGATATTTGTGGAACTGAAGTATTTTTTTCCCTAACAAATGACTTTTGTTGTATATTCACATTGCCTCTAATCCTGTTTCTTAGTTACTATTTAGAATTAAGTTGGGGTAGGAATCCTTTTGTTCCTTGACCTTTCAAATCAGGTCCATCTTTAAGCCTTTGACTTTCAAATAGCAGTTGTTAACCTTTGATTTTGAAACTTTTGCCCAAAAGACAACAAAATATCGACCACTCAATAATTTGGAAAACGAAAGTTGGAGGACAGAATTTGAAAGTTTTTAGGCTTGAAATGGATTTGACCCTCCAAATTCGTGGAACAGTAAGTTATTTATCCTCAGCTAATTTTGATGACTATGGTTATCATTAAATCATTAGATTTATCCAGTGTTCCTCTAGACGCTAGGCGGAAGACGAGTGGAGGGTGGCCGCCTAGTGCCTAGCCCACCTAGGCGGCCAACATGCAGCCAATGAAACTAGGGGTTAGGACTTGGTTGGTGCCGTGGGAACGGGAGGAGGAAGTGAAAGGGAAAGGGAAAGGGAAAGGGGAAGGAGGAGGTGAGGATGAAGAGGATGGGGCTGTGAGCAGAGGAACATGGGCCGGCCCAACACATCTCAACACAGCTAACCCTACACAGCCGAACACAATTACACAACAGCTTTTCACAATCTCACCTCAAGAAGGTGGCGCGACGGGGAGGCACGCAACGACGGGGAGGCTGGGAGACCCCCTTTCTAACCTCTAGCTGCGCCCAGCTCTGCCTTGCTTTGCCTGGCGCCGCCTTGATCTGCCGCGCCTTGCCCGCCTGGATCTGCCTAAGTCTGCCTTGGACTGGCGTTGACCATCTCGGCAGGGTCAGCGGCGAGGGCACCGATTAGCCCAGAATTGGGGCGGCCAGGCTGCGCCCCAGCACCTAGGCGGCTTAGGTGGGCGCCTAGGGAACACTGGATTTATCAATGGATAATATGACCCTTAACCACGGGTGATCCAATCTTGGAAGCAAATGGTCATGTTACAACATCACATATTCCCTGAAAATAAATCCAAAGTTCATAGTGCAAGATAGTTCAGCTCGTGTCTGTCTCGTAATAATCTCCCATTGCTATCAGCAGGCCCCCAATTAATCTAGCTTGGTACTTTAAAGAACCAGGCCACTATCGGATGGCCCATTGATCAATTGCTAGCCATTCCCAGGTGAGAGCTGTGTCTCATCTGTTCTTCTTGTTCCCTCTGCTGTTGTTGCTTGTGTTTATTTTCCACCTCATATATTATGTGCTTGCTGAAGTTGATAAACTTACACATCACAGCAACTGCTTAGTACAGCAAGCATTTAAATATACAAAACGTGTGGACTTGCTATTTACTAACCATGAGAGGAATGCCAACTAAGAGAAGTTCTTTTAGCTGAAACAGAGAAGGCAAAAGAGAAGTCGGCAGAACTGATTCATCACTGAACAATCTTTAATCAGTAAAATATACATGGAAAAAGACTACATCCTGTTGGAGTCCTCTTTCTTGTAGCTAGTTATGGGAAAGGTCTGTCCAGTCAAGACCTTTAACTTATCAACAAAGGAGAAGTGATGGCTCCAAGGAACCAAAACGAATTGATGGCAAAAGTACCAAACCCTAGTTCTGCTTTACCTTCTCAGAGTGAAAGGACTTAAGAACCGCACCAAACCTCCTCTACTTTTTGTAGGCTACTCTCCCTGATGAAAGGTAAAGACATCTTCTCTAATTACCTATTCATCCTACCTAGTGACAACTCACAAGTGATCACTGTACTAGGCAAAAATATTGCTGAACTAGCTAAGCCAAGAGACGATTGGCTATTGGATTATTAAATCGTTAGAGGGTGTGTTTTTGTGTTTACTTGTGAACTGGATGTGCCGTCCATTGAGTGACCCAAGAGATAATTCAGAGGCCTCCAATGATATATATATTCTGCTCAACAATATGTTTGATGCACCTAATGGCCTTTGTCCATCCTTGTGAGTTGTGACCGCGAAGTGGCATTTTGATGTTACAAGATATCCACCCTCGAGGCGCATATCTGGAAAGCCTCTATTCTGTGGACTGAACGTGATGTGGGCTCTTAAAACAAAATAATGAGACATGGCCTGTGAGCACAGAGCTAAATAAAGCAGTAGTAAGTTTTAGCAAAATAAGCTTGTATATTTTGAGAAACAAGTGTGCCCTTTCCATTAAATTTCTTATGCAGCACTGCACTATAGTTCTCTTAATGAATTAGTACTCCACTCCACTCCACTAGTACATGAGAACCAGAAATGCATTGGTACTTTGGTAGTAGGAGTACGTGCTTTGATTATGTACACTCCTAGTGCTAATCTGGCAACGCTGGCGGTGCTTTTTGGTTGCGTATTTGATCACAGCGACGATGTATTTACAAATTTGACAACACTGACGCACGGTCACCATGCGTCAACGCCAAAATCACGACGCGTGCCGCCGCTGGCCCGCCACCCTGCCACGTCAGCCCCGCTGGTGTATGGTGGTCATGCGTCAGCCCCTTGGTGCATGCACACCATGCGCTAGCCACTTAATGAAGGTGCGCCAGCCACGCACATGCATTAATTAATTAGTGCATAGTTAGGTTAGCTAATTAGTTAGGTTAGTTACTTTTAGACAAATTTTGAGGAATTTTAAAATATAGCAAATGAGTCTAAAAAATTATGAAATTTTTTGTGGAGCCTCTTGACACTACGTACTTGCTTGTGTAAATTTTTTATAATTTTATTCGTTTAGAATTGTTCTCGCTATTTCGTACAAGTGTTATGTTCGTATGAATCAATAAATATAGAAAATGAGCTTAAAAAATTATGAATTTTATTTTGAAGGGTCCTCACGTAGTGGACTTGATTGTGTAACGTTTTGACAATTTTATATGTGTTCTGGTATTGTCTCGAAAATTTAGAATTTAGGTCACGAAAATTTCGATCTTAGGTTTCGGAAATTAGGGTTTCATGAGTTCATATGACTTGGAATGTACCCAAAAAAAACTACATTGCAACTCCATTGGAGATGTCGATATACAATATGGCGTTGGAGTACACACGTAACAACCAAAATACGCGTACAAATATAGCAAAACAAAATATGAATACAAATATATCCAAACATAATCGCATAACACAGGATATACCAAAGTCTAGATAAACTTGTGCATGAACCAGGATGAAGGAGGAGAGGTATTATCACATGCAACTCAATCAAATAAGATACTCTTTGTTTATTTATCGGTTTAATGTGGATGATGTTCTTGAATACTGTATTATATGATATGCTAGATAAGGTTGTGCATGAACCAACTGAGGGAAATACGTGGCGTGATGATCATATAACGATGTACCGTAACCCACGACTCGTGTGCGTTTTGAAGGCTATGGTACATCGTTATATGATCTGCACGCCACGTATTTCCCTCAGTTGGTTCATGCACAATTTTATGTAGCCTGTGGTACAATATAGATCATCCACGACAAACTGATAATTTGACAAAGAGTGTCCTATTTAATGATGTATGCAACTAATCTCCGCGGCGCCATAGCGAGTGCCCCTTGTCTCGAGGCTGCGCACGGTGGCAGTGAGTGTAGAAGTTGTCCATGCCCTGTGATTTCATGATGTAAGTGGATCGTACAGTAAGAACTAACTAATTACGACTAATTAATTACCTCTAAACTAACTCATTACTAGTGAACTAACTAATTACGACTAATTAATTACCTCCAAACTAACTCATTACTAGTGAACTAACTAATTACGACTAATTAATTACATCTAAACTAACTAATTATAATTGATTAATTACCACAAAAATTACCAGTACTTCATTTCCACTTATTTAATATACCGTAATAATGACTACTAAACTAATTACGACTAATTAATTAACACTAAACTAATTCATTACTAGTGAATTAACTAATTACGGCTAATTAATTGCCTCTAAACTATCTAATAACGACTAGCTGACTAAGACTGACTAATTACGACTACGGTAATAACGGCAAAGGTATCCGACAAATTACCTGCTCCTCGGGGGAAAGTAATCAATCAAGGCCGAGCGCCGAGCGATGAGAAGCAAGAAGACAGTTAACCTCCAAATAAAAGTAATTATGTTACTTTCTCTAAGTTCTCAGCGACGAGCGCAAGAACGAAAATCAAAACACAAATGAGATGAGCGAAGAGCGAGTGCCAGAGTTCAGTATTTATAGCCGAGCGGACGAGGAGTCGCGGCGTTAGCGCCGGGAATTCCGTAAGCGTTGGCGTCGGAATTTCTGGACGAGGCGACAGATGTGCGGAGGAGGGAGGAGGGACGGCGGGAAAGATGGCCACCGCGAGGTTTTTTTGATTCTCCGCAGAATAGTCCGGGTGCGTGCCGGGTGTAGCGGGCGGGAGGGAGGGTGCCATATTGTATATTGACATCTCCAACGGAGTTGCAATGTAGCTTTTTTTTAATACATTCCAAGTCACATGAAATCATGAAACCCTAATTTCCTAATCCTAAGATCGAAATTTTCGCGACCTAAATCCTAAATTTTCGAGACAATACCAGAACACATATAAAATTGTCGAAACATTACACAATCAAGTCCACTGCGTGAGGACCCTTCAAAATAAATTTCATAATTTTTTGAGCTCATTTTCTACATTTATTGATTCATACGAACATGGCACTTGTACGAAATAGCAAGAACAATTCTGAACGAATAAAATAATGGAAAATTTACATAAGCAAGTACACGGTGTTGGGAGGCTCCAAAAAAAAATCACAATTTTTTGGACTCATTTGCTATATTTTAAAATTCCTCAAAATTTGCCTAAAAGTAACTAACCTAACTAATTAACTAACCTAACTATGCACTAATTAATTAATGCGTGTGTGTGGCTGGCGCACCTTAATTAATGCATTAATGCATGTGTGTGTGGCTAGCGCATGGTGTGTGTGAGAACCCACATAATTAGATTAAACTAAACCACATTAATCTGTAATTATCGTTAAATAAAAATCCATCAATTATTGATCAGCACATAATTAACACACTTGACTTTATAAATTGTGGTATCACCATTTCAAAACATCAAAGAATATATAAAGATTTCAACCTCAAAGACTTTACAACAGTCCGTTTACAAAGCAGAATTAAAATTTTACAACCCAACAATGGGTACAGGATTAATTTTACAACCAATTGCAATGTAAATTACAAAAGATAATTAAATTACAATTTAATGTTCCTGCATTCATTTCATTGAATCCCTCCTTGCCTTTCCACCTAGTTATCCTCCACCTGTCCAGATCTTCACCTCCATAGACTACCAAAAACTCAGAAAAACGATTAGTATAACCGAGAACAGCTTTTATAGGTGAGTATTAGAAATTAGGGAGTGGCCGTCAGATTCCCCTAAGTGCAGTAGAATACCCGGAGCAACCTGAGCTGTCGGTCCCTTGACCATCAAGATACCCAAACCAACCGGAGTTAGTCGGCCTTTTGATCGTCAAGATGTCCAGACCACCCGAGGTCGTTCGTTACCTGTCACTTTCGTGGGTCTCCTCATCTGGCAGCATTAGAATCCAACACCCACTATTTGCAAATGCCGCAACCACAACATAATTCCGCCGTGCACATCCCATTAAACCCCACCCTTAGCCAAAGCATCATTGGGTGTATCGAAACCAGCGCCATCAGTACCCATATTGTGCAGTCACCATAACCCCACAAATATCATCATCCTCATTCCCACCCAGCCAAAGGCCAACACAAAACCAAGCATCATTTTTCCCCACTGCAACCACAAGCAACCAAGGCCACCCTCACAGCCAACATAAAAGCCTCCCAAAGCCACTAGTGCAAGTCAAAGCTTCACAATGCATCTTCATTTAGTAACATATGAACCAACAGGTCCTTATATCAATGGTATCATGAGGGGGCTTAGGGGTTAAGGCAAGGGGCATAGTGGTCATTAGCATACCACAAGAAAAGCCAGCCTAAATGCATTCCCCTAATAAGCCTTCATCCCCGCAAGCAGCACACAAGCTCTCATATACAAAGCCACTGCCAGGCAAAGGCAATAGCTCAGCATAGCAAAGGGAAGAGGAAGACCAAGGGTTGGGATCATGGTAAGAAAAAGAATAGGATCATGGTAAATGGAGAGTGCACATGCAAAAGATAAGAACATGGTAAATAGGAATAGGGTCCTGGTAAAAGGAAATTGCACAGCCAAGAGATAAGATCAACCGAAGCCCTCTCTCTTAAGCCCCATCCAGCCAAGCCCTTCACAAAGCCAGCACCATCACCATTTCTCACAAGCCTCTCCTTCTCAAAGCAAGAGCAAGCAAAAGCCACAAGCCCCCCTTCACTGCTAAGGCCAAGAACCCAAGAGCACCAGCCAAGAGCTAATCATCCCACACCCATAGCCACTGGAGGAGGCAAGAAGGGAACCAAGGCATCAAGACAACAGGGAGGAGAAGCCGCACAGGATACCACCACACTAGGAGGAGACGACCAGGACCGACAAGGACCAGAAGCACAAGGGAGCATCACCCCACGGCCAGCATCAACATCGTCACGGCCATTCTCAGAAACCAACCAAGAACAACTAAGGTAGTCCACTATCCAAAACCCCCACTATCATTTTATCCCAATAAATCACTCCAATATGAGCTAACCCTCCCCTGAACTCTAAAAATAGCACCGACCAAAATCATGCAAGTGTAGCAGTAGCATCACCCTTTATCTCCACCCTAGTAGCATTATCATCCCTCAACCACACCACAGAACAATCATCATTCATCAGTTCATCACAAAAGCAGTAGAGGGGAGGGAGTAGAGAAAGGGATTAAGGAGAGGTATTACCCCAGTATAGTAGTGAAGCAGCACCCCTTCAGTAGCACACACCTCCATCAGCACTCATGCATGAGCACAAGGCAAAACCCACATCAGCGTGTAACTGAAGCAAAACACAAAAATCTGCATGCAAACCACCAACATGAAGCATCAGTGATTAAATCAAAACAAATTTATACACTCTAAAAGTATCGGAGAAGAAATCGTAAAGGGGGAAAAGGGGAACCTGAAGCCTGTTGTGTAGAACAAATTTGGCAAGGGCCGGCGGCCACAGGCCGGGCTGGCCGAGCCACCGGGCGCATCAGGGGAGAGCAGAGGGGGAGCTGAGTGGCTGGCCATGGCGCGGGCCGGACCGAGGAGATGCTGGCTTGGCAAGATAGGCCGAGGCAACATGTTACACAAAGCCGCTACGCCAAGAAGAGGGAGGTAGAGAGGCGAGGAGTCGGCCCGAGAGGCAACGCCACCGGGCGACGCAGAGTGGCTGAGCAACACGTGGTTGGGGCCGGGTCAAGGTGGCGGACCAAAGAGGAGGCTGGTGGCGGCGGCAAGGGGCCGAGCCAAGGTGGCCAATGCCGGCAGGAGGCCGAGCCAGCGTAGGGGCCGAGGAGAGGCGGCAGGGGTTGGCCAAGCCCGAGCATGCACACAAGATAGCGGGGAGGGCGGCAAGGCTAGTGGCGCAGGAGAGCTGGACGGCCAGAGCGGCGGCAAGCCAAGGGGGCCGGTGGTGTGGGCACTGGAGGAAGGGGAAGGCGCCAGGAAGAGAGCCATGGGGAGAGAGTGAGGGAAGTGAGGATTGGGGAAGATGAGTAGCCTGGGTGTGTGGGTGTGTAAGTCGTGGAAGGGATAAGGAGAGAGAAAGGTAAGAAGAGAGAAAGGGTAGGTGAATTAGGATTAGAGGTTAAGTAAAGAAGGATTAATGAAAAACTAGGCAATTAGGTAAATTTTAGTGAGGAATAGTTGCAATAGATCTAGCAGTAAAATACACATTTGTAAAATTAATTACCGGCGCGGTGTAATTTTTAGACCAACGTATTTAAGTAAGCCGCGTATGAGTTAAATAGCAGTAGGCCGAACCAGTAGAAAGAAATGTGAGCAAAAGCCGTAAAACAAATATGAGGTTAATTATTGAAACTAATCACTAATTGGAACCGCTAACTTAAATAGATAGTTTGATGCGCTAGAAAATCCTTTAATCTGGTTAAAACAATCATAATTAAACAAACCGAGTCTATTTAGAAAAGTAGATAGATGTTTGTGATATTAAGTAAAAACCACTTGGACGTAATTGCGCGAATAAAATTTGATATACCTAATAAAGCACGAGTACGAGTAGTATTTTAGTTTCTGTGCGATAGAACGTGAGTATTGGCCATTTTGACCCTAGAACCGGTATACCAGAACAACTGGAGGGGAGAGTGCTAACCTAACAAGGGTTTCAGAAATGTTACTAAAATAAAATCCACCGACGAAAAGAATCATCTAACTAATGTACATCTAGTAGCACCAAAATGTCACTAAGTATTTACTTATTTATTTATTATTCGCTCCGTCGCATAATTGCAGCAGACGAACCAACGCATGCAGGAGTAGTTGACGCAGATTCCATCGACGATAGTCTTTTCTTCTCTTTTGAAGGCAAGCTACTCCCTTGATCATGAACATAGCTATATTAAATGTAAACCATATATTGCTCTATTTTATATGTATTGCATCAAAACTATTTCTCAAAAATCAAATCGAATAAATGAGATGAAGATGAAAAAGATAAGAAGATGAAATAGATGAAAAGAATTGAGGAATGAGGAGTGAAATGAAAGCAGAGTAAAATTATGGCCGGTAAAGGGGGCCCGTGGCAAGGAAGAGAGAGGGCAAGAGGTTGGACCCCTTTACATATGGTTATAATATAAGGACAAACAAAACTCTTACTCGGTCAGAGGCTGTAAATTCAGTGTCAACCATTTTTCTGTTTCGACGGGCAGAAAATGCTACCTTGTTACGTAATTATGCTGTCCACATCGGGTATGTAATATGTGTGAGTGTGGTGTAAGAAGCAGGTGCTATAGCACTAGGTGGAGTGTTGGGTGCGGAGGGGATGAACCGGCCCAACCAACATTACTCGAACTCGGTGATGGCCAGGTCAGCACCGACGGAAAGTAATGGGTGGAGAAATTAATTACGTAACCTGGAAAACGTTCTGTATTCTGAACTCGAAGTCGCATCAAAGGAAACGCGATGGACCTAGCTCATAAAAAGCTAGAATAGCTATGGGTAAAGTGGCCAGTGCCGGTCCTGAGTTTTTTTTGACCTAGAACGAAGCTAAAATTTTAGGCCTTTTTATATAAACATGATAATACTACTAGTACTACCCATTGGTAGTATATATACACACATATATAAAATGTTACTAATAAGCAGTTAACTGAATGCAAAAGCAATATTCATATGAAATAATTTGTATACATATTAAATTACCTCAAAAATTTCTTCTAACATTCCTTGATGCGAAGTCATCGATGATGGTGTCAATATCAATCTCATCCAACAATCGCTTCTCAATGCATAATGTTGTCAATCCATTTAACCTCTCTTGTGACATTGTAGATCTCAAATAGTTCTTCAAATTTTAATTTTGAGAAGCTTCTTTCACCGATGCCACAATCCCAGATAGTAAACAAGATGCGATAAGCAATGGAAATACTAGGATAACAATCACCGTCGTAAATAAACTCAAAAATCTCCATAGTCATCATTTCTCTATCGGCAAAGCGGATTGCGTAACCCTTAGCTCGTAAATTAGATCATTTAAATCAATGTCGACGAGCCATTATGAGAGAAAGCTATCGCCAATGTTGTGCAACACAAATTTAGTTCAGACCATCCAAGGACTTCAAGCTTGTTGAACTCATTAAAACCCAAATATTTCATTAAGGACCGGAGTTGTTCAAATCTACTTTTCAATGATCTTTTGCCATATCAACCATAACCGAAAGTAACTAACTTTAAAATCCTTTTCACTTGCAAGATGACTTCCTCACTATTATTTTCATCAAAATGTTTCTTTCTAAGAGCACGACGCTTTACAGAAATGATTGCTCAACACCCATATCGATGCAATTTCTTTAGCAAAGGACCATACTAGAAGCAAACCCATCATTCCTATAGGTCTCAAAGTAATCCATTATGCCTTCTATCATCGCATGGCGTAATCAATGCACATAGATGGTGATTGCAATTTTTGCTCACTTTATTAACAACAAATAGAATGTCATGCCAAAGAACCATGCCAAATATAAATTCAAAGTCGCCAAGCACATCAAATAAATTCTTTGCATCACTCCTATCCTTGATTCAACATCGATCTTCACTTAATGCAAGTAAAGTCGCCCTTAGCTGAGGAGCTTGATATCTAATTGCTGTAACACTTTTAATCCGACTCTCCCAACGTGTGTTGCACAGTGACTTCACAGTTAGACCATCAACATAATCAAGCAAAAATTTCCATCTTTTGGTAGAACCAAAGAAATAATACATATATCCGTTGCACAATTCCAAAAAAAGTGACAGCTTTAGTGCAAGACTTGGCCATATCACAAAGAGTAAGATTAAGACTATGACAAGCACATGGCATATATAAAGCTCTTGGATTAATATCAAGCGGTAGGCTTTGAACCCCTTATGTTTTCCTTTCATATTAGAACCATTATCATAACCTTGTCCCTAATGTCATCAATATCAAGACCAAATGACTTAATGGAATCAACCAAAACATTGAATGTTCAGAACCGGATGTGTCATCTACCTTCAAGAAACCAAGAAAGTATTCCTCTATTTTAATTTTACCATCAATCATGTTAACACATCGAACCAATAAACTCATTTGTTCTTGGTGACTAACATCTGGGGTACAATCAAGAATAACAGAGAAATATTTGGCTCTTTTAACAATCTTGATGATAGAATTTGTAATATCGAGGCCATAAGAGAAATCAACTCATTCTGAATTTTGTGGTGAGATAATGATAATGAATGTCTTTGTTTTGAATACGCCTAAGATGGTCTTGCATTACCAAATCAAATTCGCAACCATCTCACAACAAGCTAAAAATTCCCATTTTGGTCATTGTAAAGTGCTCATTAGATCCTCTAAAAGCCAAATTACGTTTACCAAGAAATTTCACAATGGCAACTATTCTTAATAATACTTGCCTTAAGCGCTCTTTCTCCTTTGAGATTTGTTGTTGCAACTCTTTGTCAATTGTTTGTTGTTTTCAAATTTAATTCTCAACCGATTCCATGAGGTCATATTGGTAATGTGCTCAACACTAATTTCATGCTCCTCAACCTCTCATTGACATGCCTCCAATCTCTATACCCATCATTCCCCAATGAACTCTTGCATTTGTTAGAATTAAAAAGCTTACAATGAAGCAAAATGCTCATCCAAGTGTTTGGAATAAACTAACCATTTTCTATCATGTACCTCTCCATTGCTCATTTTTCTAGAGTAATAGCTATAGGAAAAATGTCTATCATTAGCATCCCAAGGAATTCAAGATTCTCTTCTCTTATAGGCCCTTCTCAACTAATGTATCCCTTGCTTTGTTATCAAGATTATCCCAATTTCTTGGATCATAAATATCGATAAAACCGGATCCTCATCAACAATAGTAGGTTCTGCTTCATTTGAATTAAATACGTGCTCATGATCACTCACATTATGTTCATCCATGTCGATGTCAACATTGTCCTCCATATGGTCCTCGATCTTACGGATTAGCATTAGTGCTCCTCCACAAAGAACTATCGCCAATGCATCTGGATCTCTTGAAGTGCTTGTGTTACTCTTAAGAAATTTATGAAGAGCCCTCTTTGAGATTCTACCAAATCATCTATTCGTTTTTCTTCTTTCTTTTGTCATTGCGAAGCATACTTTCTTGATGACATGGTCCTATTAATATTTAGAGAAACAATTATTAATCGATGATATCAAGAAATGACTAAATGATTAGGGATCGATTACATGATTAGGGATCATATGACGAGATAAGAAATAAGAATTAAGAAATACGTCGACCTTGGATGAGCAGATCACGTCCGCCAGCAGAGTCATGGATCGGCGCCAATGAGCCGGACGGTGGACCGTGGGCGTGTCACGTGCGGCCGTGGGGCGGCGACTCATTGCCGCCCCGCTTCGCCCTCGGCGTTCTTGTGAGCAGAATCACAGAACTGAGGCAAGACCCGGGCCGCCGCCCCGGTGGCGGTGGCGGTACTTCGCGTAGATTTCTGAAGCGGAGAAGTCACGTCGTTTCTTTTCTACTCTACTTAGACCTTAGTACTGTGTCTTCGACGTCTCGTATATATACTCGGGAGGGGCCCATCAATGTCTTTGGGCTGGGGCGGCCGCCCTCCCGCCCCCCCTCAGGCCGGCTCGAAAGTGGCACAAGCCTACGCAGTGCTATCAAATCATGAATTCATGTCAGTCTCCTGGATTGGAGTCTACGGAAACTACTAGGGGTCTTTCTTCTCTCCGAGTGATAAGTAGTCTTTTCAGAATTAAAATTGCAACATAAATTTTGAAAACTATTTTCAGAATAAGAGAAGAGGTAGGAATTTGATAAGGACAAGAGATAGAGTCATCGGATGCATCTTTGCTATTAATGCTTGCTGAGTAAACTAGTACTCACCCTTTCTATCTCTCCCGTTGCTTAGATCCTAATCCGGTCGGGAGTTATCCCGAGTGGGATTAGGGTTTTGTAGGTACCGAGAAGGCCACCGGTGACAAGGGCGTTGGTTACAAGGAACAGGGCGAGGTGGTTACCCCATTCGACTCATGGGACGAGTAGACTACTGGAGGAACCTAGCAGGAAATAGCGGGAAGTGTTTTCCCCTTTGTAAATAAATAATTGTATTCAGAACCCTAGTCTTATGTGGCTACTGTTGTAATAAAGAGCAGTTTCTATTTTATTGTTCTGCTGCGTTAACTCTGGTAAATGCTTGCTATTTGTTGGAGCAATGTTCTACTGAGCAAACGAATAGTAATCCGTATGCCTAAGTGTGATTACCCCTGGGGTAATGACACGGGGCGCTAGAGTGTGCATGCGCCAAGGGGCTGGCGCATGGCCACCATGTGCCAGCGGGGCTGACGTGGCAGGGTGGCGGGCCAGCGGCGGACACACGTCGGTGTTGGCGCACGGTGGCCGTGCACCAACGCTAGGTGTCGTGATTTCCGGTGTTGGCGCATGGTGGTCGTGCGCCAGCGTTGACAAATTTGTAAATACATCGTCGGCGTGGTCAAATCCGCAAATATGCAACCAAAAAGCGCCGTATCCGCAAAAAATTCACTAAAGTGGGAGCATATCTCTAGCCTCTAGATCCTAAGCATGTATAAGAGGCAAAATACTAAGCATCATGCCATTTATGTTCTGTTTATACATGCTATATTGCTATGCTAATGCTACAGTCAGTCACTTTCACTCAATACATATATCAGTCACCACAATTAGGTTCCCATGGGTTCCTATGTTTAGACGAAAAACCAGTACTCGTAGCTGAGGACAAGCACGGCTTGTGGTTAAGGGCATCTCCACTGTAAGATAGGGTTTATAAGACTTGTTGCAATTGCCACAATGTTTAGTGTTACCCAGAGGTTTTAAGGTAGGTCCAACACATTAAAAAAAATTGGCAAAGATTCCAACAACCCCCCCTCACTCGCCCCCCCTATCCTCTCACCCCTCCCGTCCACCGATCCATCCCGCCGTCGACACCCTCCACCCCTCCACCCTCACCGTCCCTTCTCCTTGGCGTCCCGCCAGTAGCGACCCTTCCCTGGTGTTTCCTCTCCAATCCGCCTTCGTTCTTCCCTTCCTTCACTCCTCCAGCTTAGCGATGTGGTGGATCCCGGTTGAGGGGTGATCGAGATGATGGCTAGGGTGGGTGGTGTGGGGGCGGATCTAGTGGGTGGTGCTAGGCCTCTCTCCAACACCGGCGACCATGCGTCCCTACCGAGATCCAGGAGTCGTCTTTGAGCTCCGGGAGACCAGATCCGGTGGCGTCCGATAGCGGCTTGTCCCCATGTGCTCCAGGCGACTTGGTCCCGCAGCGGCGCATCTCCCTTGGCTGGATCCAGTGGTGGCCATCATTGACAACTCCCTCTCCCCTTCTCCACTTGTCTTCACTGAGCCCTCCCTACTGCGCCCGCCCTACCTGGCGTCCCTACGCCTATCCCCTTGGTGGAAACAATAACTACCGGTGAGAGAGAGAGCAATTTTTTATTGCTTGTGACTAGGCCATAAGGCTATGGCCGGCTCCAAGCCATGGCCGACTTTAAGCTATGGCTGACTTATAATTTTGGTCACAATGCTTAAAGTTGGCCATAAGGTTGGCTTAAACCTACTTTTTTTTTGCAACATTGTGGATGGCCTTATAATTTTGGCCACAATGCTTAAAGTCAGCCATAAGGCTGCCTGGTAAGCCTTATGATTTTTTTTTGTAACATCGTGGATGATCTATATTTTTTTGTAACATTGTGGATGCCTAGCATAGTAGCATGTGTGGCTACGTATGATCGCATAACAGTCCATTGTAGTTCGTTCTGAACTAAGACTTGCTCGGACTACCTATTCTACTGCAAAAGGGACATGATCCCCACCTTTCGTTTCGACTTATTGCATAGGTTCCAAATCACCCCAATACATTGTGTTAGGCAATGCAATTGCCGTATCAATCTTACCAGAATTACCGACACATGTATAAAATGTAATCCGGTAATTATGGTTAGGATTGATTGGGATTCTATCCCGTGTAATCTGGCACTTGTGCATGTAATCTGGTAATTGTGTATAAATACACCATCAGTAAAGGAAGGAGCCCACGAGGCCAATCATTCCAAACTTTCATGGTATCAGCTTGATATCGTTCCTTTCCTGTGCGTCGACTTCCTCCGGCCTCAACCCGAAGTTCGACAATGTCGCCACCGTCGTGCCACTGCTGACCCCGTTCCTAAGCTTCATCCAGGTTCGATTGATGCTTCTTTTACAAGAGTTGAAGTCTAGCAAATCAACCATCGGTGCATCCTCGGCCACCACCCTCTACACCCACAACAAGGGCGGCGATACTGACGGCCACACCTCTGGCTGGCACGTCGGTGGAGCTCCGCCCGATGACAATCGATGTACCGACGAGCAATACGCTGACTACGGCAACGGCAGACACGGTGGCGGCAAAGGCAAAGGCAAGAAGGTCAAGAAGAGCTACGGCGGCGGTGGCCAGCAATGGCCGTCGACGTACAATCCTTGGACGGGGGCCATCCGCATGTGGCCTATGCCTGGCTCTGGCAATCCGTCCGAACTGCTCGGCCCACGCCCAATTGCATCGGCACCTCGCCCTCTTGCGCATGGCTTCATGGCAATGCCTCAACCGCTCCCAGGCTATGCCATGTAGTCAAACATGCTGCAACCAGGCATGTTCTAGTACCCTGGCCACGCCATGCAGCCAGGCATGCCGCAAAGCTTCTATCAACTGGGCGCGTCACAGGGTGACCCTCCTGCACCGTTGTCCAGGACGCCCAGCATGCAATCCTGGGACTCCTCGGCGCTCGTCAACCACTTCAACACCATGACCCTTCAACCGCCGACCACGGATTGGTTCATGGACCCGGGCGCCACAACACATATGTTTGCCGATACTGGTAACCTCCAGTCCCTGTCCTCTCGTCCTCCTTTTCGTCATGTCGTTGTTGGTGACGGTTCTTCCCTCTCCGTCACAAATTCCGGCCATGCCATTCTTCCATCTCTATTCCCTAATCGTCATCTATATCTCCGTCATGTTTTGGTTATTCCTCGCATAATCAAAAACCTAGTTTTTGTTCGTCAATTCACATTCGATAATAATTGTTATGTTGAATTTGATCCTCATGGCTTTTCTGTGAAGGACCTTCCAACCAAGAGCGAGATTCTCAGGTGTAGTGGCATGGGCGACCTCTACCTGTTCTCCTGCTGTCCATCATCGCCTCACGCTCTTGCCACCTCTACCAACACGTCCGTTCTTTGACATCAATGACTTGGAGATCCTGGCCATGATGCTCTCCGTCGCCTTGCACATTCTCCATTATTCCATGCAATAAACCAATAAAAGACGACAACGTGTGCCATGCTTGCCAATTAGGGCGCCATGTTCTCCTGCCGTCCATCATCGCCTCACGCTCTTGCCACCTCTACCAACACGTCCGTTCTTTGGCATCAACGACTTGGAGATCCTGGCCATGATGCTCTCCGTTGCCTTGCACATTTTTCCATTATTCCATGCAATAAACCAATAAAAGACGGCAACGTGTGCCATGCTTGCCAATTAGGGCGCCATGTTCGCCTGCCATTTTTTTCGTCTACTAGTCGTCCTTTTGAGCTTGTTTACTGTGATCTTTGGACCTCTCCCATTGAGAGCATTTCAGGTTACAAATATTTTCTAGTAAGTCTCGATGATTTCACACACTTTCTATGGACAATCCCTTTACGTCTAAAATCTCATGTGTTTTCCACAATATCTTCCTTCCATGCGCTAGTTGCGACTCAGTTTGCCACCTCTTTACAAACTATACAATGTGACAATGGTCGTGAATTTGATAACAATATGCTTCATACTCTAGCAACTACGCATGGTATACACATTCGATTCTCATGTCATTACACCTCTCAACAGAACGACGAGGCCAAACGCGTCATCCGCACCGTTAATGACATCATTCACACTCTTCTCTTTCAAGCTCACATGCCACCTAGGTTTTGGGCCAAAGCCTTACACACTGCCACATATCTCCTCAACAGACTTCCCACCAAAACCCTTTCAGGGCCATCTCCTTTTTTTGCTCTCTTCCACATACATCCCTCTTATATTCACCTGCGCATTTTCGGTTGCTCGTGCTATCCAAATACATTCGCAACCATGCCGCACAAGCTCGCACCTCGTTCTGTCGCCTGTGTGTTCCTTGGTTATTCTTCGAATCACAAGGGATATCACTGCATGAACCTCTCCTCTCTCGTCGCATCATCATATCACACCATGTCATTTTTAATGAATTTACCTTCCCTTTTGCGCACACTGATCCTCCTCCTGCAGATTCGTATGACTTTCTGCAGGACCTCGATCCTCTGACATTTCCTTCTCCACTGCCTGCTCCATTGCATGCCTGCCACGCTGTTCCTCGATTTCAGACCGCGCCAGCTCCACAAATGCCATGCCGGCTCCAAGATGTCACGCCCAACAAGGGCATCACCCACCACTATCCACCCTATGCTAACGCGCCGTCGCGCAGGACTCCAAATTTCCCCACCCGAGCGCCTCAACCTACACACTACCACTCTTGGTCTGCCTTCACCCATTCCCAAAACGGTACGCAGTGCACTCAAAGATCCACAATGGCATGCATCCATGACGGCTGAGTACGACGCCCTCTTGAACAATCATACATGGGATCTTGTGCCTCCCGCTCCCAACGCAAACATCATTTTCGGGAAGTGGATTTTCCGACATAAATTCAAACCGGATGGCACACTTGAGCGTTATAAAGCACGTTGGGCTCTACGGGGCTTCTCTCAATAGCAAGGGGTGGATTTTGATGAAACATTTAGCCCGGTTGTCAAACCGGCTACCGTTTGAATTATCCTCTCCATCGCTCTCTCTCATCACTGGCCCATTCATCAATTCGACGTCAAAAATGCATTCCTGCATGAGACTCTATCTGAGGAGGTATTCTGTCGCCAGCCTACTGGCTTCATTGATTCCTCGCGGCCACGCCATGTATGCCGCTTGAAACGATCTCGCTACAGCCTTAAACAGGCTCCCCGCGCTTGGAACCAACGCTTTGCTACGTACATTGAGACAGTCGGGTTCATCTGCTCGAAGTCCGACACTTCTCTCTTTGCTCTTCATAGCACGTTGGGTACGGCCTTTCTTCTTCTCTACGTCGACAACATTGTCTTGACAGCTTCGTCACCACGGCTTCTTCAGCGGATCATCGCCGCACTTAGCTCCGAGTTTGCTATGACCGACATGGGGGACCTCCACTACTTCCTCGGCATCGCCGTCACACGAACTACCTCCAGCTTGCTGCTCTCACAATCTAAATACGATGCAGAGATCATCGAACGAGCAGGTATGGCTACTTGCAAGCCGTCATCCACACCGGTGGACACGTTGAAGAATCTAGACCCGCCATTTTGAGTTAATGGAGTATTTTGGTTATTAATGACAAATCTATTTGTGAGACTAATACTTCTATTGTTATATCTATTGTTTAGTCTCAGTTGGATATAAAGGTGAAAATCAAAAGAGGTATGCATTCAATATTATATTCCTATATCTTGTTGCATTCCTTGGATCCAAAATATAGGTTGAACTCCACCAAAAGTCTAACTTGAATATACATTTGTGTATGCACATATTTAGGGAGAGTTCACTCTATGTTTTGTGGTTTTATTAGTATTGATGCATATTCCTTTATCCACATACATTAATGATCTTTACTTTGAAACATATCTTTTGAGTATACAAAACTTGTGTAGTTTATATATACTCTTACCGATCTACATTCAATTATTTGTAATTGAAGTGGTTGTCATCAATTACCAAAGAGGGAAAGATTGAAGCATCTTGTCCCACCATTATGAGTTAATGGAATGTTGAGGTAATTAATGACAATCACATTGTGGAACTAACGTTTTCCATGAGTTGGTGAAATAGGTTGAGTTCCATAGTTGAAGAAGATCATCATGTGTTGATGATATTAAAGTCAAGAGCTTGGAGTAAAGGATGCATCATGTGTTGGTGCGTATCAAGATCTCTAAGAAGATATGATCATGAGTTGATCATCAAGTCAAGAGAAGATCCATCATGTGTTGATGGAGGGCAAGTGAAGGATGCATCATGTGTTGATACATATCAAGACTCGGGATAAAGGATGTCATCATGTGTTGATAAGCATCAAGTCAAGATCCCAAAGTAAAGGAAATCATCATGTGTTGATGATTATCAAGTCAATGACCCGGACTTGAAGTGAAGATGTGAGTCATCAAACTTCAAGAGGATATGCAAGGCAAAGGTATGACTAGCTAGGGCTAAGGATTCGTTCCTAGTCTTTTACTGGTCTTGGTGTTTGGTTGGAGACCGGATTGCTAGTATAGGTTGCCGTACTATTAAGAGAGGTCTTTAACTAGTAGCTTGAGTTAGTCATGTGTTGATAGCTCATTGTGTTTGCTCTAGCTCTCGTTAGCGTGTTGCTTATATTTGCGAATGTGTTTTGCCAATAGTTGAGGCTCATGCATAATCCTTGTAGCATGTGACTTTAGTTTGCGAATATGTTTTGCAAATGGTTTAAGTCCATGTACCTTATTCCTTGGTGGCATTGATTCTAAAAGTTGGCAAATGTGTTTTGCAACTTATTGAGAATCTTGCCTTTAACCTTTGTTTGCATCACTCGTCAATTGTCAAATGTGTTTTTGCAATTGAGTTTGTTTTTGGATGCAAACTGCTGTTTTCTCAGGAAAAACGGTAGTACCAACGTTAAGTCGGCGGTATTACCGCTTCGCGGTATGACCGCATATCCTTTGGCGGTACTACCGGTGGACGTTCGGACCGCCCGAACTGATCCAATCGCGTGGTTAAGACCTATGGTCCGAACGGACAAACGAATCTGAGCCGTCCATGTTTTCAGTCCGATCGGGCAAAGCTGATCTGGTCGCTCAGCGGTACGACCGGCTCGTGGTGCGGTACTATTGCAACCCGGTCGTTTCGATGTTTTGTTGGCGGTACGTTTTTTACAGAACGACGCCTTTTGAGCATGAGTTGCTCTATTGAGGTGCGATCGTACCTTAGCCTTCGTGGCGGAACTACCGTACACCAGAAGTTCCGAATTTTAGTTGGCGGTACGTTATTTCCAGTAAGGGTCACTTTCGGACCTCAACGGAAGCTGTTGTACCGTAGTGCCTTGAGCGGAACTACCGATGAATGGAACTACCGCGTATTGGTTGGCAGTAGTACCGCACCGATTTCCAACAGCTAGGTCAGAGCTTCTGATATAGCCATTACTGTGTGTCAGTAGCGGTGCGGTAGTACCGACCGATGAACGGCGGTACTACCGCTCGTGCTGATTTTTCAGCAGAATGTTGTCCCAATGGCTAGTTTTTGTGTGTGGGCTATAAATACCCACCTTGGCCGGTTGTGGGAGTGTTGTTGGTGCCATATTCATTTCCATTGAGCTAAGAGCAAGCTCTCTACACTCCCTTGTGCATGTGTTGCACTTAGTGAGCTTTGAGAGGCAAACCTTAATTGCATGTGTTGCTTTAGGTAGTGGATTGTGTATCAACTTGAGTTTAGACACTTGTAGTTCAAGTGAGAGTCTTTGACTTATTACTTTTGGTGTTTGCCGACACCTAGACGGCGTGGAGGCGTCGTGGTTCGGTGATCTTCTCAAAGAAGGTTGTGAGAAGACCTGGGCGTTTGTGAGTGGCTTGGTGCTCGCCATCTCTGGAGTGGAGGAAGAGCAACCCTAGTGGATCGAGGTGTTGGTTCAGTTTGGAACCGGTCCAAGTGGTTGGACTTACCTCGAAGGTGTTGGCTTAATTCGTAGAGCCGGTCCATTTTGTTTGGGCTTACCTTAACGTGGATTAGGGGAGACCGGCAAGTCTCCGATCACCACGGTAAAACATCATCGTGTCTTTGTGGTTTGTTCTTGTGCTTCACTATATTGCAATTTACATTCCCTATATTAAATTGCTTACTTGTATGTGTATGATTGTTATCCTTAATATAGTCTCATATTGTTGGTGCACTTAGTGAAGATTAGTTGATTTAAGCTTTAATTGTGCAAAACCAAATTGATTTACAATTCCGCATAAAAGTCGGTTTTAGCCAAAAAAAAGTTTTTAAAACCGCCTATTCACCCCCCCTCTAGTCGGCCTCCTCGATCTTACACACGTCGCCTAAATTAGCAACAGACGTCGGCCCTTCGGTTGCAGACCTGACGACATACCGCAGCTTGGCTGGGGCACTACAGTACCTCACCTTCACTCGACCCGACATCGCCTATGTTGTGCAGCAGATATGCTTTCATATGCATGACCCGCGAGAGAAGCATCTTCTGCTGGTGAAACGTGTGCTTTGCTACATCCAGGGGACGCTCCATCATGGCCTACACCTCATGCCTTCATCGACTGATGCTCTGATCGCCTACACTAACGTCGACTGGGTTGGTTGTCCAAACGCACCGCTCCACCTCCAGCTACTATGTATTTCTTGGTGAGAACCTTGTGTCTTGGTCGTCCAAACGACAACACACGGTGTCTCACTCCAGCACAGAGGCAGTGTATCGAGCGGTGGCCAACGCTGTCTCCGAGGCTAGCTGGGCTCGCCAATTGCTTCAGGAACTTCGACGCCCTCTTGCCAAGGCTACCATTGTCTTCTGCGACAATGTCAATGCGGTATACATGTCAACGAACCCTGTTCAGCATCAACGCACCAAGCACATCGAGATCGACTTGCATTTCGTCTGTGATCGTGTTGCTATGGGGCAAGTGCACATTCTTCACGTGCCGTTATCACGCCAGTTTGCTGACATCTTCACCAAAGGATTGCCATCCTCGCTGTTCATGGATTTTCGAGACAGTCTCAACATCCGTGTTCCTCCTGCCATGACCGCGGGGGGAGGGGTTGCAATTGTCAGACGCCTTACCAGAATGCGAGACATGTATAGAATGTAATCCAATAATTATGGTTAGGATTGATTGGGATTCTATTTCTATCCCGTGTAATCTGACACTTGTGCATGTAATCTGGTAATTGTGTATAAATACACCATCAGTAAAGGAATGAGCCCATGAGACCAATCATTCCAAACTTTCACATTGGCCTTGTTTGTAACCCAACGGATGTATTTCCTACGAATTTTCGGTAGGAATCCTAAAATAAGGGCCCGTTTAAATGCTAGAATTTTTTCGATTTCTATTGTAATTGACCAATTTCCTGCAAGATTCTGCGTTTCAAACGGGGCCTAAACGCCTAGATCTAAATCTACCTTCAAAACTCTAGGTTCACTAATTTATTGATTCAGTTTTAGGTCTAGGCCTAGTTTGGAATTCATGAATTTATTGTGGAAATTGAACTATTTTTTGGGTGAAATTTCTACGAAATTGCCGTGAAGTTTCTGCCTTCCAAACGGGCTACTCGTGGGGTCACGAATCTATCTATTTATTAAATCCGGTGGAATTGCCGGGCTCCCAACCCCTCCACGTCATCACAAAAAGACCAGTCGTCGGATGCACGCTCGGCTCGGTTCTTCACCGTCCGATCGAATTCGGTGGCGCGCCTGCTGTCTCCGCCATCAGATCGCCCCTCGCCGTTTTCGGCACGTCCGATCGGTTCCGCACCACGCACACCGCCTGCCCAAGCCCTATCCACACAGCCTCTCCCATCCCAATCTCTTCGCCCGCTCGATCTTGCAGCGGCGGCGCTGCTCCTCACCTCTTCGCTCCCTTTCCCCTTCGCCTTCGGTTCCCTTCCTTTCCCTCCTCTGCCACCCTTCGCCAGTGCAGCCGCTACCTCCGTCTTCCTCCCTCGCCGTCCCCTCGATCTCCCTCATCGGCCACCGCCTCGGCGCCTCCCCTCCCGTCCATCCCCTCCTTTTCCCTTCGCCGCTCCTCTCCACCAGCGTCGCCGTTGCCTCCCTCTCCCTCCCCCGCCGCCCTCTCAATCTCCCTCCCCAAAATCCCTTTCGCCGCCGCCGCCAGGTTCATGGCATCCAGCTTCTTCTCGCGCGTGCCTCGATTTCGCACTCGTGCCCGCTTGCCTCCACGTGGATCCGCGCCGGTTCCGCCACGTGGTCCTTCCTTTCTCGGCTCCTTTTCTGCACAGACGCCGTCTTCTTTCCAGGCTCTTCTCTTCTGTGCGCATCCGCTCGCCTGCCTCTACGTTCGATGTCGTGCGGTCCGGTGGTTCCTGTGCCTGTCAGCGCCTATGTTGGTGCCCTGCTTTTCCGGTTGGCCCCGCCGTCACTGGATGATTTTGTTGCTTTGTCTCCATTCGTGCCTTCGTCGATGTGGCCTGCACCCGGTTGGGTCCGTGGTGTCGTGGTCATGGTCAGATCGGCGGCGCTCTGTTAGCTAGCGACGATGCCGCGCTCTCGTATAGTGTCGCTACCCAAGTATAGTGATTCTTCTCAGATATAGTGCTAGCGGCTAGGTATAGGTGTGTTTCGTTCTGCATCATGCATCCTGCCCAGAAAAGCTATCTTCTGTCGCCTGGACCAACCTTTGTATGCTTTGATTGAATATCTCCAGAAATGATTTGGAGTTATATTCTATGGTTCGAAAATCCTCCATTAGTTGTGAGATAAACCAATTCTGTTGTGTTGGTACAACTTCCACATTTATCTATAGCCGTGCTTTTCTGCTCTGATTCTATAACTTTTGGAACAAGCTAATATCCCCAATTTTGCTTTTCGACTTTTGATACCTTGAGCTGAAACATCATTTTGCAAGCTTCTCAGAGATAATATAGCTTATGGACGAAGCTAATCTCCGCAATTACCACTTTTGGAAGAAGCTGATATCCACAATTAACCATGATTAGCCAGTATTTGTGGGTCCCATCAAAGTAGTTCTATGTTCAGTAAATCAAATGTTTGATTCCTGCATGCTCAAGGAACAACCTTTTGTTTTTCATTCAAGTACTGTCGCCTAGAAGGGAAGCAAAACAACGAAGAAGACAATTGGTTTCATTTCAAAATTCCAACAAAGTTCAGTCTAGGGGAGCTCCCTGTAAAATGCAAACTAGAATCTAAATGTAGCTATTCATAGATGATATCCCCATTGCCCATTCAACAATGAAAATTTTGAATTAACATGTGAAAGACCAACAAAAAAAATACATACTTCCTTTTCTAATTTCACCTTGCATGTTTCACTTGGTTTAGGGATACGTATGCGATACTTTGATTGTCACATCTTAGTAGACTGATCATAACAAGCGTTTTTTTTCCTGCCAAGTGATTACAAGGAATTGGGGCTGAACAATGCAGGTGTAGAGCAGCATAAATACCTCTTTTGAAGGAACATATACGTAAGGAATATTGGCTTCTTCGCAGAGTATGGGAACCTGTGTTATCACATCAATGGGAGATATGTTGCCGACAGTCACACACAATCTGCAGAGACCAAAGCAAAACACAGGAAATTAGCTAGCAGAAATCATTGATACATGAATTGAAAAAACAACAAGATGCTAATGTAGATTATATGACTAAATGTTGGTTTTCATATTGTTTATGAACGATGTTGGTTTTCCAATTGTTCATGATAGATGTAGCATTGAAGGTCTCATACTGATGCTAATGTAGATCATATGACTAAATTGCTGATGGGAGTGGGTGTTGGTGCAGGACCAAGAGAAAGCAGTATAGATGCCGAATGGTGCATGGATGCCAAATGAAAGCATATAACAAGTGCATTCCTTGCTGAATTCATGTTCCTGTTGCTTGGTGTATGATCTCTTTTTAAAAACTATTTTGTACTTTTATCTTTATGTCATACATATATCATTTTTTGGGAAATTTTGGTAATATACATAAAATGTTTGTGCCGTCAAGGATCAGCTTGTGCTGGACATAACTATATGACTAGCACCTTAGTATTTTATTCTGCATCATGTGTTTTCTAATATTGTAGAAGCAGCTTTTCTTCTGAACTTTCCGAAAATATGCTAACCAAATCTGTTGCTTGGATCAACCCAGGAGACTTGTCTATAAGCAATGACTTCACAACAAAAAACTACACCTTTTGGTAAACTACGTCAGGCCAAACATTTCTGGAAAAAAAAGTATAAACATACAGGCTAATGCCCGCTGAACATGTTGTCTATTTCTTAAACCAACATGTACTACTCATGTATGTTTCTAGGACATTCCACTTGATGCTGTATGTATGTGTTCCTTTTCCTGTTGTGTTAGTACACTTATTATCACTATTTAGTATTGTTTATACATGTCGTATGCTTCCATACCTACGGATTCTATAGATTACTATGCTTCCATACCTACGAATTCTATAGATCAGTACCAGACATCACATTATTTGTCTATACACAGTACTATGTTACACACAATGTCTTAGCTTTACGTAAATACCATTTCGTTACAAACACTGTATTGCCTCTCCGTACACACCATTATGTACCACTATTTGCTGTTAAGATCTAACTATATTGCGTTATAAATTGACTTGATTCTGCTATCACGAATCCTTAACACATACTATCACACTAGCAACCGCAGCGCGGCGGAGCGCGTAAAGACTTCGTTCTTTGCGTTCTAGTATCTATTATAACTCCATCTTTCTTGCAGCCGTGGGGGTCCAGTTGTCAACTCCATATGTAGTTTATTACAAGTGTTGACACGTCTTGGCAGCAAGGGCAAGCACTAGTAGGTAGCGAGCTGCTGCTAATAAGATGTTTGGTGTACTTTCCAACCAAGCCTGTGTAAGACCAGACTTGGACCGGACCGAAGTCACCAAACCAAACCAAACCCAACCTATTCGGGTGCCATTAATGGCAGACCGACGCCATCATCAATTCATCATACTTCCAAGATACGCTCGAATGAGCTCGCAATCGTATCGCTCCGAAAACAAGTCCGTTTCTTCGCCGTGATCGCTCACTTATGGCCTTCATTCCGTATGTCGACTCAACGTGTTCATCTTGTCGAATTTATTTGGAGGTTTTTCATGACCATTTTTCACATCATAGGCGCCCGACCGTCGCTTACGCGCGCTTTCACCTATGGTGATTTGCACTACATATTCCGGGTACTGCTTTATCTTTGCTTCTAACTCATTCACGGAATTGCTAGTTCGACGGCATAACCATTGGACCGTCTCCATCACCCACCCACGTTTTAAGGAAACTGAGGCTGTTTGGTTGATGACCAAAATTTTGGCACAGCTAAAACCTAGGTAAAACCAAATATTAACAAAAAAAAAAATGTTGTTTGGATTGTAGCCGAGCCAGATTGGTGGCAATTTCCACACCCTAGGATTGTCAACGTGTGATGTTATATTTCATTGACGTTACCAAATTTTCATGGATGTTATCAAATTTTGGTAACAAACCAGAGGACAGCCAATTTCCGTTGATGTTACCAATATTTAGTTTAATTTGTAAGGATAACAAACCAAACAGCCCTGGACAATCAAACAAATGCAATTTAGGCAATCTACGATGAAGTAGGCCTAATATATCATCATCATCATCCCGATAGAGACATGACCACAGAATCACATAGGCTCCTGTGTGTGTATAGTGTCAATGAATCAATTAGGGGATATTAGCGTAAGGCTCACTGTATTTAGCTGCCCTCTTCAATAATTGTACTAGCACCTACAGATGCAGCACACACATGTACACCACGGAAGCGAGCACTAATGGCGCTTAAATTAGCCGGCCGGCCGGCCGGTGGCGGCATCCATCTCACCGGCCACCGCTTGTGATCTGCAATGGCCCACTAGCCTGTGTCCACTGTACGTACGACAAGCTAGCCATTCATCTACTACTGCTAGTAATGCAAAGACCGTTGGCCATGCACGTTTACGTTCATTGGCGCGCAGGTCACGGCACCAAGCTTTCCTCCAAGCCGGCCAGATCCATGCACTATCAATCAGGGAGAGATTGTTTCCTAGAATCAAGGAGATTGTTTTCTAATCAAGGAGATTATTTCCCTGTTGTTAAGTTGTATATTTTGGTAGGTATCTCAACCGAATTGGTTGACTCATGTATTATAAAAGCTCCTGCCGAATCAATACAATTCTAAGTACAATCATTCCAATTGCCTTCATGGTAATCAAGGAGATTATTTTCCTGTTGTTAAGTTGTATATTTTGGTAGGTATCTCAACCGAATTGGTTGACTCATGTATTATAAAAGCTCCTGCCGAATCAATACAATTCTAAGTACAATCATTCCAATTGCCTTCATGGCATCAGATTGGATTCTTTCCTAAGAAATCCCTATCCACCACCCTCTACCTTTCTCTCTCGCGCCATGGCCGAGGTCGAGGTCGACCTGCCTGCCACCGGCAAGGAGGAACAGGCCTCCAAGGCCGCCCTCTGGGCACATGCCGTCGCCATCGCGAGCATCAAGACGCTTGTCCCCATCACTCTCGACCTGCAAACCAACAACTACATCTCATGGCGTGGTCTATTCGAGATCGCCCTCTCCAAGTACGCCCTCGACGAGCACATCACAGCACCGGCCCCTTCCGCCCCCGATGCTCAATGGAAACGTCTCGACGCCCTCATCCGCTCTTGGCTCTACAGTGCCATCTTTGCCAACCTACTGGCCATGGTGATGGACGCCACAGCCACCGCCCATACCATCTGGGTGAACATCGAAGGACTCTACTGTGACAACACTGAGACACGCGCCATCCTCTTCGAGCAAGAATTCTCCGGTCTCATGTAGGGCGCCATGTCCGTCGGTGACTACTGCCGCAAACAAAAGTCGCTCGCCGACGAACTCACCGCGGTCGGCACCACCATCCTCGACAAGCGTATCGTCCTCAATACTCTGCGAGAACTGAGCCCGCTCTTCGGTCACATGCGGACACTATTGTCCATGCAACGTCCGTTTCCGTCGTTTCTTGAAGTGTGCTCTGCCCTCATGCTCGAGGAGCTCATGACGGGTTCTGAGTCCTCCCAGCACTCGGCTTTCTTCACCAACACCACCGGCGACGGCGGCCATTCCAAGGGTAACTCCGGCAGTTCTGGCACCTCCGGGGGCTCTTCCGCCAACACCAACGGCAGGCAATCGCGAGGCGGCAACTCCTCCACCCGTGGCAACAACGGCGGCAGCAACTACTCCACAACAACCGTCGCCGTATCCACGGCAACGGCGGAGGAGGCGGGAACAACACCGGCGACGACAGCAAGGGCTACACACCGTGGCCCTCCCTCCAGCACCTGTGGGCCGGATCGATCCACATGTGGCTCGGACAGGCTCCTCGACCCACCGGACAGGGCCTTCTTGGTCCACAACATTGAGCTGGACGAAGACGACACAATAAGCAACTGCACATGAACTGAACCGTCCATTTTCAGAGCCAACGGTCCAGATTCACGGCTACAGTACAGTGCTACATTACGAAGGTGCTACAGTGTTGCTTAGATCCGAGCCGTTGATTTACTATCGTGCGGTGGAATTGGAACTGCCTAAGTTGCGGTTGCTATTGCAACTGCACATGAACCCTATCTACATTGAGCTGCACATTGATACGAGGGGAAGTTCATATCAGAACTGTGCCACATTGTCCCTCGCAAACATGTTGCGGCTGAATTCTACTCGTCGCCTTGTCGACATGCCGTAAGTCAATATACGTGGTGTTTGAGGAGTTTTAACATCAGTTTGAAGCCTATTGGAAACTTTTAAGCTTCCCTGAGGGCCTGTTCGGAACGGCTTCGATTTTTCGCTCGGAAAAGCTGGAAGCCATTCCAAACAGACTGCTTTTCGCATTGACTTTTTCTGAAGTCGGAAGCCGCCATAACGCGAGAAAGCCGGAAGTCGGCGAGGGACAGCTTCCCGTGGCTTCCCGCAGTCCCTGTTCTGAAATTACCCCTAGAGTTCGTATTATTTACCTGCCTCGTACCAGCTATAAAAACTATCCACTCAGCCCTCCCCCATTCAATCCTGATTCCCCCAACCCTAGTTGTGCCCCCGAGGGCACCGGCCCTCGCCTCCCGCCCGCCGCCTCCTCGCCGCCCGGCCGCCTCCTCTCCGGCTAGCTAGTGCCTCCCCCGCGCCACCCGCCCGCGCCTCTCCTGCCCACTCGCCCTCGATCGGATCTGGGCGTTGCCTCACTCCTTCGACCGGATCTGGGCATCGCCTCCCTCCTATGACTGGGCCTGCACGCTGACTCACTCCTCTAGGTGCTGCCGCCTTCCTCTGACCAGGCCCGTGCGCCAGGTGCCGCCTCTCTCCTCCGACCCCTTCCCGACTGGGCTTGCACCTCCGGCCACCTCCTCCAGGTGCCGCCTCCTTCCTTCGACTGGGCTGTCCTCCAGGTGCCGCCTACCAGATTCTTGTGAAATTTCTGCATTTCTGTGGTTTTTGTTCTGCAATGGACCATGGTTAGAAGTTCAGTTCTGCTTCCAATCCATCCTTGATGTCCGATAATTAACCTAAGGATTGAAATCACAAGTCTTTTAGTATTCATCATTGCTCATGAACATGGTGGTGGTTGGTTGTATAGTTGTATTTCTATCTTGTCGTACTGTCTATGCAATTTGATAAGATATGCTATCCCGTTGTCGAAGAAAAAGGGTTAGCTTCTTGGTTAAAATCAAATTTGCATTTCTTAGATGTATTCTATTTGTCAACAGCCTATGCTGATCATCAAATCTCATCAGGAATCATGCCGAAATCACAAAAGACGGCCTAGTTTTCTTCCTAAGTTTACTAGATAGATTTCTCAATTTTGTCCATGACCTACTCATGGTAATGGAATTCCATTGACATTTATTTACTATGTTGAACCCATGATGCTTTATAGTGACACGATGTGATTATTTATAATGATGATTAAGCTATGATTAGTGGAGCACCTATTTGAAGAAAATGTATTTCTAGTAAATGAGCACTCTAATTTCTAACAAACTATCAATTTTTTACATATTTCCTCTTTATTTATTTATTTATTTATCTAGATTGTTTGATTCCGCAAAAGCTATGGCCTTCAGCAATGTGCTCAGTCGCGATTGGGTAACTACTTTTACTTACCTGATTCATCATTATACTGTTTATTGTATCGCAAGATTGAACGAAATTGAAGCTTTGTTAAAGATCTTTTATGCCTTCTTGTGCCTGTTTTGAATTAGGGTTGCAGTTTGTTTTGTTGGCATGTGCTAATTTCTACTTTAAAATATTAACTATTGCATATATTAAACATAACGCATAAATATCCTTAGTTGATTAAGCCCACATGTCTGTAGGTTTTATCGACCATATGGTGGTCGTAGCTGACATAGTCGTAGTAAGACTTATAACCATGAGATGATCGTAGTAGGACCTACAATTAATAGGTGGTCGTAGAAGAACTTACGACCATGAGATGATTGTAGTAGGACTTACGACTATATAGAGTGGTCGTAGAATAGCTTACAACCACTAGGTGTGTATAATCTTCCTCATTGTTAATATTGAGGGGTACTTTTGAAGGTTGTATAAGAGACATAATTATCTATAGTACTACAGATAAATAACTTAATTAATTGAGGATTATTAGATCCTCGTCAAGTCCAGCATTCAATCTATATGGGTGCGCCGATTGGTATTCATCTTCCCATTCCCATTCCACTGTTATTTTTATTGCATCTGTCTTACTTGCTTAAATGTGCATACATCTTATTCACTTGAACTTAGCCTCTTTTTCCTTATATATTTATGGAATGGTGTGCTTTTGGACATTTTATGACAATGTTTCTTCAATTTGACAATGATTTGTGTGAGGTAGTGATGGCAAAACATATGCAACACAAATGAGAAGTTCAAAGTAGACCTTAATATTATTTGCAGTATGTCTTAAGCATTTCATTGTAGTTGGCTATTGCAATGATTTGCAGAAAACATAATTTTTGAATTGATGTGTTGTACTGCTGTTTGCTTTGCATGTTAATTTTTATCTTTGGAAACCAACATTTTTCGCTCTTCTTTCAAAGATTCATTTCCTGACCGAAGTTAAAATGTAAAGGTGAGAAGATGTTTTCATATCACTTATTGCTGCATCAGAGAAACTTCAACTGTTACATAAGGTCCCTTGACTTCTATTGCATCCTATCTGGGCATTGTGTGCTAAATTTCAACTAGGGACATTTGTTCCATGGGTTTTGTCTCTTTCTGTGCACTTCATTGTTGGAAGTAACACTTGATAATTGTTGATCTGTAGTTGCTTTTGCTTCCAAGATTGAAAGAGAGGGGAAATCGTGTACTAATCTTCTCTCAAATGACTAGGATGCTTCATGTTCTTGAGGATTTTATGTTTTTCTTGGGATACAAATTGCAGTCAATTGCGTAAATTGCGAGTAGTTGTCGTAAAGTGCCGTCAATTGTAGTTAATTGTAATTAGTTACGTTAATTGTTGTTAATGGTGGTAGTTGTCGTTAATTGTCGGTTAATTGCGGTGGACAAACTACATGTTAATATTTTTTCAAAAAAATTTGCGGTGATTAATTGTCGGGTAATTGCAGTGGTTGTCGTCAATGGCGTTAATTGTCTTTAAACCGTATCAAACAAGCCATCATTTGCCTCAGGAGCATTTCAGACATTTCACATCTTAGAAGCTACAATCAGCCTACCTAAAAGCCAGACAACCAAACACCAAACCTCCTTAGTCCAGCCGTTCAGCCCTTTCGGATTAAAAGGAAAACTAAGTCCACGGTATGTTGGTCCCTTTCGGATACTAGAGTGTAAAGGCATTCTGGCATATAAATTGGAATTACCGAATCAGATATCAAGAATCCACGATGTATTCCATGTCTCACAACCCAGAAAATGCTTGAGGGAGCCCTCTCAGCACTTAACTAGTCTCGACATACCACTACAAGAGGATTTAACATATGAAGAACACACAATGAAAATCCTAGCAATAGAAGACCAAAATTTAAGAAACCAGACGATTTGTTCTTGCAAAGTACAGTGGAAGAACCACTCTTTCAGCAAAGCTACGTGGGAAAAAGAGGAAGGACTACGCGAAGCCTACCCCAACCTATTCAAGTGAGAATATGACACTACTACACAAAAGTTCATCACAGACTATTCGGAACCATCATTACAAACGGTTTTCGAACCGTCTGAATTTGTATGTCTGTGATAACAGCGGTTATCACAGATGGTTTTTGAGCCGTCTGTGATAGGGCACAACACAAATGGTTCTTGGTGGAAACCGTTTGTAAAGGGCTACTATTATAGACGGTTTCCACCAAGAACTGTCTGTGATATGTAGGATATCACAGACGGTTCTATTTGCTAACCATCTATGATATTCGACATATCACAGACGGTTTGGAAATAGAACCATCTGTGATATCCTACATTTCACATACGGTTCTTGGTGGAAACCGTCTGTGATAGTATCACTTCCCAAACGTTTCTTGGTGGAAACCGTTTGTGATAGAGTCCTTCATAAACGGTTTATACAAAAAAAACCGTCTGTGATAGTTCATCATACCAAACTACATTTTTTCTGATTTTTGGCTAGCCTCAGGAATTGCTAGCCATGCCCTCTGAAAACAAGCAAGCAGAAAACAGATAGATGACAGATGAATCAATTATTGACAACTCATAGTGATCATTTACAACTCAAAATCAATTACAAAAGAATATGTTCAAGTATTGTCGCTAGAGTTACAATTGAATTACAACTACTCAAAGTGAATTACAATTGAATCAATTGTTTGAAGGTCGTTCAGCGGTGTCGATGGCGTGAAACTCTCCGTTGGCGTTAACGATGTCTGTCTTGATGAAGCCGCAGAGCGCTCCTCCAACCTCCACGATCTCGGTCATAGCGAATGAATCTAAATCGAGTATCATGCCCTGTCGCTAGCAGGAGTAAAGTAGTAAGCATATATAGTTAAATTTATAATTAGAAAATAATTATTATGAGATTGACAAACCTCTGGATCATTCGTCTTAGCACCCATGATTTGTTGCATATGACGGAAAAACGTAGAATGCACATAGGTGATCTTGTTTTTACTGGTGGCACTGCAAAAATAGAATTACATATATAGGTATAATCAGTTCGAGAGACATTATTACGAAGTGTGATATAGGATTATTGTGTTGTAGCTCGTACCGAAAATCGCTTCCTGTGTTGCAGTTTTGCGCTTGACCCTTTGTATGACCCTCCCTTGGTAACATAGGCGCTAAACTACCTACATGATTCCAAAAAGTTATCCTCGGCCAATTCAAATGAAGGAAGACTACAATAGAGTTATGTATGGAGTTAATGAGCATACCTGTCGAGTATTCCTTCCACAAAGGTGAAGTCGTGGGTCTTGCTGAGTAGGGAATCAAGGTATATTACTTTGCTGCTGTTTGGTACAATGACTAAAAGGATCCAGTGAAACCTACTCATGTATGTCGCTATAGTCATTAAACTTAAGTTCGTATTGCGTATAAAGTACAAATAAAATTTGTATAGCAAGTAGTGAAGCACTTACTTCTGGTTGTAGGGTACTAGTATGTAGTCCTTGTTGTCCTGAGCAAGCAATCCCGTCGTTATGTATTTCACGACGTAGGATGCTTCTTCGAGGATGGTTTGCTCAAAGACCACGTGTGGGTCGAGGAAACCCACCGGTTCTCACCATCCCTGGGCTTTTTTCATCATGTATCTATACATAAGCATTGAGTTGTGATATTTATCGGTATTACGTGAATGTAGAACTTGATTGTACACACTTATAGTGTCCAACATCGTAGAAGTGAGGCGTCGAGGGCATCGAGGTTGAATAGGTCGAATAAGTCGTTGAAGCCCACGACGAAGTGGCCTGGCTCGTGGAAGAAATGCTCCTTCGTGTATCTAACGGTGATTCCAGTATCACACCCCTTCTCTTTGGTCTTCCGCATGTACCAGGCATGTAAAGCCTGACAACCTATTCCAGCGCTGGCTAATACTGTGTCAGGGCACAACAGACTTCCGAGAGAGTATTTCCTGAGCTTGGGAAGCGCCTTAATGTTCTTCGATTTTGATTTGGCCTGAACAACTTGCCCGCTACGCGTCTTCCTGTGAGACGACTCAGGAACCGATACGGCGGTACGTTTTTCTTGTTCCTTTGGTGTCTTCTCCACGGGAACCGATGAGGTGGCCTTCTGAAGCGAAGGTTGAGGTGGTGTCATTGAGGGTCTCATTGAAGAGGAAAGGTCGTGTCGAGATTGCGACACTGCAGGGTCCAGGGCGATGTTCTTCTTGGGCCACTGGATAAACGTGTGCATGGCATCCCCTAGTGTTTTGATGTCTTCATTGAGGCGAATCTCCAGCGGGACAGCCATGAAATTTTCATGTACCATGTCCACCTAGACCCTAGTGTAACCCTGCGCTAGCTGGGCACCATACTGCACTGTCCCTTCCTGGCATGGATACGCCATCCCCCGCCCAGCCTCAATATAAATAGACCCAACCATCCTCACTTGGAGCATGCAGGGCGTCAGCTTCTACAAAACGATACACAATTAGCTAAGACGTCCTATAGGTCTATCTTTGGAGTATTCCAGAGATGTACATTACCTTGATGTTGTCAATAGGTAATTGGACGTCATCATGTTTAGAATTATACGTGGACGTGACGCTACTCCGATGTTGAGGAGGACTGGCTCCCAAAATAACGGGGGTGGCTTGCGACTGGTTGAGGAGTTGATTCATTTGATCCTGTAATCTTGTTATCTTTCCTTGAAATTTTGCAGTAAGCATCTGTACCAACCGGTCCTCGTGCTCAGCCTTGGATCTCTTCCTACTCCTATACGTGTCGGAGTCTCCTCGGAATTCATCCCTCCAAGGTACGTAAACCCCAAGGCCTCGCGTGCGACCCAGGTGCTCCTTGTTTTCCAGGGCCATAGATAGTATATCATTCTCCCTGTCTGCTTGGAAGGAGCCTTGGGAAGATTCGGTAGTCAATGCATGCTGCAAGAGGTCATCATGTTATTATAGACACTATGAAGTTATGGACTTATTAACAACTAGGTAGTTCGACATATTTACCAGACGTTGGGACACTACCTCGTCTACCAGGATTGTGAAAGAGATGCCACCCAAAGATGTGACTTTTGCCCTCGCGAGTAACCAGGTTCGAGCGTGCTCGTCTATGATCTCAGCAAATGGTCGGATTGCGTTCTCGTCCTCTGCCGCCCATTCCGTGGATTTACCTGCGTACCCAGTGGTGCCGAGTTTGTGGGGGTGAGTGTTTTATGCCTGAAGAGCTTTGTGCGCCGCACTTTGCTCCTAAAATTCAGCCATCGTCTTCATCCGCACAAAGTCGTCCCATATATCCTGCGACAAGGATTGATACTTTGTGAAGGACATCCGACCCGTGTTCACGTACTTCGTGACAAGCGTACTCTTGAAGGTCCTCCACGCGTGTCCCATCACGAGCAACGCCTGCCGTTCCACACGTGCCTGGTCTGCATCTAGGATATTGAACGAGCCTGAAATTTCAGTCCACAGTTGGCCTCTCTCTACGTCCATCAGAGACTTCCAGCTTGGTGTGGTGATGGAGACCCGTTCCCTTCCAAGTATCCCACAGATGGTCCAGATCTCGCCACTTTTTGGAACTCGAGAGGACCCAACGCATCGACCTCTGTGATGGTCACGTCCGCATGCAATTTCGATATTCCTCGCCATCTCGCCACGATCACTTCGTTTGACATCCAGACGATTTGATTTACGCCGATGCCGGCAAAAAGACGGCAGACGCCATCTCGCTTGCTTGCTATCTATATAATTTACATACGTAATGAACTAAAATTTCAGAATTCAAAACACAGAGAGTTTAAATAAAATGGATTGCAAGTGGATATCCACTAAGTATTTTCGAAAATAATTTCCCCTGGAAACATATTTTATACAGAAAAAATAGAAGTCTTATTGTGAATAACAAATGCCCAGTTAATCGTAAGGCAATTTAAATCCTAACTCGACAAATACATAATTGCACATGTGAAGAGTTCTAGACAGATACATAATTGCACATATCAAGGCATAAGCATCGTTAAAACATACTGGGCACACAATCAAGAGAATAGATAAAAACACTAACTGTACACTTGCCCAAAAGAAATCTTTTTGTAGGCACAGATCAATCATACTACTAAAGGATTGTTGCAAGCATTTAAATGACCAAATCAACATATACATATGAAGTATCTCCATGTCATTTAAAATGAATAATATGCTCAACATATACCACATGTATATTAAAGAACTCAGCATAAAGCTCGGAGTATTGAAGTTAAAGAGTGCTCTTAGTATGCTGGATGCAAAGGATTTAACCTTTGCAATCTCAGTACATCAGTCAATATATCTTCACTAATCAAATTTGATAATTATCAAACAGATCTTGAGCTGAACCTAAAACTTTCCTATTGAATGTCAAATTTATCTCACAAGAGCAAAATAAACTTTCGCCACAGATTATCAAAGACTATCGAGTGAATATATCCACCGAGACAACGTAAGGCAATCTGTTATGAAAAATAGAACAGAGCAATGATATCAAGATAATCACAATATCATTTTAGCAATAAGCCTTATCCACAGATTGAGAATAACTAGCTCATACAAGGATAATCTGAACTATGCAGAACTGACAACCAAAAGGAATAAAGCTACAGATTAAACCTCACAGCAGAAAGAAACAGTTTTAGCTCAAGATTGTTTCCAATTAACAAATTGATTTCAGATTTAACATTCATCACAGAGCTGATCAACCGAGCCCACAGAACCACTTTGCTCTCTCTTAGTGCACAATCAAATACAGAATTTGAAGCCAATCCAGCACATAAGTATATAGCCAAAGTGATGCACAAACGTAATATAGGAATACTCATAGAGAGGATGCCGCACAAGAACCTCAAACAGGGGCGAAGATGAGGAGGCAGAGAGGATGCCGCACAAGAACCTCAAACAAGTGCTCTGGCTGAAGCACTAATTAGAGCACCACAAGTTCGTACCAGAGAGCACACCGAGAAACCACTCTCAACCAACGCACATCCAATGGCACCTCAAACCCTCAAGGAGAATCTGGGCACCAGAAGATGAGGAGATGCGCAAGGAGAAGGAATCCGGCCTCAAAACCGATAGAAACCGAGACAAGCACGGTAGCGTCGGAGCTCTAGGAGATCAACTTCGATCACAAATCGAACTCGAGGCAAAAGAACCAACAAATCTGAGTCGGCGACGGCAAGGGGCGCCGAGTCAAGGGGAGGAGGTTTTGAGCGGCAGCGATGTCGAGGTGGGGAGGCGAACGGGCGACATGAGGAGGTGAACGGCCGACTGAGTAAGGCGCTGGGGGTGGGAAATGACGAGTCCTTGGTGCAAACCCTAGCGGGATACCCTTCTAATATAGGGATTCATAGACGGTTCTATTACAGAGCCATCTGTGATACGCAATCACTGCATTTGCCTGTAATAGAGCCATCTCGTGACAGACGCATATGATGCATTTGCCCATAATAGAAGCGTCTGTGATAGGGCACATATCACAGACAGCTCCATAATAGAACCGTTTGTGATATGGACATTTCACAGACGGCTCTATTATGGAACCGTCTGTGTTGAGTATCACATATAGTTCTGTAATAGAACCGTCTGTGATCTATCCCATGTCCCTGGTTCCAATTTCATTTGACTTCAAATATGCTACTATGTGATAGAGCACATGAACCCCATAATTCATTTGACTTCAAAAACTCATATCTAATTCAACTCAATTCCAAATCAAGTGAAACCAATTTTGATATTCCACATTACATCAAAATAAGCGATTACAAGTCCATAACACATGACAATTCCACATTGACATCAAAATAAGAGATTACAAGTCCATAACACATGGCAAGTCCACATTGACAATGAAATAAATTCTTAATTAAAATATAGCCCTTCATGATGATCGACGCGCATATAGCTAGCTTTCTCAGTGGGTTCTTCCTCGAGCCTGATGTCGTCTCCGAAAGGACGCAACTCATCAAATTGATTGTACTCTTCCTCATCCACGACATTCTCAACTCCGACAATCCTTCTTTTTCCATGAAGAACTACGTGGTGGTTCTTATTTGCCAGGTCTGGTACATAAAAAAAACTTGAACAACTTTCTTAGCTAGTACGAATGGTTCATCCTTGTATCCGGCATGTTTGAGGTCTACAGTAGTGACGTCGCACTTGTTGACCTTCACACCTTACAGAAGTTTAACCCAATGGCATCAATACAGGAGGATCATAAAAAGTACGTAGCCGAGCTCTCAAATCTCCTCTACGAACCCATAGTACGAGTTCAACCCACATGGCCCGGCCAGTATTGAACCGCCGTGAACGATCTATGCGACACCGCCGTTCTAGATCAGGTTTTCCTATCATGAGTTGTCGTATAAAAGGTGTACCCATTTATGTCGTATCATTGCCACGTCACAATTGTAATTTTTGGCCCTTTTGCCAACCATAGCAGCATATCATCACTTGATGACCTCTCAGTGAATCGCACCTTTAACCATTCATTGAACTGACGGTTGTGCGCTCTCGTGATCCAAACCTCCGACCGGTCTGGATTCTATTGGCGTACCATGTCTTTGTGCTCGTTGATGTACGAGTACACTTGAGTCATGTGTTGTAAGACCGTGAAATGGGCTTGAGCGTACTTATCCAAATCGGGAGTGATTGATTTCCTTTCGATGGTTCTGATACCCTCCAGTCTCCCCTCATGACGAGATAGAGGCACACTTATCGGTTTCACCTGAGCCATGTAGTCGACGCAGAACTCAATGACCTCTTCGGTTGCATAACCTTTGATGATGTTGCCCTCTAGTCGAGATCGATTCCGTACGTAGGACTTGAGAATTCTCATGTACCTCTCGAATAGGTACTATGACGTAGGAACACAGGGCCACATATCTTTATCTCTTTCACAAGGTGAACAATGAGATGGACCATGATATCGAAAAATGACGGAGGGAAATACATCTCAAGATGACATAGAGTCGCCACCACCTGGGTCTGCAGAGCATTTAGTCCTTGGGGATCGATGAACTTCTGAGCAATTGAGTTAAAGAAATAACACAGCCTCAAGATTGCCACTCGGACCTTATTCGGAAAGATACTTCCAATTGCAACAGGAAGCATTTGTGTCATCAGCACATGACAATCATGAGACTTCATACCAATTAATTTCAAATCTTCCATAGAAACAAGTTTCTTAATGTTAGCGGAGTAACCGGATGGAATTTTTACACCATGCAAGCTCTGGTACAGTTCATTTCTCTCGGCCTTGGACAGAGTATAGCAAGCTGGGGGAAGATACGTTCGTCCTTTATCGGTCTCTTTCGGTACTAACTCGGTCCTTATATTCATATCAACCAAGTCATGCCGTGTGTTAACACCATCCTTTGTTTTGTCACTAATGTTCAGTAAGAGACCAATCAAGCTATCACGTACATTCTTCTCTCGCATGACGCCGATGCAAAGGCTTAACTTCTAAGTGCTCCCAATAAAACAAGTCCCAAAAATTGACAAATTTCTTCCAAATGTTATTATGACGGTTCTTAATTTACGCCCCTTCCCAAGCACAACATCAATATCCTTAACCATATCATAGACCTCTTTCCTCTAAAAGCCCTTGGAGATGAACCGGCCTCCTTATTTCCATCGAATTATTTCTTCATCTTGCGGTATAGGTGAATCCCGGAAGGAACCTACGATGATGCATATACATAGTTTTGCGCGAGTTGTTCACCCATACACTCTCTCAGACTATCTACGCAGAATGATGACAAAGCTTTGGCTCCTTTTGTATCAAGTCTTACAAAGTTACCAAGGGTAGGAAAATCATTGATAGTGCAGAACAACATGGCGCGTAAAGTGAAGTTATCTCATTTGTACGCATCCCATACTTGTACTCCTTCGTTCCACAGTGTCACAAGATCTTCCAGCAATGTTGCTAGGTACACATCAATATTATTCCCAAGTTGCTTCAGCCCTTGGATAAGTAGTGACATCAAAATGTACTTCCGCTTCATACACAGCCAAGGAGGAAGGTTATACATACATAGATTCATGGGCTAGGTGTTATGTCGGCTGCTCATGTTACCCAAAGAATTTATTCCATCTGTACTCAACCCTAACCTTATGTTCCCTGGTTCCGCACCGAACTCTTCGAAGCTCCAATCGAAGTTTCTTTACTGGGCAGAATCAGCAGGGTGTCTTAGCTTTTCATCTTTCTTACGCTCCTCCGACTGCCAATGTAGCAATCTTGTCTCCTTTGGGTTCACAAATAAAAGCTTCAAATGTGGGATCACAGGCAGATACCACAACATCTTAGCAGGAGGTCCTTACTTCACTTTAGCAGTATTCTTAGCTTGTATCGGGATGCTTTGCACACGGGACATACATGCATGCCTGCATACTCTTTACGGTAGATGATACAATTGTTCGAACATGCATGCATTCTTTCTACTTCCATTCATAATGGACAAAGAACCTTCTTTTCTTGGTAGGTGGTGCTGGACAACACGTTTCCCTCCGGAAGGATGTCCGCTAGGAGTCCTAACAATACTGTAAAACTCTTATCGGACCAACCATTGCTTGCCTTCAATTTTACCAGTTCAAGCACGGTTGACAACCTTGTGTATTCTGGTTTGCAGTCAGGGAACAAAGGTCTCACTGAGTCCTCCATTAAGCCCCCAAATTTACAAAACTCTCTCTCACTGTAGTTCTCTTCTGCATCGCGTAGCATCTGATCCAAATTGTCATCGTGCGACCTATCCTCATCAAAAGCACAGTCCACATGTGGTATATCGTTGACTTCCTCGGCGATGTCGTCATTATTAACTTCCTGTATAATCTGCTCTTCACCGTGGCTGGTCCAACATGTATACCCATTTTTAAAACCCTTTTGAATCAAGTGCGCTTCGATCTGCGCCGGGTTGTTAAACATTTTTAGATTACTGCAATCAATGCATGGACAATACATAAATTTTATCCCATTCTTCAACATATCTTGCACGGCGGCTCTTCTAAAAGACAACACACCATTAATGTACTCTTGACTCACACGGCTCTCACTGTACATCTAGTTTCAGTCCATCTACACTACGCATGTAACAAATTAGTGTCAAATTATATTAATAAACCGCAAGTACATACTCTTCCTATTGACCAAACATACTTAAATTGGTTAGCGATTAACCTAGAGAAAATATAAAGAGTTAAAGATCGTTACCCTGAGCTACTTACTTAAAATACCAAATATCCCAAGAAGATTCCTCTCCTTCTCCTTCCCTCCTTCCTCCTCTCCTTCTCCTCCCTTCATCCTCTCTTTAGCTTCCTCCTTTCCATCTCCTCTCTAAGGTGGCGCAACGGGGGAGGAGGCAGCAGGGTGGAGGTGGTGCAATGGGGAAGGAGGCAGCAAGGTGGAGGTGGCGCAATGGGGGGGGAGGCAACAGGGTGGAGGAGGCGCTAGAGGCAGGGGTCCCAACCTTCTCCTCTCTAAGGTGGCACAATAGGGGAGGAGCAGCAGGGTGGAGGCGCTAGGGGCAGGGAGGTGGCGCAATGGGGGGGGGAGGAGCAGCAGGGCGGAGCTAGGGTAGGTGGTCTGTCGTATTTATAATACCAGAATATCACAGACGGTTCTTATTAAGAACCGTCTGTGATAATCCCTCATCACAGACGGATCTTAATAAGAACTGCCTATGATATTCATAGACAGCCCTAATAAGAACTGCTCGTGATGAGGAGATATCACGCACGGTTCTTATTAAGAACTGTCGTGAATTATCACGCATGCCTAGTTATAAACCATCTGTGATAGTTACGTATCACAGACGGTTCCTTTGGAACTGTCTGTGATGAGGCGTCTTGTATAGCCTGTTTTGTAGTAGTGTGATTTCGAGGACAAAATTTTCTTAAGGGGGGAGGATGTGAGAACCCAAAAAATTAAACTAATCTAAACGTGAAAATCAGTAATTAGCAGTAAATTAAAATTCATCTAAAACAAGAACAAAACATAATTATAGATTAATATCGAACACATCACCAATGAAATTCATTCATGTTATATTCTCAAGAGTTCATCAAACACAAATGACAATATAAATTATTGCCGCAAAAATAAATCATCGATACAATCTCAGAGTTATTTACAAGAACTCATTACAAGTGAAATGAAAACAATTAAAAACAAACTCAAAATTAAATTACAATAATTCTCTACATCGGATCAACATACAAGAATTCGTTAAAAGCGGAAGTAAAATATTAATACAAGCTCAGAATAAATTACAAGATTCTTTGCATCAAAGAATAAATAAATATTACAACTTTGAGTACATTACAAAAGAATAAAATAAAATCTTGCATGCATATTGTCGAAGCCTTTCCTTGTCCGTATATCGTCATCCAGTTGAACCCGGTCTTCGGCCAATTCAAAACACTGCCCACACTACCATTTTCCACCAAGACCAAAAGACAAGTATCAAACCACAGAGCAATAGCAAACCAAAAGCGTTAAAATAGAATTAGAATAAAGAAGGTTGCTGTTAGATCGCCGAAGATCCTCGAGGTTCCTAGACCAACCTAGGTTAGTCGGCACCATCTCACTCCAGTGGGTTTCATCACACGACAATTTTAGAGAATCTGACACCCACGTTATACCGATTTACCTTCGTCGCAGAAAATCCAAAAAATAGTATCGAAGACCACCTCTGGACCAATGGACCAGAGACAAATAGTCCAATGAGAGAGCCATTTGGATAAGAGAAGGGTAGAAATGTCATGCACAGGGCAAGAGGAGAGCTCAGCCTAGAGCACCCCCCATCCATAAGCATCCATTCTCACAAATCATTCACAGCCAATAACCCTCACAACCAACCTAAACACGCAAAGCCAGCACCTCTCCATCTCAGTCCCATTTCCTCCCCTCAAACCGAAAGCAAACAAACCAACAGAGCAAAGCCAACCAAGGCAAAGCAAGTAGCACACAACCAGAGCAAGCCAACATAGCCGTAAGCCTCCCACTGCCAACAAAAGAGCAAGCAAAGCCAAGCACCTCACCACCACCATCCACAAACCCCCCACAGAGAGCAATGAGAGAAGAGGAGCAAGGGAGCAGAGGAAGACTGAAGGAGCAAGGACGGCGTCAGCGACGGCTTTGAACCATCAAAGAACACCAGGACCAACGCCAAGCCGATGACGAGGACCAGAAGCAACAGAAGGGAACAAGGAGACCACTACCACCACATCTAGCATAACCACCACCACGGCCACCACCACTGCCTTTCCCAAACCAACCTGGCCAACAAGGTAACCACCAGTCTCTCCCTCACTATTTTCCTTTTTCCCAAAACCGAACAACCATTATGAACTAAGCATGGCACAGAGAGCTCATCCAATAATCACAAACCAACCATAGCAAGCCATAGTTGCACTATCATCCATCACTCACATCGCAGAACACTAATGATAGCCCACATCATCATCCATTCCATCATAGAGCAAGACGTAGAGAGAGAGCGGTGAGTAGAGTAGTAGTACCTTAGTGCGACACAACAATGGTGGCAACCCCACCACCAGCACAACCCACATCTATCTCCCTACCATGCATAAATCAACCAAACATCAGAACACAACTCAATGCTCAAGCATAAAAAACAAAACAACATAAAGGGAGGAAGGGAACCACAGAGCAGGCTGAGCCAGAGGCGCGGCAGCCGGAGGCCGAGCCCAGGAGAGCGCACGAGCGAACCAGGAGGCCGGAGGCGCGGGCGCAGACCGGTGGGGCTTCACGGCACGGCCAAGAAGGAGTCGGCCGAGGTGCTCAGAGGCGTGGCTGCACTCAGGCCCGTGGGGAGGCGCGTGTAAGGGTGGTGGCACCGAGCCAAGCCAGGAGCCCCCATGGCACCTTGAGCAAATTTCGGCCAGAGAACAAAGCACCAGAGAAAGCAATGGGAAAGAAATAGGGAAGAACCAGGGACCTTCGGCCAATAGAAAATAGAGGAGAGAGAGAAAGAGGGTTGAAGTGAGTGGTCAGCAGAAATTTCAGCCGAACTAAGTGAATGAGGAGAGGGACGACGGAAATTAGGAAAAAAGGGGATTAGGTGAGAAAGAGATTAGGGGTTTAAGTGAAAAGAAAATAGGATTTAGGAAAGGGGGCACTGAGGTAAATTTTAATGAGGAGTATTAGTAATAGATTTAGCAATAAAAATGAGCATTATTAATAATAAGTGTCGGCGATGTAGAAGCTCGACCAAACAATTTTATAAACCGCGTAAGGTTAAATAGTCGTAGATCGGCCGGTAGAAAAATAAAAACAGAAAAAAATGCAATATTAATCTGAGACCTTATATAACTAAAGTAATCACCGGTAGCACTCACTAAAATTAGACAAATAATCTGGTGCGTTAGAAATAATTTAATAAAGATAAAATAATTAAATTAAGCAACACCTGAATAAAATCGATTAGGCATTTTTGTAAGAGTAAAATTGAATAGACCTTGTTGCATGCGGGTACGTGTAGTATTTCATGTTCATATGATAAAACATAAGTTTAGGCAACTGCAATTCCAAAGCCAGCAGACCGTAGAACAATCGCAGTTGGGGAGTGCTAACCTAGCGGGGACCAGAAAAATATTATTAAACTAAAATTTGCTAACAAAGAAAATAATCTGATTAATGTACGTCTAGTAGCACCAAAAGTAACTAAGTATTTATTTATTTATTTATTATTTGTGCCTACCGTATAATTATAGAGGACGAACCAACACAAACCGGAGTAGTTGATTCGAAATTCATCGACGTAGATCTTTTCTACAATTACGAAGGCAAGCATATCTCTTGAACATCAACCTAGTTATATTAAATGTAAAAATTATATTGATGTATCACATATGTATTCGCATGAAAATTATGTCTCAAAATCAAATCGGATAAAAGAGATACAGAGAAAAGAGATGATGAATGAGAAAAGAGCAGTACAGTTGAGATGAGCAGCTGTTCTACAAGAGAATATTAGACTGGTAAAGGGGGCCCACGGCAGGAAAAGAGATGAGGGAAGAGGTGGGACCCTTTACATATGGTTAATCTATAAGGACCAACAAAACTCTTGGATAAGGGGACATATTTAAGTGCCAACCATTTCCCTATCTCGGTGGGCAGAAAATGCTACCTTGTTATGTGGCTATACTCTCCACATCGGGTAAGTAATATGTATGAGTGTGATGGAGGAACCCAAGACCGGTATAAAAGTCCGGAAGTGGGGGATGCAAGGCGCTATAGCGCTAGGTGGAGTGTTGGGTGCAGGAGAGAGCCACCCCAACCAACATTACAGGAACTCGGTGTAGGACGGGGTGAGCGCCCTAGGACACCGACGGAAAGTAATGGGTGGAGAAATTAATCACGTAACCTGAAAAACGTTCCGTACTCTGAAATCGAACTCACATCAAAGGAAATGCAGGGGACCTGGCTCAGAGAGAGCTCAGAGTAGCTGTGGGTAAAGTGGTACAAAGCCTACGCAGTGCTATATTTCAAACCATGAATTCATGCTTGTCTCATGGATTGGAGTCTATGGTGACCGTCAGGGGTCTATCTCCTTGCCGAGTGACAAGTAGTCTTTTCAGTATTAAATTTTGCCACTTAAGTTTTGATGAATTATTTTCCAAAAAAGAGATGACTAGAAAATATGATAATGAACAGAGATGAGTCATCTAATGTATTTTTGCTATTAATGCTTGCTGAGTACACTAGTACTCAATCTTGTTATTATTCTCCTTTGTTAGATCCTAGTCCGGCCGAGAACTATCCCGAGTGGGATGAAGGACATGTAGGTGCCCAGGAGGCCGCCGAAGGTGAGGACACTTACCACGAGGAGCATGGTGAGGTGAACACCTTATTCGGCTAGTGGGACAAGTAGGCGACCAGTGGAGCAGGGCAGGCAAGCGAGGTGACTTAGTTTCATTTTGCACTTGTAAATTAATACTTGTAATAAAGAACCATAGTCTTGTGTGACTAACTATAATAAAAAGTAAAGTTTCTATCTTATTGTTCTGCTTCGTTGACTTTGGTAAAGCTTACTATTTGTTGGAATGGTGTCCTACAGGGCAGACAAATAGTAATCCGTATGCCTAAGTGTGATTACCCCCGAGGGTAATGACACTGGGGCGCCACACAGGTTGTAGAGGAACTTACGATCACATGATGCTCGTAGAGAAAGCTCACAACCAGGGATGGGTCGCAGAAAAGTTTACAACCAGGGCGTGGTCGTAGAAAGGTTTACGACCAGGGCGTGGTCGTAGTAAGACTTACGACCACTTAGTTAAGCTTCTCTCTTATAAACTGTAAGAGGTACACTTGCGAGTAATATGAAGATATTGCTATCTATAATAAAAATTACAGATAAATAATTAAATGAGGATTATTAGATTCTCATCGCAAACTAATTGGAATTGGAAGGTCAGGAAGATATTTGAATCTAAGTATGAAGTGGTTTTTCCTTCTAAGGCTATCCTAGATACTTGGTCTAAAGTTAGAGGGGTTGAATTAGCTCTTGACTCTATCAAAGCTACAGTGGAAATGTCCAAATTAGATCCTGAGGTCTCTTCTATCCTTTTACCTATTTGGGGTGAAGGTCTCTGGTATTCCAATTTCTACCAAGACCTTGGAAATTGTTAAAGATTTAGCTAGTACTGTGGGGGAACCTATTGAGGTTGATGAAATTAGTTTGATGAGAATGGATCCAGTTAGGGTTAAAGTGAATTGTAGAGATCCTTCTAGTATCAACTATTTTTGTGTAAATCTTATTAATACTGTGGGGGTATGAGATAAGATTTGAAGCAAAAGGGGGGGGGAAGAAAGGTGGTTCTTATATAGATCTATGCCACAAAACTCATGACAAAAAGGAAGGATGATGATGAGGAGGAGGAAGAACAGGAGTCCAATGGAAGTACCCGTAAGACAGAATGGGAAAAGCTTGGTGAAAAGTTTGGAGGGGATTCTCATCAAACCTTTGATCACAAAAGTGGTGGAGAGACCCACAAAAACAAATCTAAAGGTAATTGTTCTAGGGTAGTAACTCTAATCTGTCAGGATGTTGATGCTAGTGAGAATTGTTACAAGACCCAGGTTCAAGAAAAGGTAGGGCAGGTAAAGTTTCAGAGGACAAGAACAGTTCTGAGGGTGAATTTGATAGGAGCATGGAAGAAGAGGAAACTAGTAGGAGTGTCAGCAGGGAGAAAGAATCTTTTCTGCTACCTAAGGTAGAGGGTTTAGCAGAAGAATGGATTTTGGCAAAGAAAAAAAGAGGGAAATAGGGTTAAGGAACCTCATATGGCTACTACGAAGAGCAATCGTATCCAAGACCAAGGCATTCCCATGCAGGAGAAGGCTGCTATCCTAAAATCCATCCAGAACTTAGAATCTCAAGGTACTTCTGCGAACAATCCTTTTAATATTATTAATAATGCTTATGTTAGGTACTTAGAATATGTGGTTGGATCTTGTGGAATTAGTTTGGGATCTCAATTAGAGAGTTCCAAGGAAGTGATCTCTGCTATGCAAGCACAAGAAGTGACTAGATTTGCCATTCCTCAAGCAGAATTGGGAAAAAGTAATAATTCTGGACAGGAAGTGGAAAGTGAATTTAATGAAAACAAGAGGGGTGAAGAAGCTCAATTAGATGTGGTTGATAATGAAACAATGGGTGCTGTGGGGTTTAGACTGAGCAAAAGAGCAAGCAATAAGCTGAAGAAAGATAAGGTGTCCTTTAGAAAGGTTAATACATGAAGTTTCTTTTTTGGAATATCAGAGGGTTGGGTAAACCAGTCGGGAAGAGGCAACTCAAAGAGCTTATTGTTAAGGAGAGGTTTGATGTGATAGGGATGCAAGAAACCATAAAGAAGGATTTTTCTGTGAGAGAGCTTAAAGACTTGGCAGGGAATGGAGACTTCTGTTGGCTTTGGTCTTCTGCTATTGGGCATTCTGGAGGTATCTTAATGGGAGTGAGAAAAGATGAGGTAGAAGGGGGTGACAAAGGAAGGTTTTTTTATTAGTATGGTGTTTAGACATAAAAAAAGTAATTTAAGATGGGAAGTGTTGACTGTATATGGCCCTACTCATCATGATTTAAGTCAGGATTTTCTGAGGGAGCTTCATGATAAATGTCAGTTTGTAGTTCTCCCTATGCTATTGGGGGTGATTTTAATTTGATCAGAACAATAGAGGACAAAAGTTTTGGTAATATTAACTACAATTTGATTGATAGCTTCAATGGTTTCATCTCTGCTAATGATTTGATGGAGATTAAGATGGGTGATTATAGATTTACTTGGACAAATAAGCAGTCATGTCTTATCATGGTGGAGCTTGATAGGATTTTGGTTTCCACTAGTTGGGAGGCCAGATTCCCCCTCTATAATTCTATTAGTCTGACTAGAGTGGGTTCTGATCACTTCCAAATTGTGTTAGATACTAGGGAGAATGTTGCAAGAAAGTCTGGGAGGTTCTTTTTTGAAAAAAAAGTGGTTTTGTCAGGAGGATTTCCAAGAGGTGGTTTTGGAGAAATGGAATGAGATTGGTCAAAAGATGCCTGATCAACTGTATTCTCTGGACAGATGGAATGGAAGTTTGGCTTCTTTAAGACAATTCCTAAGAGGTTGGGGTGCCAATGTGAATGGTAAGTTTAGAAAAGGAAAGAAGACAATTTTAGACCTCCTTGGTAGGATAGATTTGAATGCAGAAGAGATGGTTTATATGCTAAAGAGTGGTTAAATAGATATAAAGCTGAGAGAGACTTAGAAAAACTGTATGATATGGAGGAGAAATTTTGGCAACAAAGGGGTGACGTGAAGTGAATTATTCAAGGGGATGCTAATACAAGCTACTTCCATAGTTGTGCTAATGGGACAAGGAGGAAAAATGTTATTTTCAGTTTGGAGTATGAAGGGGGGTACTTAATAGAAAAAAAATGCCATTAGAGATCATATTTACAAATTTTACAAAGATCTGTTTGGCAAGGATAGTAACCTTAGTGTGAATGTTGCTAAAGATCTCTGGCGGGATAGAGGTAGGATTTCTGATGTGGACAATAATAGTATGATTCAAAAGTTTACAGAGGTAGAGGTTTAGAGTATTATTGAAGGTTTAAGTGGTGAATCAGCACCTGGTCCTGATGGTTTTCCTACTTATTTTTATAAGTCCTTCTAGGCGGCTATTAAATACTACTTCATGGAGTTGGTCAAGAATTTCTTTTAGGGGAAGCTTGATTTAAAAATGTTGAATTATGGGGGTGATAACTCTGGTATCAAAGATTAAGGAGGCTAATACTATTAGACTGTATAGACCAATCTATTTGCTTAATGTTAGCTTCAAAATTATTACTAAACTGTTGGCTGTCAGATTGGGTAAAGTGACTAACAAGGTCATTAGTGTTAGTTAGACTGCTTTTATTAAAGGTAGGAACATTCTTGATGGGGTGGTGTCTCTTCATGAGATGAGAGTTTCTAAGGATAGAGGAGTGATTCTCAAATTGGATTTTGAGAAAGCTTATGATAAAATCCAATGGAGATTCCTAGAAGATGTGACGATAGGTAAAGGTTTCTCTGTAAAATGGATCAATTGGGTGATGAGTTCAGTAACAGCGGTTAAAGTGAGTATCAATATTAATGGGAGTATGGGACTATTGGTCCCTATTTTACCACTCATAGAGGTTTGAGACAATCAGACAAGGAGACCCTTTGTCCCCCCGTTTTTTTAATCTAGCAGCTGATGTATTGGCAACTATGATAGATAAGGCTTAGCAGAAGGGTTTGATTAAAGGGGTGGTGCCTAATCTCATTTATGGGGGTGTTCCTTTGTTACAATATGCTGATAACACAATTATCATGATTGAGTGTAAAGATGAATACATTCTCAATCTTAAATTCTTGTTGTATTGCTTTGAATGGATGTCAGAATTGAAAATCAACTATCACAAGAGTGAAATTTTTGTTGTTGGGGTGGACAGATTAGAAGCTCAAAGAGTTGCAAAAATGTTCAATTGAAATTTGGGTCAGTTTTCTATTACTTACTTGGGGGTTTCCATTGGGGATAGAGAAGTGAGGTAAAAGGCAGCATGTAAAATCATTAGCAAGATAGAAGACATGTTGGACAATTGGAAAAGTAGTCTTTTGTCCTCAGGGGGAAGGTTGATTTTAGTGAACAATTGGAAAAGATGTCTGAGTAGTATTCCTACTTATACCATGGGGTTTTACAGGTTGAATGCAGAGATACATAAGAGAATGGATACCATTAGGTCTAGATTTTTTTTGGAGAAGGGCAAGTGATAAGTCTAAATATCACATGGTTAATTGGAGAGCGGTTTTGACGAGGATTAAAATCTCTATGTATTACTTTAATACATACTAAAAGACCATATGTCTTCATGGTCGTAACCCCTAAAGCTAACGACCCCTGTGGTCGTAAGAACTCCAAAGGTTACATAATAAGTATCCTGGTCGGATGAGGTCTTGAACCCAGTCCCTGACTAGATGACTACTCGTAGAAGCAATGAATTGGCATCTGGATCTAACTAGAAGTATATTCCTTACCGTGTGACGAATGGAACACATGTTATATTTGCTCCATACCACGTGACATTTCATGGTCCTAAGACACTGACAACAACTACCATACGGTTGAGTGTCTCACAGACACACAACCGCTAAACGGTTGATACTTTATCAACCACTGTCTCACTCTGACCAGTCATGGCATTTGCAACAAGTGTCTCTTCAAGGAGCAACTGCCACATCTTCGACGGTTATTTAAAGATGGAGCGCAGAGCAGATCGAGGAGACTGAATCAGATTAAAGCACGGCAATCGGCATTAGATTCATGTTTCAAGTCTGATTCTGCAGTATGGCAAACAGTATGCTCAATGTAATTAGGATTAGTCCACTGCCTTGTCAAGGGCACCCCCTGTAACAACCAGTTCATAGCAATAAAGAGCAGTTCCATTCTCTCCTAAGAACTCTTTGCCATTTTCCTCTATTTATTTCATAAGATCGGTGACTCGATCGCCGACAGTTGGCTTCATCCGTGGTGAAGAAGGCGTTGAGTTCTTGAAGATTACTTCGCTCAAACATTCCTCATCCACTTCCTTTGCTCCATCATCGCTCATGCGAACATGGTAGAGAATTGGGATGAGGGAAACTGGTTCGACCTGGCGGACTACTCCAACCTTGACAAGGACGCATGCATTCGCACCATGGAAGAGAACAGGATATCATCATCCTCCTCCTCCGTTGGCTCGCCAGTCGTAGAGATTAGCGAAATCGACTGGATGGATGAGGATAAACCGCCACCAACAATGGCGTTTTCAGAGGAACCGCTCATTCTGACCGGTTCGGAACGTCTGAACGCCTCTACAAGCCCAGTTGATCCGACCGACAGAATAGGCAATGGAAGCCCAACACTGCAATCAGAGAGTTCGTGTACTCTCGATATTGTCATGGGTGACCAATATTCGCCAACGGCTCCTACGTATTTCGGGGCCAAGCGGCATCTTCTGGTAAGGGTATCGATGAAGTTATCACTGATCATAGGCCAAGTAGGCATGATGAAACTCGGCATATGATCGGCAGTCCGCCGGATCAGGCTAAGTCCACCACAAAGCCCACCATAGGCGGTAATCTCCGATCGCTCCCCATCGTGAAGGCTCCTTGCAAAAGCACTAGAAGACTCTCCCTTAGCTATTATGGGAGTTCATCGGAAGATCACTGTTGATGCCACGAAGTTAACACAATTGGAGATACCAATCCGGATGCCATGCACAATCCTCCACAAGTTAACTCGCCACCACTTGTTGGTGGAAATGGTACGGGCGCTCAAGCACCAATTACCAGAGGCAACCGAGATGATGAACGTGCATTAGTTAATTTACCTGTTCCTACCCCACAGCGAGTAAGGAATCAGGCAGGGCAAGCCGGGAGGTCGAGGAAAAACTCAACTCATCGAACGCCCACTACAAGCGGAAATCTGCCACGACCTTCGGTAACGATACAAAACCTGCAATGAGTCCGGGATATCTTGAATAACCCAGACCCTGCTTTAGCAGGAACTCTATGTTATGTTCAGTTTGCAGGTCAGGTGTTAGACATCCTCCAACAAACCATGCAGCGTACAGAAATATACCGGCAGCAGAGAAATTCGCAAAGTCACATGATTACTTCATCCCAGTGCTCCTCTCTCAGTAGGAGACAACATGGTCGAGTAGAGGATCGATCAACACCAAGACCCCCTTGTAGGTTCCGACTAGGAAATCACAAGGGGAGATGGCTTTTCACAGCAGTCTCTCCTCATCCTCGTCAAGAGGAACGACCACTTGATTTAGGTGATCTCAGGCATCATCTGAACCAAGCGGGTGGTCAAAGACATTGTCATAACCTCCACGACCGGGTTGGGACACCGGATCCTAGATATGCAAATACGAGGAACCGATCCCCGACTGATTATAATCCGGCTCCTTTTCAGAGAAGGCGCCACGACTCCATTACGGTCAGCCGAAAGCCGACAGTCTCAAATCTGCTCATGGCGACGAGTTCCGACCAGCCAACATAGAAAAGTTCAATTGAACTTAGAACCCATTAGAATTTCTTCATATTTATTCTACCGTTATCAAGGCTGCTGATGGTAATGATAACGTGATGGCAAATTATTTGCCCACGGTCCTTGAAGGGTCTGCCTGGTCATGGTTGCTTAACCTACCGGTCAGATCAATCTACACTTGGAAGCAGCTCTGCGATACTCTGATCACCAATTTTCAAGGGACGTACGACCGTCCCGGGAAGAAGGATGATCTTCATCGGATGAAGCAGAAAACCAATGAAACTCTTCGACAATATATCAAGAGATTCGGCCAGGTTCGAAATTCCATCCCAAAGATCGCAGAATCTTCTGTCATCCAGGCTTTTAAAGTAGGACTGAGGAATCGCTGGTTTATGGAGGATATTGCAATAAATCCTCCGCGAACAACCGTTGAACTTTTCGACAAGGCAGACAAATAAGCGACCGCTAGTGAAGCGGTCCAATGGTATAAAGCTATCGATCAAAAAAATAAAAATCCCCAGTCGAGTCTAGAGAAGGAAGAGAAGAAAAGCAAGAAGTCTCTCAAGAATAAGAAGAATCGCAAGCCCGACAACAAGGAAGTCCTTGCAATCCTCGAAAAGTTTACCAAGGGCAAGAAAGATTTTACTGGTCAGAACAAAGCTAAGGCTCCGACCAATGAATTCAAGAAAAATAAGAAGTGGTGTCTACTTTTCTAGGTAGTAGAGTTTGATCTGTGCACCTGTCGGGCCTAGCAAAATAAACTGGAGGATTACTACTCAGGTAAAGGACCATTCCCCTCCATAATAGAACTCGGAGAACCAAGCTCTAAGAAGGACAAAGATGGTGATGAAGAGATGGAATATCAGGAGCCACAGCATACGGTGGATATGATCTTCGGAGGATCCTCCTTGTACGAATCAAGGCGCCATCTGAAGGCCGTGAAGCGGGAGGTCAACCTTGTCGAGCCTTCGATCACCATCAATCCATCCAGGTGGTCGAAAACTGTAATCTCCTTCAAAGAAAGAAGATCGCCCATCCCGCCGATTACCCACTGTAAGTTTCCTATCGTAGTTGAACCTACTATTAACAATTGTAAAGTTAATCGAGTCTTAATAGATGAAGGTAGTTCTTTAAATATTTTATTTACGGGAGCATTTGAGGAGATGCAAATCCCCAGGTCAAAGGTAAAACCCATGAAATATGCCTTCCATGGCATAGTTCCTGGTTCTACCGCTAAACCGATAGGATAGCTGTCCCTACCGGTTACGTTCGGAAGACCCGACAGCTTCCGAACAGAAAATGTTCTATTTGATGTGGTGGATTTCGAAACCACATACAATGGAATCCTCGGTCGTCCAGCTTTAGCGAAATTCCTAATTGTTACACACCATGGTTAACAGAGTTTAAAGATGCTAGGACCGAAAGGAGTCATCACGGTTTGAGGAGATAAAAAAATGGCTTATGCATGTGATCGGAAGTCCTTAGAACTGGTCGATGAGTTTCCGACCAGAGAAACTAATCTGTCTACCATGCAGGTTAAGCACTCGAGGCCAAAGATGGCGCTAAAGCCTTCCGACCAGACCAAGGAGGTACCACTCGGCAAAGGCGCTCCTCTAGAACACACCAACACACCGTTTGGATCAAGAAACACTAATGTGTCTGCCCAAAAGGTACTGGTCGGAGCAGGACTCAGCCTCAAATAGGAAGAGTCGCTCGTCTCCTTCCTCTGAGCAAATCAGGACGTATTCGCCTGGCAGACGTCTGGCATGCCTCGAGTCCCTAGGGAGGTGATCGAGCACAAGCTAGCTCTCCAGCCTGACAAAAAACCAGTCAAGCAAAAGCTAAGACGTTTCGCACCTGATCGGAAGTAAGCAATCTAGTCGGAGATCGACAAGCTCCTTAAGGCTGCATTTATCGTGAAGTCGACCACCCAGAGTGGCTCGCCAACCCTGTAATGGTTAGAAAAAGCAATGGAAAATGGTGAATGTGTATTGACTTCCCAGATCTTAATAAAGCTTGTTTGAAGGATGACTTTCCTCTTCCACGCATTGATCAACTTGTAGACTCTACTTTCGGGTGTGAGTTATTAAGTTTTTTAGATGCATACTCAGGGTACCATCAGATTAATATGAGTAAAGGCGATGAAGAGAAAATTTCCTTCATCACTCCATATGGCACTTACTGCTATGTTAAGATACCATTTGGTCTCAAAAATGCTGGTACGACTTTTCAAAGTTGATGCAGAAAACCTTTAATCCTCAGATAGGTCAAAATCTAGAAGCCTATGTTGATGACTTGGTCGTGAAAAGCATCAATGCTGGCGACCATATTTCCGACCTACATGAGACTTTCAATAACTTAAGAAGGTATAACCTTAAATTAAATCCAGAGAAGTGTGTGTTCGGAGTTTCTTCTGGAAAGCTTCTTGGGTTCCTAGTTTCGGCTAGAGGGATTGAAGCAAACCCAGCAAAAATTTCGGTCATCGATCATATGTGCCCTCCGACCACAAAGAAAAAAGTCCAAAAACTAATCGGCTGTATGGCAGCACTAAATCGTTTCATAACACGGTTAGGAGAAAAAGGAGTACCTTTCTTCAAACTCCTTCGGAAACACAAAAGTTTCAAGTGGACTAAAGAGGTAGACGATGCCATTAAAGACCTTAAGAAGTATCTTACAAGTGCTCAATTTAGTCTCTCGGAGATCGGGAGAAATATTGCTGATTTATGTAGCTGCACCACCGCAAACAGTTAGCGGTGTACTGGTCGTAGAACGTGACAATGTCCAACAACCGGTAAATTACGCAAGCAAAGTCTTACATAGACCAAAGAAAAGATACCCACAGGTAGAAAAGTTGCTCTATAGTCTCCTTATGGCTTCAAGGAAACTAAGATATTACTTTCATGCCCACAAAGTGGTGGTACCAACCGGATTTCCCCTAGGTCAAGTTCTTAGAAACATGGAATCATCAGGATGAATAGCAAAATGGGTGGTCGAGCTTGGGGCGTTCAACCTCCATTTCATCTCACGAATAGCAATCAAGTCCCAGGCAATAGCAGAATTCATTGCCGAATGGACAAACCTTGTACTCACCCAAGGACTCGAGTACGAACACCACGACGAGTGGATAATGTACTTTGACGGTTTCTTGATGCTCAAAGGCTCGGGGGCTGGAGTTATCTTGATATCCCCTACTGGCAAACACATCAAGTATGCCATCCAGCTAAACTTTCCTGCTACAAACAATGTGGCAGAATATGAGGGTTTACTGGTAGGACTCGAAAGTACTCGTGCGCCAGATTCGCAGACATTAGTGAAAGGCGATTCTCAACTAGTAGCGAATCAAGTTGGGAAAGAGTATCAATGCTCAAGTACCAAGATGTCATCTTATTTGGCGGAAGTACAGAAACTCAAAAAACACTTCTTCGGTTTCCAGATCCAACACAATCCTAGAAAGGAAGACTTTCTGGTAGACCAGTTGTCACGGATGGCCTCCACAAGGTCACCTGTCCTGTCCGGAGTTTTTCTCGAGCAACTCGATTCACCCTCGGTGGTCGAGCTTTCTGAGGACATAGATGTTCCACTGGAGGTCGTACAAATCGATCTCGAGAACATGGATACTCCATGGGTCGTACAGCACGATCATGGTAGAGATTGGATGACGTCGATATACAATTATCTTCGACATGGCATTATTCCTGAAGATGATGTAGAGGCTAATCGTATAGCTCAAAAAGCCAAATCATACACTCTGATCGAAAGTACCTTGTATAAACGAGGATCTCATGGAGTGTTCATGAGATGCATATCTCAAACGGATGGCATTAAGTTGCTATCTAACATTCATGAAGGAGTCTGTAGAGCACATCATTCCTACAGAACACTGGTCGGTAAAGCCTTCAGGCAAGGATACTACTGGCCAACTGCCCTTCATGATGCAAAAGAACTCGTGACGAAGTGCGTACAATATCAATTTCATAGTCGACAAGTATATCAGCGAGCACAAGCTTTGCAAACCATACCTCTTCCTTGGCCTTTTGCAACCTGGGGACTAGACATTCTGGAACCATTCCCAAGATCACCCGGGGGCTTCGAATTCTTTTTCGTCATGATTGACACGTTTACAAAATGGATAGAAGTCGAGCCAGTTGTTAAAACCACAACTGAAGCCGCTAAGAGGTTTCTCACAAAAAACATGATCACACAATTTGTTATACCTAGTCGTATAATCACAGGTAACGGTACCCAATTCTCTAGCGGAAATTTTTAGAAATTCTATGATGATCTAGGTATCAAGATACATTTTTATTCTGTTGCTCATCCGCAGAGCAATGGAACAGTTGAGTCAGCTAATGGTATCATAATGCAAAGGGTGAAACGCCGAGTGTTCGACCAGTTAACAAAATGGTCAAGAGCGGCCGTTCGAACCACGACCAGTCGTGCGACCGGTGAAACTCTATTTTTTCTAGTTTACGGTGCTGAAGCCATGCTTCCTCCAGAACTGAAAATCGGCTCTGCTCGAACTGATTGTTTCAATGAGAATGATCAAATAGAACGAAGACTCAACGACATCAATTTCCTTGAAGAACGACAAAACCAAGCCCTTATATGATCGGTGGTTTACCAACAAGCCATGCGAAGGTACCACAGTCGTAAGGTGCAACCTCACAGCCAAGCTGTAGGTGATCTGGTTCTACGCAAAATTCAGAACTAGGCTAATCACAATAAACTTTCTTCCAAATGGGAATGTCCATACACTGTGGCCGAAGTCACCAGACTTGGTTCGGTACGACTAGCTATGCCAAACGGGCGTGTTTTGTCAAACTCTTGGAATATTGACCAATTGCATAATTTCTTTGGATAAATGTATTTTTATTTTATTTTCAATTTTTTTTAATAAAGATGCATTTTCCTTTACTTTCTGACGAATGATATTGTTTGTATGTTTGTTATTCATTCATTGGTTATATGCTATTGTTGTCTAATTGGTCAGAGAAGACCAAATTCTCTCTGATATCCTTTTTAAGGATCTCTATTACTCTATGGCTACGACATATAAGTCAAACGCCGTAAGGGTCCTAGTCGTGACCATTCAGACAATGGTTCTCACACACGACCGACACTCTTTTCTTAAAAAATATACGAGTAACATGAGCATCATACAAACAACTATATATAGTACTTTACATGCTTAAGATTTCGGAGACTATATTTCTTACCTTCAACATTCTGTTCTACTCTTGTTTGGCTACTGGCCAGGACACGAAAAGTCTCCTAGTCGAAGTCTCTCCTTCTCCGCACGTGGTCCTGCCCACTGGAAGGAGCTTCCTAGCGACGGTCCTTTTCCTACGATCTTCGCTGCCAGTCGGACTTGAGCATGAGCACGTTTCGCGAAGTGTTTTTCATGTCTTCAGTTCTTAGCAATCATTACTACCAGTTTTGGATAATATATATAAACAAGTTCATTTGCTGTTTTTTGCATACATTTTTGCATGATTGCTTATCATCAATACAAGTCTTATACATCTTCCAACCACACAAGGTACTACACATTATTTCGATTATGGAAAAGATCTAAAACTAGTCAAAGTCGTATGCTAGTTCTGACCACATTGATTTTCTAGTGATACTTAGATCATTTTTATAACATAATCAGCATATACTTTGTACCGTGGTCGTAGCTATTGCCCATTTCTCTTGGTCTACTGCTTCTTTAGTAAAGTTCTGAAGAAAAAACAAAGACTTTATTGATGATAAAAGGTAAGTTTTATTTACAAAAGTCTAAATATTACAATCATTTACTTCTCGGAGCCACCAGATTGGTCGTTGTGCGTTGGAGATCCGACCTCTATTTCCTCCACAACCTTATTTTCGAGAGGTGCCATTTCCTCGTAAAGTTTAGTTGCTTCATTTCCTGAGCAGTTAAAGTCTTCCTCAACAGCTTGGAAATTTATGGTGGGGTCGGAGGCTTTCAGCTTTGCCAAAGCAAAACTGACTCTATTTTTTGACAGCTTCAAACAAAGTATGCGCATAGTTCTCCTGAGTAGTCTTAAGCACGCTCATGAGCTCTTCGAGTTGTTAGCCAAGGTAGTTGATCTTCTCCGTGGAATCTCCTAAGTTGGGCAGTTGCGTTCCTGATCCTATATCGAAGAGCATCTTGTTGAAAGTTTGGACCTTCTCTTCAAGATTTTGCCCAAAAGCCGCCTCCTTACCACACTCAAATTTAAGAGCTTTTTCTGTTCTGCTCAATGCTTGAGTTTGCTCTGCATGAGTAGACCAAAGAATGAGGACATATGACTAGAGAAAGATAGTACACTAGTCAAGTCTACGACCGGTTACCTTCGCTCTTCTACTCAATAGTCTCAAGGACTTCATTGTGCCTGGTCATCAGGTATTCAATCGACCAGTCTTTATTTTGGCATTCTTCTTTAAGCTTGGCAGTTATGGCTTCCTTAGCCATAACTTCTTTAAGCTTCTCTGAATCTATCAAACACGATAAAGGGAGAAATTGGTTAACAGAAAAAGAGCCAAATGGTAAAGAAGGAGAGAAGAAGACACTAAGAGGGTACTTACTTTCTAATCCAGAGTTCTTTTTCTCTAAGAGCTTTATTCGCTGGGTCAGTCCTCCGACCACAGAGAAATTCTCCACCAAATGCTACAAAAATAGCAAACTCCTTTAAGTTTCTTTTAAGGGAAAGACTATTATAAGTGGTCGTAGAAGCTTACCTGGATCGCCATATTGTTATATTCAGCGAAAATAGAGTCAGGACTCGTCCCAGCTTGATGGTCCGAAATTCTTCCCCAAGCTTCATTAAGATCTTCACCTTTGAAGATCTGGACGCAATGAGGAAAGGCGACTCGGAGTGGAGAATTCCCAGCAGAGGTCAGAACCTACTGAGATTCCTCAAGAACCTTCACCTCCACAGGTTGGGTTGGAGCCACCACGAGTTCCTAAGTAGGCACTGTCACCTGCTCAGGGGCTGGCTCGACCTCTTTCTCCTCAGGAGCTTTCTCCTGAGGGGTGCTGTGGTCGAAATCAACAAGAATACAAGAGGATCTACAAAGAAAAAAGAAAAGAAGCTCGAGACACTAAAACACCAGTGGTAAGTACTTACATAAGTCCTTCATTCATGTATACATACCTGGTCGTTTTCTTGGTCTTTAGTTTGAAGCGCGCTGAAGCAAAATCTGTCGCGCTCACTTTTCTTTTCTTCTGCTCGACCAACTTCACCAGTCCTGAACTGGTAGGGTTGGTTAGACCCTTCACGTCCTCCAACTGGAGGTCAGAACAAATAGTCTCGATCAGTTGATCGAGAACAAGATCCCTGACCACCTGGTCGGAGGTTGTGGATTCATCAACCTCCAAAATAGTTACTTCAGTAGCAACTGGCAGGTCCTGAGCAACCACATTGGAGTCCACAATAACCACCTAATTAACAATCAAAATTAGTTAGGTGATGAAAATCCTTCATCTAGAATATACATTTCTGTTTGGTTACCTACCTCTATAAGACCACCATCTCGGGTGGTCGTAGGAGTGGTCGGAGCGTCAATCGGCTCACAACTTTCGGTGGCCTCATTGATCCTTAATCCAACCAACTACACATCAAAGAGGATTTATGGTAAACCCATCGAAAAATATACAAATAATGAAAGGTGGTTGATATTTTTACCTTTAGTCTCTCAGCCCTCTCGTTTGTGGAAACAACCGCTAAAATCTAGGGGAAATCAGACTTGTCGCAAGGCTCTCTAGCGCAGATCATTTTGATCTGGATTCTAATCTCATAAGAAGAAAGAGCTAAAAGAATAAATAAGAGACTTTAGGATCACAAAAGTAATCAGCCAAGATAAACAAACTGGTCAAAATCTTTCAGGACTTACCCTCCTAGGAATCTTTGGTCGCGTCGTCACAACCAATGTACCAGAGCATCAAATGTGCTCGGGCCTTCAAGGGGCTAATCCGGCGCATGGAGAAATCTCTTACCACATGCCAGGAGGTTAAAACCCTGACACTAAGGAGTTGGATGGCTTCAACCCATCTCCCCACTTTTCCTTCCTTCTTCACGGAGGAGCGCTATTCTGGATTCTCGACCGTCTTTTTACCAGTATAGTAAAGGCTATTCAGTGACCGTCATGTAAAACCAGCTTTTCTTCCATGACGACCACGAAGACTTTGAGTGCATACGAATGTACTCATCGGCCTTTCCATCGTGGAGGTGCAAGGTGCACTCTCCAGGTGTCCCAGTTGTCTTCTCCGACTTCGTCATCCTATAGTAGTACTTGAAGAGATCCAGATCTGCGACAATCCCCAAGTACGCGTCACAGAGATAGACGAAGACGCTGAGGTTGGCGATAAAATTGGGGGCAAGGTTCACCAATTCGACTCTGTAGTGCTCGAAAATCTTGGGAAGGAAAGAGTGAACTGACAACCTGAATCCGTATTCAATATATGCGAGGAAAACAAGAATTTCCTCATCTTCATTGCTAGGAGAATGTTCTCCGGTCGCTGATCTCCAAGAAATCAAATCTTTGTCGGGAAGCAACCTGACCTTCTCTAGGCTCTCAAGTTTCTTCTCGCTCAAATCAGAAACCGACCAGCTGGTGGTAAGATCCGACATGGTTGAGTTTTGGATGAAGGAAGAAAGGAGGTCGTAGGAAGTTGTGGACAAGAGGAGGTCGGAGGCAATTTTTCTCTCAAGAGATGAAAAGGGAAAGAAAGAGGGGTAAAAACCCTAAAGCCCTGCGCTGAAGGGGTTTTATAGCCATAATTCTTTAACTGGATCGAGGAGTTACTCAAAGTCCAACGGACACAAATCAAAGTCTAACAGATAGAAAAACTCTTCGGATCCCAAGGCAGTTTCTCAACTTTAAAGTGAATACAGACCATCTCGTATATCACGGGATTAAGTAAGGGCCTGCCCGATACGACTTCATCGGGAGAAAGTGTTTAAACAACTAATTCACTTAAAGTTCGGGGGCTAGCTGACGAGGATTAAAATTTCTATGTATTACTTTAATACATACTAAAAGACCATATGTCTTTATGGTCGTAACCCTAAGGCTAACGACCCCTGTGGTCGTAAGGATTCCAGAGGTTACATAATAAGTATCCTGGTTGGATGAGGTCCTGAACCCAGTCCCCGACCAGATGACTTCTCGTAGAAGCAATGAACTAGCATCCGGATCTAATTTTGGATATGTTCCTTACCGTGTGATGAATAGAGCGCACGTCATATTTGGTCTATACCATGCGACGTTTCATAATCCAAAGATACTGACAATAACCACCTTACGGTTGTGTGTCTCACAAGTATATTCCTTACCGTGTGATGAATGGAACACATGTTATATTTGCTCCATACCACACGACGTTTCATAGTCCTAAGACACTGACAACAACCATCATACGGTTGAGTGTCTCACAGACACACAACCGTCGAACAGTTGGTACTTTATCAACCGCTGCCTCGCTCTGACCAGTAGCGGCATTTCCAACAGGCGTCGAGCAATTGCCACCTCTTCGACGGTTATTTAAAGATGGAGCGTGGAGCAGATTGAGGAGACTGAATCAGATTGAAGCACGACAATTGGCATTAGATTCATATTTCAAGTCTGATTCTGCAGTATAGCAAGTGTTACGCTTAGTGTAATTAGGATTAGCCTACTGCCTTGTCGAGGGCACCCTCTGTAATAGCCAGTTCATAGCAATAAAAAGTAGTCACATTCTCTCCCAAGAACTCTTTGCCATTTTCTTTTATTTATTTCGTAAGATCGGCGACTCGATCGTAGACTGGTTTGTAGACCTAAAGATTTTGGAGGTCTAGGAGTGATTAATACTAGACTTTTTAATGGTTGTCTTTTATGCACATGGTTATGGAAAATTGATCAGGCTGATGAAGAGCTTTGATTTAGGATTTTGAAGGCAAAATACTTCCTAGAGGGGATTTGAAGGACTCTAACCGCCTTAAAGGGTCTCAGTTCTGGAGGAGTCTTAATAAAGTGAAACACTTGTTCTTTTGGAGGGTGAATCACAAGTTAGGGGATGGGAAATCCATTTCCTTCTAGAAAGATGTTTGGATCGATAATTGTCCCTTGAAAGTCAGGTTTGCAAGGTTGTTTAAAATTAGATAAGTACTGGGAGAAGGGAGTTTGGAACATTGATTTTGTTAGAAATTTTGGGACAGATAAAAAAAATTAGTGGGAGGAGTTGAAACATAGCTTAAATGGGGTTGCTCTTAATAAGGAAAGAGATAGGTTGAGGTGGTGTCTAGAAAACTGTGGTAAGTTTTCGGTGAAGTCTTTATATAGACATTTGGCTTATGGGGGTCACTGGTAGGAAGCTTCAGAAGCTGCGGGCCAGCAAAATTCCTCTCAAAGTTAAGATTTTTCTCTGGCAAACTTACCAGAACATAATTCAAACAATGGATCAACTTAAGATAAGAGGTTGGAAGGGGGAGGTTAATTGTATCTTATGTGGGGTTTCTGAGGATGCTAACCATGTGCTTTTTCATTGTGTCTTGGCTAAGTTTGCTTGGTGATGTACATGGAAGTCATGGCGTCGCCTTGACGTCCAATCGCTAAGGAACGGATGTCGCGGAGGAGCGTCTCGCCTTGGTCATCTAGGTGGGCGCCTGTGTCCATGCAATGGCCCCAGAGGCCGACGCCAAGGCCTGTGTCGAGAAGTCAAGGGCGACTTGCCAATCCCCATCGCATAAGGAAGGAAGGACCGAGGAGTGCTTGTGTACCGGGCACAAAACTTTGCTCGACTGGGAAAGTGGGAAGTGAAGCCGAAGCGCCGAACGCCCGAACCCTAGCCATCGTCGCCCCTCGGCCTCACCGCACCAGCCGCCAGGCACGCCCTCTCCTCCGCTCCCTCCCTCCCTCCTGCGCTCCCACAGTGCCACCTCCCTCTCTCTCGCGCCGCCTCCACTCCCTCCCTTAGTCCCTCCCTCCCGCCGCGCCGCCTCCCTCCCTCTGCTTCCCACCTGCCGTGTCGCCTCCCTCCCTCTGCTTCCCCCTCTGGCCTTCGGTTCCCCCTCTACTTCTCCCCTCTGTAGTGCTATTGCTTCACAGCTTCGGTCATCTAGCAGTCTAGCTACTGAAGCTTGCTACTGATGTGTGATTGTGTGCTACTGCTACTTGCTACTGAAGCTTGCTACTGAAGTACTGATGTCAGATGTGTGATACTGTGAATCTGTGATTGTGTGCTACTGATGTGTGTTGCTACTAAGTACTGACTAATGTTGCTACTTGCTAGTTGTAGAGTGTAGACTTGTGGTTGCTACTTGCTACTGAAGTACTGATGTGTTGTGATTGTGTGCCACTGATGTGTGATTGTGTGCTAGACTGCTAGTGTTGCTAACTTTCTACTTGCTACTGATGTGCAGCAAACTAAGCAATTTGATGGAAAATCAGAGAGAGCAAGGCTTGTGGTTGTTTTGTAACTTTGTTTGTCTTTGACTATTTGTCTTTAACTCTGCGATGCACTATGCAGTAGTAGTACTATGTGATGGTTTATCCTGACAATGTTATGCTAGTTTTTGCTCTTAGTTTCATCATGTCAACTCAAAAGCTTATTTCATTTCATCATTTCAAGTTTACAAATATGAAATTACAATAGTCAATGCTCAATTGCTCCGTATTCGGTAACCATTTTATAACTTTATATGCTAATGTTTGCTATCTTTCTCAATGGCAGGAACATATGGCTTCAATGGCTTTGATCTTGTATTCTTCTAAAGCCGCTTTCTACTGTTTCTCTCTACAACTTCATCTTGGATGGGGGTGCTTGGCTACCTGCAAAAAGAGCAAAAGAACGACAAGCTCATCAAGGTATGCAATTGTCATTGACCTCTCTCGAATTTGTTGTTTTAGTCAAGTAGTCAAGTACTCATCAAGTGAACTGCCTTAGCTCGCCTTGCCTCGCCTAGAGGACGACTAGGCGCCCGCCTGAACGACTAAGCGTCCTGGCGCCCCTTAGGCGCCGTGGTCGCCAAGGTCGTTGTGACAACCTTGGTGCTGTATCAAAGAGATTCTTCTTTGGGATAGAGTTCCAGAATCTTTAGATGATCTTCATCTGTGGTGGCTTGATAAGAGGGGTGCTACTGATTATCACATTGGTCTGGACTCTTTGGAAATTCAGAAACAAAGGGGCGATTGAGAATATTTTCCCTAAACAACCGATTGAAGTCATGTTCAAATTTGTATCTTGTTTGCAGCGGTGGCGTATCCTAACCAAAGAAGTTGATCGTCTGAAGTTGGAAAAGCTGCTGGAATTGGCTGAAGTTTGGCTGAAATCCTTTTGTGCCGTAGGGTAGACCTTGCTGCTGGTTTTTTTGGCTGTCTTTGAGTTTTATTCTGGAACTGTTGGAGGTGGTTTGGGCCTTGCTGTTTCTGTATGGTTGGTGCTAGTCTTTTGAAGACTTGTAATATGCCTTAGTTAGATGGTATATCCAGCTTGTTCTATGTTGGTTTAGGGCCTATTTGGTTTAGAGCCAAAATGAACCAAATCAAAATTTTGGTTTTGCCTTAAAATTTGACAAGTGTTTACTTCACAGCCAAAATTTGGCTTTGCCCCTTCAAATTTTGGCTACGCCTCCATTTTTCTCGCCCTTTTCCAGGCTTGGCGCGGGCGGCCGAATCCATCGCCAAATTCCTGGGAGTGTGCCAAATTCCCAACGGCCAATAGTTTGCGACATGGCGTGTCTTGGTTGGCTGCAAATCTTGGCATTAATTGCTAGTTACATTGATTTACAAGCTTAAAACACCGTATTTCATAAACCGATTATCCGATTTGTGGTCCGTTTGGACCGTTGTGTTCCTTGTCATTTTATCAACAAAGCAAGATCTATGTTGACATATTTTGGGGCAAAAAAAAATAAATGTCATGCGAGACCCACATATCATACTCACAATTTTAGCATGGCTACAATCCAAATACATCAATTTCGGTATTGCCCGTGAATTGGTATGACTACAATCCAAACATCATTTTTTTTTGCTCAGGTTTTGGTATTGCCCGAGTTTTAGTATTACCAAAATTTTGGTATAGCTACCTGAGGTCGTAAACTAAACATGCCCTTAGTCTTTTCATTCTAAACTTCTGTAAAATTGGTTATTAGCTTTTTATAAAAATTGGGTTCTTTGTCTTGTTATAAGAAAGAAAGAAAGAAAGTGGAGACCAGGCTGGACACAGTGACATGGCGATATTCCGTTTTGGGATATCTTTGTCAGCAATGCGATAATCAGTCTTGATTTTTCTTACTACAGAACGTCTACACGAACATATGTATGACATAGCATCGAATAATATGATATGGATGCTGTTGCCATCAAAACCATAAAAGAGTGTCAGATACGCTGCTAGCTCCTAACAGTAGCCTAATAGGATGTATGTAATCAATCACTCAATCAAATTGAAGTGGGGATCGAGCACCAGCCGATCTCATGATCACAGCTAGCAAGAGCCCAAGAAATGCTCAACAGTAGGGAAATCCATCTGTACACACGCGATCTTTCAGAGTGGAGAGCACGGGATTAATCCCACATTAAAACCGGCAAGGTTGAGGTAGATAGTACGCAAGTCGCGGCGTGCTAGCGATTAAATTTTGCTCATGGGTTTCAACTTTCAACAGGGTGAGCAGCGTCGATCTGCTCATGCCGTCCGTGTCGTCGTCGCCGACCCTCCTCAGGCTGTAGCTTTCGGATGCTAATTAACCGGCCGCGTTTCAGTTCAGTGGTGCTTCAATTCGCTTTCGCCGATTGATTGATGCAGATTCCTAAATATCCGGCTCTGGCCGACTACAAGCTTCGTCTTCAGCAAATACTTCTTGATGTGCAATTAGGAGTACAAATCGATTTTGATACTGCAATTAGGTGTGCATGTCAGATCACTAATAACTGCTGGGTGTACGTAGTCGTCTGCGCCATGCTCTCCACGCTGTGCTTCTTAGCTTTTTCACCTTTTGGTCAAATTGTAGCTTTCAGATAAACGTGTTTAGCTAGCTCATTTGCTTTCATGAATTTATTGGTGTATGTACAACCGGCGAGATTTTCATGGTATTGGGCTATAAAATCCCACAATAGTCCTTAAATCAGAAAAAAAATGCTAGAATTCTCTCGTTAATCGAGAGAGAAAGAAAAGATCCTGCGCGTTTAGTTTCGGTGAACAACATCTAGCTATTGTCGGACTTGATCGTGCCTTGCTAATGGTTGTACATCTTAAGGGCAATGCTCTATGCTCCTCTATTCGCACCCATTAGAAATTAAGTCACGCTGCAATATCGGTTACAAGATGTTTCGGCGGTTCCTATGTAAATAAGTTTGCGCATACTTGCTGTCAATATTGTTGGGCCCAATTCCCCCAATATTCTCGCGTTATGCACTTGTGCTCCTCCCAAACCTCAATTCCTCCACTCAAGTAGGAGCGTAGTACATGCTATCAGAAAAATCCGGCCGCTCAAACCAATCACGCATAACGCTGCACACCAACTTTTATCAGCAAGAAGAAGGACACGGCTGCATCAGACATAAAAACAACCAACCAACTGTATCTGTATGTGCAAAAGGACACACATGCCTAGCTGCATTTCCATATTACCTTGTTTAATTCTTGAAAGGCCTATACAAAACCATTCAAGTCCATAAAGTTCGGGAATCGTTAATGCACGAAAGGTTTGTTACATAGTCTTTTCCAAGCTCCTGCTCAAAACCAAAGTTAAATTTTGATTTGAATGGTCCACGCCATTGATCGATTGGTAGATTTAAACAAAAAAAAACCTGATTTGCTTGCAACCTTCAACCAAACAACCCCGAATACCTGGAAATTAATCGGAACTCCGCATCTGGCCGTGGCCAATTCCGATCTCTTGTCAAGCCTGCCGTTTTCGTCCTTGATTCCAGCAGGCAGCATGGAGGGAATTCTACACATCAAGACTCTTTTTCTTTCCTTCAAAAAGAGTCTTGTACTGGCTGGCCTACACTACCGTTGTCTCTCTCGGTAGTTTTTTTTCCCCGGCCGGGCGGCTGCGTGGATCACCAAACGCTGCGTCTAGATGCACACCATCACTCGAAAAGTTGGGTCACACTTAAAATATTATTGCAACAGTGTGCAAGCACCTGGGTGCCGTGCTAGCTCCTGGATCTTTGCCAAGCCTACGTTGATCATGATGAACTATAGTACAGTATCATGATGACATGCGTACATACCGACCAATCTGCATCAGTTAGGCAACATGTACAGAGTGAGAGTACACGTAGGAGATGAGCACTGTTGGTCTGTGATTTTTTTTTTTTTTGCTTTGCGTGACAAATGTAGTTTGAGAAAAGTTGCATGTGCAAAAGTATCGCTTTTATCCTAATTACCTCCTAGAGTTGCCGCGACAAAAAAGAATGGAAGACATGTTTGTGAACCAGGATTGTCATGTGAATTTTAGAGCCAGGGGATAAGTTAAGGGGCATCTATGTTACCGTCAACTGAATATTTTGAAAAACAGGGGCGATTCTTTCCATCGTTATATCAAAATCGTGCAATTCAGACCATCTCCTTCTCTCACCTGTATAAACCCTTACACCCTAACCCTAACCCATCTCTACCTCCCACATCCATCCATCGTCGTCCCGCCCCCGTCACCATGCCCCTCCCCTCCCCTCGCCGGCGAGCTCCTCCCCCACCACTACCACAACTCGACAAGACTGCTGGCGACGCCCTCGTCGCTGGCGCCACCTGCCTCCTCCCACCTCCTCCTCCTTTCCCTTTCCCTGTCACCTCTCGCCACCTCCTCCTCCTTGAACTCGTCCTCGCCGCCACAGTGCTTCCGATGCCCCTCCCTCCCTATAAGGTCCATGCTCCAATGAACCTAAACCCTAATAGGTGAATCCGAGTCCTAACCGGTGACGGTGGCGGTGGAAGACGACGCCGTTGGCACCAGAGAGGACGACGATCTTGTCCAAGCACAAATCACCATGTGAATCTAAATGTGAGAAAAATCTATTAAGTAAATTTTCAGTCGCGTGTAAAAACAACTTACATGAATGATTTATCCGTGAACGCGATACGATGAACTCGATGCGACGAAGAGATGTAAGAAAGATCCAAGCTGGTGTACTACTGCTACCTAGGAGTTGGTAACTTCAGTAGTCTTCTGACACGATCCACAGCATATTTAGTGAGTATAGCTCTTTATTGTCCCAATGCTTTTGTCCGTTGAATGACTTATCCATGAACTCGATGCGAGGAAGAGATGGAAGAAAGATCCAAGCTGTTGTACTACTGCTACCTAGGAGTCGGTAACTTCAGTAGTCTTCAGACACGATCCGCAGCATATTTAGTGAGTATAGCTCTTATCGTCCCAATGCTTTTGTCCGTTTCTTCGACAGCATCATCAATTTTAACTTCACATGGATACATGATTGGGGCCACCAACAAACCGTGCAATTGTCAGCTAGCTAGTGTAACCCGGCCTGAACTTCCTACACTCCTGGAAACCCACTCCTGCATATTCTAATATCCTGTCCTATATGCATACATGAGTGTTGTTCGCACGAATATTACTCTCTTAAGATGGAAGAATCGTCGCCACCCAGCGCATCCAAGTCGGCGTTTTCCACTTTTAGCCAATCTTGTTCGTGCAGTTCCGTTGCCATCCGATCGTAGGCAGCCGAGCGATTATAGCCAGCGGAACGAGCCTCGCGATTCTTCCCGTCCCTTTCTCTCCGTCTGCTCTTCTCCTCGCTCGCCATGGCCAGTGGAGAGCTCGCGATTCCTTTCCTCACGACTCTTCCTGTCCCTTCCTCTCTCTCCCCTTCCGTCGACTCCCTACCCGTCGCCACTCTTCCCAGCGTCGCCGCTCCCTCTTCCCCTGCCCTACCACCATCTGCTCCCCCCATCGCGTCACCACCTTCCCCTTACCTGCGCGCTTCGTTTTCCCCGGCGTTAGCGCCTTCCCTCTTCCCTTGCTCTCCCACCGCACATTTTCTCTTCCCTTGCGCTGGCGCTTTTTCCTCCTCTCTCAGCACCACTGCCTTTCCCTTCCCTGTGATGCCGCTTCCCCCTTCTCCACCCCGTCGTCCCCGTCCACGATGACGCGGATCCAACATCCGGGATGCCATAGGGAGAATTACAAAAAAAAAAAAACCAGAAGAAAGGGAGAGAGTAGCAGCGTTCTCTCGCTCTCCTATCCTTCATCCCCGGTCATCCCACCCCCATCGCCTCCTTCCCCTCCCCTCCCATAGCGGCCGCCGCGCCTCGCCCCGGGCCTCCCCTTAGCCGTCGCCGCCGTGTTCTGGGTTTCCCACGCCTTCCACCAACCCTCCGGTCCTCCCTCGCCGTCCTGCTCGCCATCGCCGCCCAGCCAACCCTCCATTTGCACCGCCGTCGCGCCTCTCGCCAGATGAGTCTTTGCTCTTGAGCCCGCCGCTTGTTAGGGTTCATCGGGTTCTGCGAATTGTTCGAGGCTGATTAGTGTCAGTGTACATGTGCCTGCAGGTTGAGAAAGCGGACGCAAGGGCTTGGCGCAGCGTTGGCGTCGCCGATTGGGAGTTTCGGCCATGAGACGTACGGCTGGCTCTCGTGCTTCCCGAAGAGCCAAAGGCGGGGAAGTCCGTGGCTAGCGAGGTTTGCACTGTGCGCACTCCCGCACACCTCGGGATTATTGCTACATGGCCGGTTGAGCAGGGCTAAGGTTCGGTTCATCCATAATTCGTCCGAATTGATAGATTAGGAAATTGATTTTCTTAATCAGATTGCATATGATGATTGTTCTGGAAAAAAAAAAGGTCTTACTTCCATTGTGGGTTTTGTTCGGTTGCTTGTTTAATGGTGCATGTAACACGTGGGGTATAGTATCAATACAATAAATATGGATTATCCATCGGTAAAACGTTTAGTGCTATTTGCATATTTTTTTAGTTAAGTGTTCCTGACATCTATAGAGGTCTAATATGGGAGAAGTTGCATGTTTGTTTTTTAGTACATGGAAAGTTAATTGTTGAACTTTATATTTTGGAGCTAGTGGGAAGTCTTGTATCGCAAATCATTGTACCAAGCAACATTCTGCAAAAGGTAGTTGCATGTCCGTTTTTTATTATACAGCAAGCTAATTGTTGAATGAACATCAAATCTTGAAGTTAGTGAGAGGTCTTGCACTGCAAATAATTGTCTCGTGGGTATCTTGAGAGTGCACTACAATCATGTAATGTAGGAACCATTATTTTCGTGTTTGGGAAACTGTTACTTCCTCTGTTTGTTTTGATACATTGTCAATGCTTTAGTTTTGTTATAAAAAGGAAATAAAGGGTTTACATAGCATCACAGAGTATAGTGTGATCTCATAATCCACATCTTCCATTTTTAATGTTAAAAAAGGTCCTATGGAGTCCGATTTATTGACTTAATTCTTTGCTGATTTTCGTGTCAGGCATAGTCATATATTACATGCTACTAGACCTGATGAACCACATGTTGCAGGTCCAACATGATCTAAAACCACTCTGGATAAACCTTCTCTCGATCCCACTATTGGAAAGGAGGCGCTTGAAGGTTTCCTTAACACTCCACTGCCTTCCCATCCAAAGCTAATCCGGGGCCAATTGAAGAATGGCCTCCGATATCTTATTTTACCAAACAAAGTACTAGCAAACAGGTGAGGAAAGGAACGATTGATGTGTTGTGATTGCATAGCTCTTTTCTTTTACAATATGTACACATTTTCACCAAATGTCTATCTACATAACCCATCCGTTACTACGTAGTAGTAGAACATATGAATTCCTATGTTTTTGGCTATTCTAAAGTCATGAGGTTGTAGAGGTATGTCCAGACTTTTTTTTGTCTAATCTAAAGTCATGAGCTCTGCCCTTGTGATAGATTGCCTAAATTAGTTCACTTATGTTAAAAATGCAAGTGATAGGAGCTTGCTCTGTATCTTATCGTAAGAAAAATGAAGAATTATTTACATAACAAAACATGGACACACTAAAAATTGTAGAGGTATGTCCATACAATTTTTAGAATTTGTTGTATTGTTCTTTTCTTACAGGTCTATGTTTTATGCTATAAAAGTTCCCAAAAATGCTTGCTTATCTACCCTGTCTGTGATTGTTTTGCCCCCCCCCTAATTTTTTTTTAACCTTACAGCAATTACCAAAGGGAGTGGTTGAAGGTACTCTGGTTTTAGATGCTCAATGACTCCTCTGCGAGATCAGCCAGGGTAGTTAGTCCATTGTTTTTCCCTCTCTGGTTACTACAAGTTCAATAAGGCTACCTTACATTAATGGATCAGGCAAAACTCATGCCACTGTGAGTATAGTAGTTTACTGCTGATCCCCCAGATAGAAACCTAAAGTTGCTACCCGATCAACCTGTAGGTGTGATTGCTTTTGCAATATTTATATGTTCATAATGCCTCTTTGTTTGGTATGTTTGACCATTCTAAAAGGTCTCGAAAAATATTAATATTCATGTGGCATATTAGATCATTGAACTGTTGTTGTATGTTCGTACTCAACGTGGAACTAGCAATAGGTTGTACAACACGTTGTTTCCCTTCTTCTGTACTTTGTGTCGATGTAGCTGTGCATGTTGCCTTTTTATTACCTTCTGATTAAAAATGTCAGCTAAATTCTTATCCTCTACAGCACACACATCAAAATCAAATTCATCTTAACGAATGTTTGTTTTCTATTACCTACTTGATAGATGTACACTTGTGCCGTTGTGCTGTGAAAGCTTCGAAATATTAATTTTTTTGTGAATACCTAGGTTTTTATTGATACCTTGCTTGCATTAAGAAAGCATGATGCATCCTTTACAGCATATTTTCAGTGCATGCATTGCATATGATTTTGAAATGGCGAAATTTCAACTTTTTTTCTCCTCTACGAATATCTTTCTGTCTTAAACCATAGGATATTAATATCTTCTAATCTCTATTGAATTGTCGTCCTAACATATTTTCCTTGTGTTGTGCAGTTTATGCTCATGGAAGCATATGCTTAGATATCTTACAAAATCAGTGGAGCCCAATATATGATGTAGATGCTCTACTTACATCCATCCAAGTACAACAAAATCTTTTATGTCTTAGCAGCTCAGGTTATTTGTTCGCAAACCTTAGGTTATTTGGTCGCAGACATTTTGTACTGTCTGATTGTTGCCTTATTACAACAACATATATTTTGAAATCTGTAGCATGCTTTCAGTTTTCTATTTGGGACATATTTTGGTGACCATTCAATGCTAGGTATATTTTCAACCACATAATGAACATATCCGAATTGTAATTACGAAATGTTTATTGTGATCGAGTGTAAGTCGCAATGTCCAATACTTCTGAAATGCTTTAGCGAGTTATGAGTGATAGGAAACCAAGAACCAATTGTTTGGATGTATAATAGGGGTCAATTAGAAATTAATCCATCATCATTTTTTTAAAAGTTTAATTAGTCGGTCTATGTCTAAATAGTTAATAGTCATCTTATTATTTGTATATACTTTTGGATCTTTAGCTTTCCCTAAGATCTCCTTTGTGCTTGCTGACTGAGTGGCAAAAATGAAGAGATTGTACTGTGGACAGCAGGTCTAAAGCTTCGTAGGGCAAAACTTTCAATTGATTGCCTCTGCCATCTCAATTTAACTGTATTGCCTCAAAACCACTACTTAATGAATGGTCTCTTCTAGAAAGTGGAAACAACTTGGGATGTGATATTCACAATATGAAAGATCTGAAACTTTTCTAAATCCTGTATCAAGCTCGCTCAAATAAATTATGTCTATATTTAATCTTAGGAAAAAAAGAAAAAGAATATCAGTTGTAGCAAATGCATCTCTCGACTTATGTTAAGATATTGTAGAAGCTATAAAGCAGTCCATTTCATCTTAAGGATTGTCAGTTTATCAATGCAATGGACTGTTTCATTACCACTTCATGTGCTACAAATTCTGATGTCTACATTTTTTAAGTCTTTGTTCCATTCTTTGTTCATCTAGCCATATCAATAGTGAAAATCTCATAGTTTTGCAAACTTCAGCTCCTATTGTGTTCGACTTTCAATTCTACATAGGTAATATAAATCTGTTCATAGTTTTTAAAATTATGTCTATAGGCAACCACTACTACCGATACGACAAAAAAAATGTTTTGCGAGATCCAGCCCCAGCTGAAGAATAGTAATTTCGAAAGTGGATCTCAAAGCAACTTTCTTTTTGTGCCTCCGGATTCGTATGTTTATGCTGAGAACAAGGACTATGACAGTAAGATTATTACTTACGTGCCCTGTATTTCGTTGGTCATAGAGTTATGTTAATTTTATGCTACCTGCTGCTACTTGCTAGCTATAATTGATGTTTTGACGGACAATAGAACTGGTTTTGCGATAGATGACTCTAAGGGACTATTTCACTAGATTTTTTTTTATGCAGTTTCATGAATATTTCATTTCATACTCATGCTATAGATATGCGTTCATCTAATCTGTTGTTTCCTGGTTGTATTCATCCATGGCAATAAGTTTTACCACTTCATCTTACTCCTAAGCCAATCAGTTATGCAAATCAAAAAATGTTTTATGTATATATATACATCATGTACGCTCTCTGCTAACATAATTCTCTATGTATAGTTCAAAACACCATCTACCCTGTAAACACGCTGCAAACACTAGCGCGCAAGTCCCTAATACATTCACACATGATCACGCAAATTCATTAGGTCATATTAAAAAAAACAACAGGTTCTCACACCAATACAAATCCAGCGGCGTAGCATCGCGCGCTTTACCATCCTAGCACTCTTTACCAAGCTTATCCGGTGTAATTCAGCTATCTCTATAGAAAAAAAACGCATTAACTAATCGACATATACAATGTTATTCCCTTCGGAAAAACCCAACGTACCACCGTATGTAGGACTAAGACCTCTTGTCCGTGACATTTCGCAACATCATGAATCGTATATTCCTGGCAGTGCTCCCAGTTGTTTTTGAACCCGCATGGCTCGCTGCGGATGCACAGATGTCGAGACATTCATGGCCTAATGTATCTAATCTACCCATTAATTCCCCTGGCCAGGAATGACCCATGGCGGCACGGTGTTGGTTCAGGATGTTAACAACAATGGGCAGGTCAACGTGAAGCAGGGAGATCGATCCAGCTCCGAACTAGGAATTTTTGGCCGTATTGTCACATTTTTACCTTGTATTTATAGGAATAGCCATCCGTGATTTTTTTTTTGGCAAAATTAGCCCCTATGGCGTGGCCACCATCTGGCGATCCCTCTCTGCCCGCCCACAGCGCCTCATCACTTACGACCACCGTCTTGATGGCACTCTCGCCTGGCCGCCGTGGCGCTACCACTTGCCACGTGTCGGGATTAGGGAATTAGGGTTTCGGTCGAAAATTAGGGTTTATACTGCTTAGGGTTTCAACGCTGTTTGTAGGAATTTTAAAATATAGCAAACGAGTTCCAAAAATTATAAAATTTTATGTGGAGCCTCCTAACATAGTGTACTTGTGTAAATTTGCTATAATTTTATTCCTCTAGCATTTTTCTCACATGAGGACGTCTAATACGGTCAACAAAAAAAACCAACAGAAAATCGCGCTAGGTGTTATGTAGACAAACATCTAAATGAGGGCCCTCCCTCCATCTGCCTTTCTTTTCCACCAAAAGCTCCACCAAAAGCAAGCAAGCAATCTTGTCATCCCATCACCTCCATCTATTCGATGTCGGCAGACTAGGATTAGACGGGGGAGACAGTGAATAGATGGAGGTGACGGGATGATAAGATTGCTTGCTTACTTTTGGTGGAAAAGAAAGGTAGATAGAGGAAGGGCCCTCATTTGGACGTTTGTCTACACAACACTAAGTGCAGTATTCTGTAGGTTTTTTTGTTGGCCGTATTAGACGGCCTCATGCGAGAAAAATTCTGGAGGAATAAAATCATGGCAAATTTACACAATCAGGTACACTGTATTGAGAGGCTCCACATAAAATTTCATAATTTTTTAAACTGTTTGCTATATTTTAAAATTTCTACAAACAAAGATCGAAACCCTGCTGCCTAAACCCCAATTTTCTACCAAACCCTAATTCCCTAATCCAGACACGTGGCGAAGGGGCGCCATCAAGACGATCGTCTTGGCAGCCACCACACGGTGGCCATACGGATAGAGGCACGTGGCGGGTGGAGAGGGGCTGTCGCAGGGTGGTCGTGCGGCAGGGGGTTAATTTTGCAAAAAAAATCGCAGACAGCTATTCCTGTAAATACAAGGTGAAAATGTAACAATAAATATAGCAAACGAGTTCGAAAAATTATGAAATTTTATGTGGAGCCTCCCAACACAATGTACTTATGGTCAACAAAAAAAAACCAATAGAAAATCGCACCGGGTGTTGCGCATACAAACGTCCGAATGAGGGTCCTCCCTCCATCTACCTTTCTTTTCCACCGAAAGCTCCACCAAAAGCAAGCAAGCAATCTTGTCATCCCGCCGCCTCCATTTGTTCGCTATCGGCAGACAAGGATTAGACGAGAGAGACAGCGAATAGATGGAGGTGACGCGATGACAAGAGACAGCAAATAGATGGAGGTGACGGGATGATAAGATTGCTTGCTTACTTTTGGTGGAGCTTTCGGTGGAAGAGAAAGGCAAATGGAGGGAGGGCCCTCATTCAGACATTTGTCTGCACAACACCTGGAGCGGTTCTCTGTTGGTTATTTTGTTGACCGTATTAGATGGCCTCATGCGAGAAAAATTCTGGAGGAATAAAATTATGGCAAATTTACACAAGCAAGTACACTGTGTTGGGAGGCTCCACATAAAATTTCATAGTTTTTGGAACTGTTTGCTATATTTTAAAATTTCTACAAACAACACCGAAACCCTAAGTGGCCTAAACCCTAATTTTTGGTCAAAACCCTAATTCCCTAATCCAGGACACGTGGCGGGTGGTGGGGCTCTACCGCACGACAACCATGCGGTAGCGCCACCGCACAGTGGTCGTGCGGATAGAGGCGCGTGGTGGGTAGAGAGGGGCTGCCGCACGGTGGCCGTGCGGCAGGGGGTTAATTTTGCAGAAAAATTTCACAGACGTCTATTCCTGTAAATACGAGATGAAAATATGACAATACAGCCAAAAATTCTTGAACTAGCCGCCATGCATTGCTAAATACTCCTACACATGCATGAGCAGCTCACTACCGACCTGCCGCTCAGCTCAACTGCCACCCAACCCCCTGATATAATTTCTATCACTAGTTAGCCACTCCAATTACAGAAAGTCCATGCAATTTCATTGAAATTTGATGGTGCATTGCAAATGAACACTATGTTCTCTAGTCAGTCAGACGCAAATATATAGGGGCATGTTTGGATAGAAATATTTGTATTGTTCCCTCGAAATTCCTGTAAAAGTTTCTAGCTTGTAACACGTAGTTAGGCCAAGAGGTACGGCATGAGTTGCAAAATAGTATGGTGGAATTACTTGCTACTGAATTTCCAGACAAGAGAAAGAAATCTTAATCTGTTTTGTGGAGAGGAAAGATGGCCTATCCCCTACCACTCACGATGCCTTTTGAGGTTAAGCTCTTTTACAGTACACTTAATTCAATACGGGTCATCTATTCTCTTTGATCTAATGATTCAGATTAGTTATGATTTAGTTATATTACACCTGATAGTATGAGTAGTAGAATCTCGAGGGTGGTAGAATTGTAATTATCCATATGGGAATCACACGTCACAAGAGTAATATTTTTAACTCTAGTTGGAAAAGTTCATAATACCCTCACACAAAAAAAATCATAAATACAAATAAAAGTCTATTATACCCTTAACAAATCAATGGTCAGATTTAACTTATACTACCACCATATACTTCTAGTAGAATGTACTGTAAAATTTCTCTTCGATGTTAGGGGTGGGACCTTTATACATTCCTTGTTCCTTCCAGTGAGCATATTTCTAACCTCTTGTTTAATTTCCAGCCCAGTTAGCCAAATTAAACCAGCTAACACAAACCGTTGTGATCCACCGAGCCTAATCTTAACCATGATTAGATAGACTGCTTTATGAGTCCTTTTTCTTATGTAGTCAGTCTCTGGCACACATATGTGAGTAGTGTTGTGATCAAGCAAAACATGAGATCAGCGTTGCTTTAATCACACAAATCAACAGCCAGTAGAGCCAGTCCCGCACAGAAAATTCGGCTATTCCACACTATGCTGTACCCGGGTTAAACTATGTGCATGTTTTTATTTCCATTAGCATGATCTCAACAAAATTCCAGCTAATGTGTTCAAGTGTAGTTGTTCTTGGCACCTCAAGCAATAAATTGCTCAAGTTAATTCCCTGTCCATAGCTTTACTACAATTTCATTACACATGCAACAATTAGATACGTTTATTAACGAGAAATTTTATAGTATGTTCTACTAGTAAGTATATGGTGATAGTATAAATCAAATTTGACCATTGATTTGGAGTTTTTGACCTAAATGACACTATTCCGGTCGATATTTGCAAATGTGGCTCTTCTCGCGTGGTATTGCCAAATATGGAAGCCCGAACGTGCCTCACGCTGCCACATGTGCAATTCTGGTCGTCCCTAGCCCGGAATCAATGTGGTCCGCACGCCCACTGCCCGGTCATGCGTTGTGCCGACACATGTGTCGTCTGCACGTCCATCGTCCGGAATCAATGTCGTCCATACGTCTGGGCAGTGGGCGTGTGGGCACGGCTTGTCCCGGTGGTGGACGTGTGGACGACACACGTGTCAGCACACCGCCTGTCCGGGCTATGGGCGTGCAGACGACATTGATTTCAGGATAGGGCGACCGGAATTGCACACGTGGCAGCGTGAGGCACGTCCGTGTTGCCATTTTTGGCAATACGGCACGAAGATGGCAATACGGCACGAGAGACGCAATAGTACCATTTAGACCAAAAACTCCATTGATTTGTTGAGGGATTAATGAATTTTTCTTTGTATTTATAATTTTATCGTGAGGGTATTGTGGATTTTTTCAACTAGGGTTGAAAATATTACTATTGTGCCATGTGATCCTCTACATGTGCAATTATAATCCTACCCTCCCGAGATTATACCACTCATACTACCATGTGTATTATAACTAAATCCTAACTAATCTGAACCACTGGATAAAAAAAATGGACGGCTTGTATTAAATTAAGTGTGACGTAAAAGAGCTCTTGATTAATATCTATTTGTTCTCCTTGTAACATTGTCATTGGGGCGGCCCCACCGGCCCCAATGTAACATTCTGATTTTCTAAATCCTTTTTAAAATGTGTAAAATAAATTAAAGCTATTTTGTTTTAATGAGAATTCCAAGTTTGGTTCGGTTGGAGAGGTTTGAGTTGTTGATACCTCCGTTTGGTATGCTTAGTAGACTTTCCTTTAGCATATCTCCTTTGGATATGTAGGTTTAGACCCTCTCTGTGGCCTATACCTTCCCAGGAGTTCTTAAGGTTAGTCCTCCCTTGAGGCTTGGACCTTTTCTCACCTGGACGTATCTTTACATCCGGACCTTTCCTTTGAGTTTGGTCACTCGGACCTCTTTGTTGGTTCGAATCTCTTTGGAATTAGACCTCTTTTCTGTTCAGACTTCTCTTAAGTCTAGACTTCTGGTTGCCTGGGCACTTCCCAATGCCCAGACCTCTTTTCATTCGGACCTCCATGCATTCCAGTAGACCTCTTATGTGTGCCTTCGACTCTCCAGAGTTCATTTGAACCCCTTGACATTTCTTCTTGGCCGAATGGACCTCCTTAGGGTTCATTCTAACCACCACGGTTTTGATCTCACCCAAGAGGTTGGAATCTCCTTTGAGTTGCCTTGACTCACGAACTCATTGGACCACATTGTGAATCTCCCCGTGATCCTCTCCTTCTCGGAACTCCTTTGCTGGACCTCTCCTTGCATTGAATCTAACGGTTTGGACCTCCCCTCACTCTGAATCCAAAGGCCCAGACCTCCCCGTGTGTTATTTCTCTTTGGGGACCTCCGTTTGATCCTGGCCGCTGGACCTCCCTCTTGGAGATCCAACCGCCCGGACCTCAACTTGTCTTTAACCTCAACCACGGGACCTCTTTGAAGTTTTTGGACCTCTGTCCTAAGACCTCTCCGTGGCCTTTACGTTTGGCTGGACCTCCTCGGCCTTGAGACCTCCTTGAGCATGGGACCTCCTTTGATGAAGTCCTCGGTTATCCTAACCTTAGTTCGTGGACCTCCTCCATGTGTATTTGGACCTCTCCACGTTCGGACCTCCTTTGTGTATATCAGACCTCTTAGCCTTGAACCTCCTCAAAGACCCTCCTCATGGGCAATACCTCCCCTTTGACCCGATTGTTTCTAAATTGATCGGCCCCACCGCCAGTCTTAATCATCTCATTTCTCCGCATACGTTATTATATTGAGCATTTAATGTGTGTCTTGTCACATTAAATGCATCCATATACGTGGTGTTTTACTTTGAATTTGGTCACTTAGCCGTACCCTGACATTTTTCTTTGTTCCTTCCCATAGCAACATACATTGTCCTTCCTCGTACCTTTTGCCCAGAATGGTAGTGACACCTGCCCTGCCACTACCTACCTTTGACCCATTTCTATACTTATCATTGACACGTATATTTCTAGTCTTCTTCACCATTTTGATTACAATTAGACCAAGAAATTCTACCACATCACCTTCCTCCCTTTCTCCACCCTCTGTTATCTTGGCTCTCGTCGCTGGCTCCTGGAAAACTTTCTTTGCCCCGACCTCCCCTCCATCCATTGTTTCTTCTATCCCTGGTAAGTCCCTTGGCAATCTCCTCCGCTCTTGTTTTGCCACTGTACTGAGCTGGTTGTGCCCATTTCAGGACCTCCTCGGGTGGACTTCTTTTTGGGTTTCTAAGGCTTTTGTGTGAGGACTTCCTCTGGACTTTGCTTGTAAGAACCATTTCTTAGGATCTTTGTTCTATTGCTTGAATCACTCCTTTGGGGTCTTTTGCCAAAGACCACCTCCTCTGTAAGTTTGAACCTTTTCCAAAAGAACCGCTTCTAAAGATATAGACCTCTTACATTGATTATGTTTTGGACTCCTCTGGGATTCTTTTGGTTTTCTTGTTGTTCTCAATTGGTTCTTTATTTGAGTTTTCCTTGAATTTGCTCCTTTACCCGTAGATTGCGAAGACTCCAAGGAGTGCGAGTGCCTGAAGAGGAAGATTCTCGGACGATGAGCAAGGCAAGTTGCACTCTTGATCATATTGCACCCAATAATTCAATTTATTTATGTTGATTCAAAGTTTAATGCATGCCTATTTCTACCAAGTTAGTTCACTACTGTTTTAAATCCATAGTTATGCCTACTTCCTTTGTATGGCCACTGTTGACTTTGGACTAAACTCATTGTCACCTTTAGATCAAACTTGGGTCATGCATTAGTGTGAGCTCAACTATTTGAAAAACTTGTGCTTAGTCAGGCTTAGACCAAAAGTATTGATTTGGGGAAATATTTACCAACATAACCAAATATTGCTTAAAATGTTTTTACCATGACATTGGGTTGTCATGGAAGGATGAAAATGTTGCTGGGGAAGCAAGGAAAATGAAAATGGATTGGGACTGGGGTGAATTGGTTAGATTGGCTGGTGCAATGTTTGTGCACGGACTCTATCCTGGTAAAGGTGGAGGTCCAGGGGTTTGTGAAAGTCACCCTAGTCATGTGAGGATCGGTCTTTGAGCGACCAATGCCAAGCCTATATGGGCTATGCCACAATCGTGCAACCACATGTCTCCAGAGTGGGGCGTGGGACCTGGCTGAGTAATTTGCAAAACTTCACCATATGCTACTCCATTGGAGGTGTGGGAGGTCTTGTAAGACTGATGGTCCTTTATGACCTACTGTTCCCACTGGTGCAAGAGGGGCTTCATTTGGATTCTTTGTCCATAGGGGGTGAAACCTTAGCAAGGAAAGGCGTGGTGGAGCAATGCATTGTAAAGGCCTTGTCATGAGCTCTAGACCTCTTACCTTTGGTAGTGAGAGGTGGCATTGACGAATCTTAGAATAAACTAGAGAAATCATGTCATGTGGGTAAAGTGCACAACCTCTGCAGAGTTAAATCTATTGAATAGCCGTGTCCACGGTCATGGGCGTCTTGGCAAAGGCTACTCGAGTTAGATGTTGATTTTGGGATTTTCGAAATGTTTATCAAATCTGTTTTGGGATTTTATCCCATGGGTTTGGCGAGGAGCCCGTTGTCGAGGGTATCCTTCACCAACTTGTTGATGAATGTTATCCAAGCTGAAATCTGCTGATAAAATGAATTTTATCTATTTAAAGACACCTTTGGAACTTAGTAATGGTAGTTGAAAGAAAATTGGCTTTGTGCAAATTAACCATAATATGCCATCCTTTGATTATCCATATATGCATGTCATTACGCTAATCCACGGGTGTAACTTGCGAGCACGGTTGTTGTGCTCACTCTTGCTCATTACAATCTTTGCCAGAGAAGACCTTGGCGTTGAAGAAGACCAAAGCGAATAGGTTGTGCCTTCCAAATTTGCTGTGGTGTCTTGATGGACCCTGTGACCTTTGATCTTTTGCTCTTTTGTATATTTGTGCTTGGCCAAAGGCCACTTTGTAAACAACTTTGTAGATATTTTGCTTAAATAAAGATGCGTTCTGGATGTCACCACCATTGTATTATTTCTGTGAAGAGCTAGCCATGATCCTTGGGACTAGCTCGGGATTCACAGGGAACCCTGGAGCAAGCTCGGACCTTCATGTCCTCACAATGGGATGAATGTGTGAGGCTCTGAGGGGGTCTCGGACCTCCACGACCTCCTCTGGAGGGTCGTGGGTGGTCTTGGGGTGTCCTTAGACCTCCTCGTTTTCCCCCGACCGTGGTCGTGACAGTAGTGGGTGCTCCCCTGCTCCAAGACTCTCTCTCGGGTCATGTTCTCCGGACCTCCAGGAGGTCTCGCTGGATCTCTGGGAGGCTCAGGATGGCCGAGAGGTCCTTTGTGGACCTCCTGGGAGGTCCTGATGGACTTTCCAGTAGGTCTTGGAGGACCTCTCGGGTGCCCTAGAGTTGGGTCGTTACACCCAACGACCAAGCAAAGGCCATAGGGAGGCCTCCGAGGGCCAAGGCCGAAGGCGCGGCTGGGTGCCTTCCCGAAGGGCACCAACCATGCCTTCGGGGAAGCCACGAAGGGCGCGCAAAGGCCCATGGGGACCAAGACCGAAGGCGCAACTAGGGGCCCCCGGAGGACACCAGACGTACCTTCTGAGGAGCTCCGAGGGGTGTCCAAAGGCCACCAAGAGGCTCCCAAGGACCACAGGCGAAAGGCAAGTCACCTCCTCCCGAAGGGTACCTTCGGGAGAGGGGCGCTGAAGGGTGCAAGAGGCCCCTGGGACCCCGGCCAGGGGCCACCTGCTGGGCACCAAAGGGCGGCTAGAGCCCTTCGACCCGGGGCCACCTGCTGGGCACCGAAGGGCGAAGGGGAAGACGTGTCGATGGACCCTGTGTACCAACCATATGGACCGGTACCAAGAGGTTCCACCATGAACCGAAGGCTACACGAGAAGGAAGAAAAATCCCCTGCAGCCCCTATGCCTAGGGATAGAACTGTAATCTCGGGTGCCCTGGTCGGAAGGCTATAAATTGTCGCCTCCCCCTATGTAATAAGGAGGACTTTTTTCAAGACAATTAATACACAATTACTTCTCTTGGCATCGGTCCCCTTTTCTAAGAATCCCCTAGTTCCCCTCGTAGTAACCGGGGGCCCTTTTTTTATATATTGTCTAATCCTTTTGCTACGACAATTAATACACAAGAGAGTCACGAAGCATAGTTTTGAGGCACTGACATAACCCCTCAAAGAAGAAAACACCCAAAGTCTCCATGACCAAAGTGACAGCGGCAGCTGTGGCTTCAAGTACCCCAAGGGCCAAAGGAAGCCAGACCTCCGCGGCAGCGGTGGTTGCCGATGAGACCTCAGAGGAGGAAGCCAACAACTCCACGCACAGAGACATCGTCGGGAGCAACACCTGGCCCACTGAAGCATCTCTCCCTGAGGACCATCGGGCAGGCTCGCCTCCGCCTGCGGCCACGGGCGTGACTCGGGAAGCGTACAAGGCCCTCCGAAAAGAGCTAGCCGACCTCCGTTGGAAGATGCTGAGCCTTCAGCAAACGGCAGTGATGACCCCCGCGGCCCTGCCCCAGCTCGAGATCACTACGCAAGAACAGGCCGCCGGTGGAGGGGAGGCTGCCTCTTCAGCACCCCCCACGGCACCACTACTCCGGGGGGATCCGAACTCCCCATTGAGCGCAGGACTAGAGACGGCCCGCTGTCCTCCGGGCTTCAAAATGCCGGACGTTAGGCCATATGAGGGGAGCACGGACCCTTCATAATTCCTCTGGGTATACAAAACCGCCATTGAGATGGTTGAGAGAGACGACACCACCAAGGCAAAGAACATCACCCTCACCCTCGGGTGCGTGGTGTGGACTTGGTTCTTCACCATCCCCCCCCCCCCGTTCCACATAAGCGTAGGAGCAGTTGTGGGACCTCGTGTGCAACAACTTCCAAGGAAACTATGTCGAACCAAAAGACGCGGGGCATCTGTTCGCCATAAAGCAAGCCCCGGGTGAGTCCTTGCACAACTTTTTCAACAAGTGCAAAGTAAAGGAGGTCAATGAGACACTGTCATCAACGCGGCAACATGTGGACTTCAGAAGGATCTCTTGTCCGAGAGGTTGGCCCGCAAACCTGCCCGCACGGTGGTGGAGCTCTTCGACAAGATGGAAGAATACGCCCGGGCAGAAGAAGACATCATCCAAAGGGCTAAAACCTTGACACCAGCATCCTCAATGCCAGCGACAAGCGCCCCGTTTGGGAAGAAGGAGGATTCTACGACCACCGTCGTGGAGACGTCTGGCAAAGCACGGACCAATGACTACCATCGGAAGGGGCGAGGTGTTCGACAAAATGATGATCCCCTGGAATCGCCTGTCGCCATTGGGCATACCTCTAGTGGGCTTCGGGGGAAGGCCCATCACGGCCCTAGGTCGAATTGACCTAACGGTCACATTCGACAATGACTTTACGTCGCGAACCGAAGTCGTCCCCTTCGACGTCGTCCAGATGCCTTACCAATACAATGCCATCCTCGGCTGCACCACGCTAAACTCCTTCGGCACAATCGCACACCACAACTACCTGTGCATGAAAATCCGTGCACCTGAGGGCATAATTACGGTGTAGGGGGCAGGACCTGGCAAGGCAAGCAAAATTTGAAGCAATCGCCCCGGCCCGCCATGTCCACACAGTCAAGCCAGGTGCAGAAGCCCGAGCAGACCCCCCCCCCCTCCCCGCCTCGGCAAAATGGGTACCAAATGCCAAACTAGAGGGGAAACTCCGAAGGGTCCCCCTGAGGAAAGCGTCACCGGAGAAAACAATGGCCCTCAGCGCAGACCTCCAGCCGGAGGCACAAGATGCCATCCTCGAGGTACTCTGCAGCAACACAGACATCTTCGCATGGGAACCCGAGGATATCCCCGGAGTGCCCCGAGAAACCATCGAGCACCACCTGGCCATTAAAAGCAAGGCGCCCCCAAGAAACAAAAACTCTGCCGCATGTCGGCCGAATGACTTGAGGCGGCCAAGAAGGAAATAGCCAAGCTGCTAAAAGCAACGGTCATTCGGGAAATAAAACACTTCGAATGGTTTGCCAACCCCGTTCTGGTGCAAAAGAGCACCGGCAAGTGACACATGTGCGTTGACTTCACAGACCTCAACATAGCATCTCCGAAGGGTGACTTCCCCTACCCCGCATTGACCAACTGGTGAACGCCACCTTAGGTTGTGAGTTGATAAGCTTCCTCGCCACCTACTTCGGCTACCATTAGATATTCAGGGCAAGGGAGGACGAGGCGAAGACCACGTTGATCACCTCGATCAGCATGTACTACTTCACCAGGATGCCCTTCGGTCTCAAGAATGTGGGTGCAACCTTCACCTGGCTCATCACGAAGGACCTAGTCAACCAGCTTGGCCACAATGTCGAAGCGTACTGTAGGACCGGAAAGGCGACTAGAGGGGGGGTGAATAGGAGCACCAATTCATTTTTGCAAAGATAATGGATTCAACTCGCAAATCGCAAATCACTCCAATAGCTATGAGAGCTATGAAGATGAATGCTTAAGCACAGTGGAAGACTTGAATGAATCCAGTCCTAAACCCTCAAAGCATAGCAGCAAACTCCCTGAAGAAATCCTGAAAAATTAGGAACAAAGGTACTACCATTGTTGTGAGTGCGGTACTACCGCATCGCGGTACTACCGCAGGAAAATGTGCGGTACTACCGCATCGCGGTACTACCTCGAGCAAAAGTGCGGTACTACCGATTGTCTGACGATGAGCGAAACGACTGAAAACAAAATCGAAAATCGGCGTAACTTTTAAACCGTAAGGCCAAACTCCACCAAATTTGGAACACACCTTCCTATGGGTATTAGGAACCTATTCCAAGTGGCGATCGTCCAGATCTCGTTAAAGTTTCGATCTTTTCAGTTTTACCTAAGAAGGGCAAAGAACCGAGCAAAACGAAAAACTTGATCCAACTCTTGCTCGTGGGAGATTGATGATCTAGGTGACCTTAGATACGTTCCCACATGTCACAGACAAGGAATAAGAGTGCACAAGAACAACCAAAACCAATGGATCAAGGAAGCACCAAAAATCATCAAAAGAGAATGAAGAACACAAGAGGGAGCTCATCTTTGGAAGAACATCCATAGATTGATTCATGATGTTCTTTGATTCTGACCACTCCCTCAAGGAGGACAAGAGCTCTATCCAAGAGCATACACATCAATCCATCTCTCTAGAGCCTATGCCTCTCTTTTCTTCCCTAAACCCTAAAAACCAAACTAGGGTTTTCAAATGAAGTGCTTGAAATTTCTGTGAGCAGCACCCTCTATTTATATGAGGCCTAGAGCTTCTAGAAGACTTAACCTAATGGGCTCCCTGTTAGGCCCAATAACAAGCAGGACACACACGCACGCATTTTAAAGCGCCGTCTTCACTTTTCTTGACCTAAACCACTTCTTGGCGCACCGCTTGCGCCGCTGGTTGGCATTAGGTCACCAAGGTGGTATTTGGTGAAATTACCAAAATACCCTTCTCGATCCTTCTCCATGGACCGAGTCCAATCTGTCGAAGCAATCGCTTTGCTTTCATACGTGTAGGTTGATCAACGGCTCTCATCATGTCGGCAAGTCTCTCCGTCCGAATCCCATCGGAACCTCCAAGGCACTTGCACCGACCCGCCGCTTGATCCAACCAACATCGAATCTGCGGTTCGATCCACCTCGTCCGATACATGCCATGCTTGAGTCACCGACCTCCGGCATCCATGATCGCTTCGGACCTCGGCTCTCTAGCTTAGTCGATCCTCCTCGCCGTTGACCGTCATTGACACGAAGCCACCAGCAACAATAGACCAAGAAATCGCCTCCGGGAACAAGTTCTTCACAACTTGACCCACGTTAGCTCAAAACATGCAATATGCAACATATATGCATTAACAAACATGGAAATGACATAACCCAAAAACAATTCTCCAAGTTAAGCGAAACTTCGAAAACCAAATCGGTACTTACCAGCCATGTTATGGCGGTACTACAAGATCTTGATACTACTGATCATGCGGTAGTATCAAGACTCCATAATCTTGGGTCGCATCGCACCTCAAGGAAATCCAAAACTTCCAAAAACACTTGTTCTCGGAAAAACCATACCGCTCACACGCGTGCGTTAAAATCATCGGAACTACAAGCAACCATAACACGGTACTACCGCTCAACGAAAATCCAAAACACAAATTACACCTTACGGAAAAACCATACCGCTTTGCTTGCGGTAATACCGACCAGCGGTACTACCGCCAAACACAAGCGGTACTATCGCGCCAGCGGTAGTACTGCGCGATACACGGTACTACCGATTATCCCGACACTTGCTGAAAACAGGATTACAACAAAACCGAAAACGATCGTTTCGACAAACCAAAGAAGCTATTGCCAATTGTACCATCACATTAAGATCGTGAGCATATCCCCATGATATCCACACGTACATTGACGACATTGTTATCAAAATTACGCCCACGGGGTCTCACACGACGGACCTTCAAGAAACCTTCGCCAGCCTCCAGATGGAGGGGGTAAAGCTAAACCCAGAAAAATGAGTGCATCGGCGTAAAGACGGACAAGCTCCTGGGATTCCCCGTATCCGAGAGGGGCATCCAGGCAAACCCTAAAAAAATAAAAGATATCCAAGAAATAGATCCCCCCCTAGCGCCTGAGAAGTACAAAGGCTGACAGGGTGCGTCGCAACACTCAATCGATTCTTAGCCCGCTCCGTGGAGCGGGCCTTGCCCTTTTTCAAAACGCTCCACGGCGCGGAGCCATTTCAATGGACAGAAGACTGCTAACGGGCGTTCCAAGAACTCAAGCAATACCTCGTCCAGCTACCAAGCCTGGTCAGCCTGAAGCCCAACGCAAATCTGTTATTGTACCTCGCCGCGTCCTCCTTAGCAGTGAACGCGGTCCTCATCCAAGAACACAATGGCAGACAACGCTCCGTGTACTACGTGTCAGAGGCCCTGCAAGGGGCCAAAGTTAGGTACACGGAGCTGGAGAAGCTGACATACGCCCTACTCATGGCTTCGTGTAAGTTGCGGCACTACTTCCTGGCGCACGCCATCATAATCCTGACATCTTACCCATTCACGCTAATGCTACGCAATAAGGATGCTTTGGGCCGAATCGGTAAGTGGGCCGTAGAACTGGCGCCCTTCGACCTTACCTTCACCGCGCGCACGTCCAGGAAATTATAGGCTCTCACTGACTTCATCGTTGAATGGACTCTCCAATTCGAGGAGACCCCCCTAACCCAGACCGAGGCCCCATGGACAATCTACACTAACACCTCTTGATGTGCCGTGGGGACAGGTGCAGCGGCCATCCTGGTCTCCCCAGACAGGCGAAGCATGTCGTCCGCTGCCCGCCTTGACTTCCTGACAACGAACAACGCCTCCGAGTACAAGGCCCTGCTGTTGGGCCTCCGCAAGGCCAAGGCTTTAGAGGCCAAGCGCGTAATCATTAAAAGCGACTCCCGCCTTATGGCGGACCACTTAGACAAATCATTCATGCCTAGAGACCCTAAAATGGATAGGTACCTAGCCACAATCCGCGGGGCAACGAAGCACTTCCTCGGTATCACCGTACAAATAATCCCAAGGGTTAACAATGAGGCGGCTGACAAACTCGCAAAACTGGCCAGCTCCCCACAACGCCCCCCCACCGAACATCTTCTATGAGGTACTACACGTGCCTTCGGCTGCGCCCGAAGCACAAGGGGCTACGTCTGAGGCACAGGAGGCCGTGCTTGAGGCACAGGAAGCCGCACCAGAGGCACAAGGGGTCATGCCTGAGGCACAAGGGGTTGCACGCGTGTCGAACCTCGTCCTTCTCATCAACGAAGCTGACTGGCGGACGCCATCGCCAAATACCTAAAAGGTGAAGAGCCCGAGGACCCCGTCGAGGCAAAGCGCCTCTAGCACCGTGCCCAAAACTACCTCATCGTAAATGAGTTACTATACAGAGGGGCATTTGCGCCCCCCTGTTGCGGTGCATATCGTCAGAAGAAGGCCAATCCCTCCTACAGAAAATTCACCTGGGGCCCTACGGCGCGCACCAAGAACCCCAGGGTCTCATCGCAAGGGCTTTCTGCAAGGCTTATACTAGCCAACAGCGCTGCACAACACACAAGATCTCATCTGGCGCTACCAGGGATGCCAATGGGCTGGGCGTAGCCCGAAGGCACCGCCAGTTCCACTGCAGCCCCTACCCCTGGTTTGGCCCTTCGTGCGGTGGGGGCTCAACATCATCAACCTATTCCCGGCAGCCAAGGGCAACCTTTGCTTCGCGTTTATCGCCATTGAGTACTTCTCAAGATGGATAGAAGTAGAGCCCGTAGCAAAATCACTGCCGCAGTAGCCCAACGGTGTTTATGAAAAAACATCATCTATAGATACAGGGTGTCGCACAACTTCGTCACCCTCAACGACACCCAATTCAATTCCGCACACTTCAAAGCATTCTACGAAGGCATGGAAACAGACATATGCTTCGCATCAGTAGGGCACCCTGAGTCCAACGGAGTGGTTGAGTGAGCCAACAGCAACCTACTGGCAGGGCTAACCAAGCGCCTCGTTGGCATGCCAAAGGGCCTTTGGCCCGAAGAGCTCCTCAAAGCTCTATGGACGCTCCGCACTTCGCCCACCCGAGCCATGGGATTCTCACCATTTAAACTCCTCTTCGGCAACGAAGCAATGAACCTAGGGGAGCTCGCCGCGAAGTCCCTCCGTACCAAAGAGGATCACGAGCTAGCAGACTGGGAGGTCTCCATGGACCTCCTTGAAGAAAATCGTGTACAAGCCATAACAACCATGGCAAGATATGTCGCGGGCGTCGCGGCATCATACAACAAGAAGGTCAAGGTTTGCCCCCTCGCGCCAAGCGACATGGTCCTCAAACGCATCACGAACCTCGCAACCGTGGGCAAGCTGGAGTCCAAATGGGAAGAGCCATACATCATCACCTGCACAACAAGGGCGGGCTCCTTCTACATCGCAACGCCGGAGTGATTACAACTGTGTCATACATGGAACGCCAAAAGCTTGCACAAGTTTTATCCCTAGGGTCGCTTAATTGTAAAAACCCTACTACACCCAGGCTATCGCCGCCCCGCCGCTCTAAAGCGACAGAGGCATGTACAAACGCATGTGTACAACTTTGGGCGCTTTGCCCCCTATCAATGAAATAGACCTCACACACGAAGGCAAACAACTGGCAAACAAAACCAGAAATCACATGTGGGTCGCAGCCCAGGGCCCACCAATGCTCTCCAGGGCACGCTGAAGAATATAGCCCGCCATTATATGTTAATGGAGTGTTTTGGTGATTAATGACAAATGCATTTGTGAGACTAACATGTTTTTGATATACTTATTGTTTAGTCTAAATTGGATATAAAGGTGATAATCATGAAGGCATGTATGTGATTAATGACAAATCAAATTCATTGGATAAACAAAAGGAAAATCCAAACATGTATGCATTTATAATGACAAATCCATTTATGAGACTAACTCTCTTATTGTTATATCTTATGATTAGTCTTGATTGGGTATAAAGAACAAAAGAGGTATGCATTCTACTTTGTATTCTTATACCCTGTTGCATTTCTTGGATCCAAAATATAGGTTGAACTTCACCAAAAGGATTAACCTAAATATGTGCATATGTTCTTACTACATATTCATGTATGCACACATACAGGGGGAGTTCACTCTATATTTTGAGGTTTCATTAGTATTGATCCATATTCCTGTTTCCACATATATTTGGGATCTTTACTTTGAAACATATCCTGTGAATATACTTAACTTGCATAGTTAATATATTCATATGAGTATATAAGACTTGTGTAGTCTAAGTATACTTATATGTGAGTATAACATAACTTGTGTAGTTCATATGCACTCACATATCCTCGAATATATTTAACTTGTGTAGTTAATATATTCATGTGTATATATGAGACTTGTGTGCTCATATATCCTTTGAGTATATACAACTTGCGTAGTGCCTATATACTCATACCAATCTACATTCAATTACTTGCAATTAAAGTGATTATCATCAATTACCAAAGAGGGAAAGATTGTGGTATCTTGTCCCACCATTATGAGTTAATGGTATGGCGTGGTAATTAATGATAGTCATATTATAGAACTAACACTTTCCATGAGTTGGATGAACAGGTTGAGTTCTATAGTTGGAGACTCTAGAACATCATCATGTGTTGATGATATTGAAGTCAAGAGCTTGGTGCAAAGGATGCATCATGTGTGGATGCACATCAAGTTCAAGATGAAGGAAATCATCGTGTGTCAATGATGTTCATGAAGAGGAGATGATCGTGAGTTGATCATCAAGTCAAATGAAGACCCATCATGTGTTGATGGAAGTCAAGTGAAGGATGCATCATGAGTTGATGCATATCAAGTCAAGAACCCGGAGTTGAAGCAAGGATGTGCGTCATCAAGCTTTAAGTGGTTGCTCAAGGCAAAGGTATGACTAGCTAGGGCTAAGGATTTGTTCCTAGTCTTTTACCGGTCTCGGTGTTTAGTTGGAAGACCGGATTGCTAGTATAGGTTACCGTACTATTAAGAGGGGTCCTTGACTAGTAGCTTGAGTTAGTCATGTGTTGATAGCTCATTGTGTTTGCTCTAGCTCATCTTAACGTGTTGCCAATATTTGCGAATGTGTTTTGCAAATTAGTTGTGGCTCATGGATAACCCTTGTAGCATGTGACTTAAGTTTGCGAATGTGTTTTGCAAATGGTGTAAGTCCATGTACCTTATTTCTTGTAGTGTGATTCTATAAGTTAGCAAATGTGTTTTGCAACTTGTTGAGAATCTCACTTGAATCCTTGTTTGCATCGCGCATCAATTTGACAAATGTGTTTTGCAAATTGAGTTGAGGCGGAATGCAATTTGAGGCATTGATTCTAAAAATTGGCAAATGTGTTTTGCAACTTGTTGAGAGTCTTGTCTTTAACCTTGTGTGCATCTTGCATCAAATTTGCAAAATGTGTTTTTGCAATTTGAGTTGTGAAAAACCTGTTTTCACTTGTTGGCTGCTGGCGGTCTGACCGCCAAGATATCGGTCTCGACCTTTGTGGAAGCGGTCGACCGGCGTTAATTTTATGATCGGACGGACCTCGGTCGAGAGACCCGATCGACATTTTCCAGAGAGGTCCTTTTTCTAGTCCTTAGCCATTTTCTGTGGAGCGGTTTGACCGGCGTTTATAGGGCGGTCTGACCGGTGGGCGGTCTGACCGGCCATTACATGGCGGTCAGACCGGCCGTAGGCTCAACGGCTAGTTTTATAGCCGTTGGAGCCAAGGGCGGTCAGACCGGCCATTACACGACGGTCAGACCGATTTTGTCCAGAAGCTCTGGAATCTTTTCCCAACGGCTAGTTTTTAAGTGTGGGCTATATAAAGCCACCTTGGCTGGTTGAGAGAGGTGTTGGTGTTATTGTGGAGGACTTTGCATGTGTTGCAAGTTCCTTAGACATTCCTTTGAGCTAAAGCAAGCCCTCTCTTCCTTTGTGCATGTGTTGCACTTAGTGAGTGATTGAGAGCAAACCCTAAGTGCATGTGTTGCCTTAAGTGGTGGATTTAGTATCCATTTGAGCTTAGACACTTGATTGGTTCAAGTGAGTGTTGGAGACTTGTTACTCTTGGTGTTTGCCGACACCTAGACGGCGTGGAGGCGTCGTGGTCCGGTGATCTTCTCAAGTGAAGCTTGTGAGAAGGCCCGGTGTTTGTGAGTGGCTTGGTGCTCGCCATCTCCGGAGTGGAGTAAGAGCAACCCTAGTGGAGCGAGGTGTTGATACCTCGGAGGAAGGCTTAATTCGTGGAGCCGGCCCAATTGGTTTGGGTTTCCCTCAACGTGGATTAGGGGAGACCGGCAAGTCTCCGATCACCACGGTAAAACATCGTCGTGTCATTGTGGTTTGATTACTTGTGCTTTACATTGTGCAATTTACGTTACTTGTATTTAAATTGCTTAATTGTATGTGTATGATTGCTATCATTTATATAGTCTCATATTGTTGGTGCACTTAGTTGAACATAGTTGATTTAGGTTTTAATTGTGCAAAACCGTATTTGTTTAGCTTCCGCATTAGAAATCGGTTTTAGCCAAAGAAGTTTTTAAAACGCCTATTTACCCCCCCTCTAGTCGGCCACCTCGATCTTACACACGCACATATAAAATGGACACTGTGCCAGGCCCCGAGCCTCGACCCACCGGGGAGGACGACGCTCGGCCTCGCCTCTCCCTCGCATAAAAAAAACTAGGGCTCCCTCGGATTAGCATATGGTGGTAGTATAAATCTAATTTGGTCATTGATTTGTTAAGGACATAATGAACTTTTCTTTGTATTTATATTTTTCTCGTGAGGGTATTGTGGATTTTTCTAACTAAGGTTGAAAATATTATTGTTGTTCCATGTGATCCTCCACATGTGCAATTACAACCCTACCCTTTCGATATTATACTACTAATACTAACAGGTGTAGTATAACTAAATCCTAACTAATCTGAATCATTGGATAAAAAGGAATGAACAACCCGTATTAAATTGAGTATGCAGTAAAAGAGCTCTGGATTAATAACGATTTGTTCTGCTTGTAACGTTTTCCTGAGTAAGTATCGCTTATTCCTGCAACTAGTTTGGTGTAACATTTTTTCTACATTGAGTATCAGTATGAAACAATTAACAGGTGAACAAATGTGAAATGCAACATAAGATTCCGACACTTGCTTGACCAGAGGACATGCATATTTGCCATGGATGGGTTTTGGCAATGCAGGCGTGATGCCATGCCATTCGAGTACGATTTGCACAATGTAAGCGTGCGAAGAAAAATTACACATGCAAACACTGAATTGACCATTCTCATTTGGCATGCCTTAGTGAGGAGTACACCAATTGAAGGACAGTACTACACACCCAAATTCGTTGGGATTAATTAGTTAGGCATGTGAACTTGAAATGTTGGATAGTTACATTACACAATCTAGTATCATAAATTTTTTTATTAGAAGTCTTAGTTTCGGAATTCGTTAGTACTCTATGATTTTCTAACGTATAGAATCTCCTTACTACCTGGACTGCGAACTTGTTAGAAGCGACATTTCAGCAGCCTTCCTCTGTCTGATAGACGATAGCTAAACTACGAAGCAATGGCCAAGTTTATGTAAACTTTCGTCCATTGATCCTGGGCACCAATATTGCTGGCTGCCAGAGAATAGTTGCATGAGCTCACTGTATCGTTCTCAGCTCAGTTGCCACCTTATTCTCTCCTAGAATCCTACCGGTTAAACGAAGGCCGAAAGGGAGCGAGGCCAGACGGGCCACGTAGCCCCGAATTTTTTTCACCATTGGATTCTGCGCGGCTTGCTTTCCTGGCCGTTCGATTTTTTTTTGTTTCGCGTGCTTGCGAGGCCTTCGCGTAGTTTCACTTCCGAGTTTGGTTGTTCTCATCACCTGGCTGCGCTCGCCATTTGGATCGTTGATCTTCCTCGTTCGCTTCCCCCTTCGTTGTGTTTCTCTTCCCTTCTATCTGGCCTGCTATTAGGTTCTTGCGCCGTTCGCACCTCCACCGGCCACGTCCCTGAGCCGCGCTCTGCCCGCACATCGCGCCGCGCCCTCAGCGCCTTCCATGCCATGCCATTGCCGCCAAGAATCTTGCCACGTTCCACGTCGTTTCGATCCCCGGCTTCGGCTATAGAGGGGAGCATGATGATTGCCGTGACCTCCTCTTCTTTTTGCCCTAAGAACTATACCCTACCTCTCCTCCGTTCGGCCGGAACGCCCGCCGCCGCCACCTTCGCCTTCGCCTTGATCTCCCTGTCCGGTTCACTTCTCAAGGTATTGAGCGCATCATAACGTGTTCCCAGCCAGGTGCACTCTATCCCCTAACTCAATTTTGGGTTTCCCCTCGCCAAACCATGCCGTCAGCTTTGCATCATCTTCCCCACCACTGGCTGTCGTCGCCCCGCCAACTCGGTCATCCCTGCCCCGCCCCGACCCCACCAATGCATTCCTTAGGCTGGCGTGCACCCTATGCTCACACCGCCGCCGGAGGGTTGTCGCCTCGTGCAACTCGTGTCGCCCGTGCGCCTCTGGCGCCGCTCGCACCTCCACCGGCCGTCGCAGCTACAGTCGTCACTTCCTGACGCTTCCTCAACCCGCTAATGACTCATTTTGCCCGTTGCCGCCGGCCTCCGCGCCACCCCTTGCCGACGCCGCCCGCACCTCCATCGGCCGTCATAGCTGCCGCCATCACTTCCTGACGCTTCCTCACCCCGCTGATGACTCATTTTGCCCGTCACTGTCGGCCTCCACGCCGCCCCTCGTCAGCGTCGTCGCCCAGCAGAGCCACCCCCTACTCTCTGCTTTGCTCTGCGTCTTCTTCCTTCTTTCTTTGGTTCCAGTTCCAGGTGGGACTCCCTTGTCATGAACACAGTCCTTGCTCTCTTTCCATCTCTCTCACTTCCATATGGGGGCCACATGTCAGCATTTCCTTTTAATCCTTAATTCTGCCAACGAATATTCTCTGGAACATGCAATACGAGCATTTTAATAAGTATTGTTTGATTGAATATGGAATGCTACTCATTTGATAAAGCCTGATTAGTGTTCTGGTAATTGATACTCAGCTTTTCTGCATGAAAAATATAGGTTGCAAAGGTGGTGGATGATCTACTACAGGAGCAGGGTAAGTACTTCAATATACACTGCTTTCTGAGAAAAGTTGGGGAAATAGAACAAGTGCATTCCCAATGTAGCATTTCTGTAGGTGGATACTATCAAATTTATTCTGACTATTGCCTCAAAAAAAACACTATTTAGGGTTTATGATACCTAATAACACACCATGTCTGCTTTGTTCAAAAGTCTGTTATGGAACACATGTTCGTTCTCTGTAGCATATTTTTCCCAATTATACTGCACTGGTAGTTCTTTACTCGGTACTTTTTGCAAGCCCGTTCCATAATATATTCATTGATGCATTCCTAGGTATGGTACAGTAATTTATTAAACCGACAAAAGTAAGTTGGACGATATCTGTTTGACTTTTTTTTTCCTGTATCCGCAAGATCCAGGCTTGGGTGCCAAGTGATCGCTATGATTAGTCGTGATATGGATACAGAACAAACCTTTTCTTGGTTGTGCTCGTACCTAAATCCGGGACTTTGATTTTTTTTGGCTAATCTGGTTCCGGAGAATGGGCACCCTAAAAAAATGACACAGAAATAGATACCAAAAGAACTTGCATATGGTATATTTGTTTTTGTTTTTTGAATGGAAACCGGCAGGAGGACTGCCCGTTATATTAAAAAAAAGGAGGGGCGGTGCGAAACCGCAAGGAAACAAAGTTTTAAGAAACAGGACTAATTACAAGGAGTAGAGAAGCTCCAAGGATTTAGCTCCCGCAAGGAACCAAGCTCTTCCTTCCTCCTTAATCTTGGCAAGGAGAGTTAGAGGCGTTGAAGCTCTATTGTTGAAGATTCTTGCATTCTGTTCCTTCCAAAGCTCCCAAGAGATAAGGATCGTTAACGTCGTCCTGATGCGACGAGAGAGCTCGCCCTTTGCCACATTTGCCCACCAATCCGGGATGTTCATGTGGCGGGGCCAAAAGGAAGGTTGGAAGGTTTCGATTCGGTCCAATCGCCATAAGCTTCCAAATGCGGTTAGAGAACCGCACAGGCAAAGAGGTGCAGGTAGATTCCGGTGTGTCTGCAGAAGGGCCAGAAGTGGTGATTTGGCCACCCCCTAACTGCGAGCCTGTCAGAGGTCCAAAGCTTGTTTTGAATTGCTAACCAGGCAAAGAGTTTCCCCTTTGGAGGGGCCTGGGATCGCCAGATTAAAGCTTTATAGTTGGTTGCTGTGGAACCGAAGAAATGTAAGGCGTAGGCAGATCTCGAAGAGTAGGATCTGTTCTGGCTGAGCTTCCAAAAGATCTCGTCGGGGGTGCCTGGGTTTAGCTGAATTTGGTTGATTTTGGTCCACAGTCGCACAAATTGGGCGAAGTGAAGTGCGGAGAACCCTGCCGTGAGATTGATATCCTGTACCCAGCGCCCGTTCTGTAAGGCCGAGAAAACAGTCCGATATTTGCGAACCGACGAAGCGAAGACGCAAGGAGCTAAGTCTTTGGGGGCCTCTCCAAAAAGCCACGCCGAAAACCAGAATTTGGTCGTTTTCCCATCCCCGAGGGTTATCCTAGTTCTTTGCACAAACAGATTCGGTCGCGTCTGGATCGATTTCCATGCCGACCCAGGGTTTAGAGGGATGCTTCCATTCCTACCAGAGCCAACGCAGTCTAATAGCCGAGGAGAATTGTGGAAGGCTGATGATGCCTAGCCCGCCGAGCTGGGTTGGGCGGCACACTCTGTCCCAGTTGATTTTGCACTTGGCGCCCGATAGATTATCGGCCGGCCCAGAGGAAGCGCCGCCTGATTTTGTCGATGGAGGAGAGGATATCTTTTGGTATTTTGAAGACCGTGAGGTAGTAGATTGGGATCGAGGTGAGGACCGATTTGATGAGAGTGGCCCGCCTGCTTTGAAAGGAGGCGCCCGCCAACTCATGAGCCTGCCCGCCACCTTGTCGATAAGAGGTTGGAAATCCACTCGTCGAAGCCTTGTGATGGAGAGCGGAAGACCCAGGTACTTGATCGGGAAGGATGAGCAGATAGCCGGGCAGTCCTGAAGGACCGAGGTAAGGTCGAGGTGGTCACAGCTAATTGGGAGCACCGTACTTTTCTGGAAATTGGTATGAAGACCTGTGGCGTGTCCGAAGTTGAGGATGATCTGCGTGGTATATTTGTAGAACTAGATAGATTTGTTTATTTTTTATAAGAGTAAAGAGAACTGTTATAACCATTTTTTGCTGCTATATAAAACTCATAGATCAAAAATTGAATGTACAACCAACGCTGTTGTTAAATTATAGGATTTTGAGCATCGTTAAAACATGTGCGCTCAAGGCCGTGTCCGAGCTACTAGTCCTATATAATCGGAGCAAACAAAAGGACGCGAGGAGGAGAGGCACGCCACGTCGCCCTTTTACCCGCGTCCGTGCGAATCTGCAGCGCATGTCTGTCGTCCGCTCAATCGCTCGGCCGTTGGCCTCCAACACTTGACTGCCTCGTCGTCCATTCGATTTTGTGCGCTCGCTTGGCGCCCTTGGATCGAACCGGGCGATGCGGTCGTGTGCGGTACGTGTGCACTTTTATTGCTGCGTGACACACGTTTGCACTTGCGACGGGCTCTAGTTCTTTATTACTAGTACCAATTACTACTTACCTACCTATCCCGGTAGCTTTCGAAAATAAAATCACCGAACGTCAATTCAACCGAAAATTGTACTAGCTGCAACTTGCGAGTGTATAAACGGAGGGAAAAAGGACACGAGGAGAGGCCCTTTTACCCGCGTCCGTGCGATTCTGCAGTGCGTTTCTGTCGTCCGCTCGATCGCTTGGCCGTTGGCCTCCAACGCTCGGCTACCTCGTCGTCGGTTTGATTCTGTGCGCTTGCTTGGCGCCCCTGGATCGAACCGGGCGATACGGTCGCGTGCGGCTCTTCCGCTCGACGTGTGTGCGCTTTCATTGCTGCGTGACACGCGTTTGAACGCGCAATCAAACACGCGACTGGCTCTAGTTCTTTATTACTACTACCAGTTACTACTTACCTACCCATCCCCCTGTAGCTTTCTAAAATAATATCACCGAACATCAATTGGACTTAAAATCGTACTGGCTGCAACTCGCGTGTGTATTTCACCGCACTTGTCAAACTGATTGACTTTTCTTTGTTACCACTACCAGTTACTACTTACGAATTTTTGGCGAGTTTTCGTTTAGTATTTGCAGAAATAGCAGTCGTCGAACGGTATTTATAAAAATAGCTGTCTGTTGCACGATAGTCGTACGGTAGGGCCTACCTGGCCGCCACATCACCCATGTCGTATGACCGTCGTGCGGTGAGTTTTTTTGTGTTGTTTTTTTTTTTAAAGCATGCGTTGAGTTTTTTATATATTTTTTAAAAAAAAACGGTGCCACACGGTCACTGTGCAGCAATGCACTGTAGCATTTCGTTTTTTTATTAAAAAAAATCATTTAAATATATTTTTGTATGAATTTTTTAATATAACAAATGAGCTCCAAAAATGATGATTTTTTTGGAGCCTTCTAACACAGTGTACTTGCTTGTGTAATTTTTTTCAAAATTTTACCCATTCTAAATTTTTGTCGAAAGTTCATTTAAGTATAATGTTTGTAGGAATTTTTTAATATAAAAAATGAAGTCCAAATTTTTAGGGCTCCTTACACAGTGGACTTGATTGTGTAATATTTTTCAGAATTTCATATGTTCTAAATATATCTTGAAAATTAAGGGTTTAGGTCTCGAAAATTAGGGTTTTAGGTTTCGAAAATTAGGACTTCATGATTCTATGTGACTTGTAATGTGTGAAGTTTAGTACTCCTCTAAGGCTGCTTTGAACTAATAAGGCCTTGGTTAGAACACGGAGATTTTTTATCGATTCCTGGTAAAATTAAACAGTTCTACGTGAAATTCCTATAATTTTTTGTGTTTCAAATGTCTTAAATGAGACTTAACGAAAATGATCAACTGTTAACCCCCTCACGAAGTGCAATTAAATGCCGATGGAATCATCGATAGCTTTCACTCGCAACACGCGGTGGCGGTGCCTCAGCTAGCTTAGCCTAGCCCACACTCTATTTAACCCAACCAAACCCTTTGCCTAAACGCCCACAAAAAATACTCCCTCAAGAAACCAACACCACCCGCCTCCAACCGCGCTTAAATGCCCGTTTCTTTTTCTTCTCTAAGTTAAACCCTCCGATCGATTCTCTCCTCGCTCGCTTACTCTTACAAAAAGCCCACTCCTCTGCGCTTAAGCTAGCAATAACACGGGATTCCCAATAACACCTGCCGCTACTCTACTATATCCAGCCAGCTTCGCGAGCGGCAGGCGCGCCTCTGCCGCTGGTTGCTAGCTGCTACCCATCGGCCGGCCACCGCGCGAGGAGCTAGCTAGCAATGCACATTGCCACCTGCGTGTGGCAAGAGAAGGCAGCCATGGGCGGCGGGGCAGGCTGGGGCGGCGTTGGCGGGGGTAGGAGCGAGTGGGCGTGCAGGAGGATGACGCTCGGGGCGCTGCTGGCGGCGGCCGGCGGCGCGCTCAACTGCGCCGTGAGCTTCGTGGTGTTCTCGTTCCTGGACGTGCTGGACATGGTGCTGTGCCTCGTGTACAAGCTGGTGGACTACGCCGTGGAGGCGGAGTGGAAGCCATGCTACTGCTCAGCGGCGGCGCGGGACGGCGCCGGCGCCGGGGCTGGCGCCATCTTCGTGCCCTCGGCGGCCGCGCCGAGCCCGAAGGTGGTGCGGCTGTCGTCGTCGTCCGCCAAGATGCAGCTGGAGGACGTCTCCGACACGCTGTACGTGCGGCCGTCGCTGCTGTCGGACGCCACCAAGAAGGCAGGCCCCGCGGCCCCCACGCTCACCGTAAGCCCCGCCATCGCCGAGATGATCCGCGGCAAGATCGAACGCCCGCCCCGCCCGCCGCGACAGGCGCCGTGCTGGTCCGACTGCGACTGCAAGGTCTGCCACTCGTGGAACACCTCCTCCCGCTCCTCCCACCTCTACGTCCACGTCCAAGCCCCGCCAAGTATGCACGTTACTCTCCTTCTTTCCTCAGTTCTTGACGTGTGTGTGCATGCACACGTACAAGCTAGGCACGTACGAGCTGAGCCTGAGTGGTGTGTGTGTGTGTCGTGCAGATGGTGGCGGCGGCGAGACGACGGAGGACGTGGTGTTCATCCACGGGTTCATCTCGTCGTCGGTGTTCTGGACGGAGACGGTGTTCCCGGTGTTCAGCGAGGCGGCGCGGGGGAGGTACCGGATGTTCGCGGTGGACCTGCTGGGGTTCGGGCGGAGCCCGAAGCCGGCGGACTCGTTGTACACGCTGCGGGAGCACGTGGAGATGATCGAGCGCTCCGTGCTGCAGCGCTACAGCCTGCGTTCCTTCCACGTCGTCGCGCACTCGCTCGGCTCCGTCCTCGCGCTTGCCCTCGCCGTCAAGTACCCCGACGCCGTCAAGTCCTTCACCCTCCTCGCGCCGGTACCGTGCCCATTGGAAACTTCCCCATTTAATCACGCACTCGTGCCTGCCCGCGCGCCGCGCAGTTGGGCCCCCGCCCTGCCGCTGCCGCTCTAGTGCTCTACTATATCGTCTCGTTCACTTTCTTGCATCTGTATATGCACTTCACCCCATCCCACACGCTGAAACAAACAGCGTCTTACTAACAATTAACGTCGCGGCGCATGTGAGTCCACAACGCTAATTAACTGTATGCACTTCATACTAGCTAGATTTGGCCCTCTACGCACACGTCCAAAAAAAGACATAAAGCATCCGTTTTTACCTTCCTCGATCGCTGATCAGTTTACTACCTGACGAGTTACTTTTAACTGTATGATCAATGGTATGATGAAAAAGTTATGTTTGGTTGGATTTTCATATGTATAATGTATATATGCAGCCTTATTTCCCGGTGCCGAAGGAGGAGGCGGGGGCGGCGACGCAGTACGTGATGCGGCGGGTGGCGCCGCGGCGGGTGTGGCCGCCGATCGCGTTCGGGGCGTCGATGGCGTGCTGGTACGAGCACGTCAGCCGGACCATCTGCCTCACCATCTGCAGGCACCACCGGATATGGGACCGCCTCTTCAGGCTCTTCACCAGGAACAGGTAACTTATCTAACTCCTCACTTGCTTTATTTCATCCCCGTATTTTCCCCCCAACCACCTGATCTGTTCTGGCCTGCATGTTCTGCCGTTCTCTTCTTCTTTCGCCGCAACACATGCACAAACATAGAGCCCACAACAAACAGTTGGCAAATACGAGTAGAAAATTCGAATTAAATTGAACTCCTCTGCTCTCATAGTAATGAGTAAACAAATAATTTTGCAGCAGTGATCAGGATTTTAAAACACATTATTCGCATTTAATACGTCTGAAATGGGTAGATGAGCCACAGCTGTCGATTATATTAATGGTCGTGTATGATACTACGACGACAGCG